>CM038141.1:391628054-391974624 GCA_021437245.1 Aegilops speltoides
ACGCACCGGGTTGCCTTGTCACCACCTCGTGGGTCTTCTGGTCCTCCCATGAAGCTTCAGGGGTCTCTTATGTTCCAAAAAAAATTGTCAAAAAGTTTCGTCACGTTTGGAGTTCGTTTGGTATGGATTTTCTGAAAAAACAAAAACAAACAGAAAACAACAACTGACATTGAGCACTAGATTAACTAGATGATTCCCCGCACGTTGTTGCGGAAAATATTGCCTAAATTTGAAGTTTTATACTATGCAAATCGACTGTCCTAAAAAGATTAGCAAAGTAATGAAATGATTTTGCTTTGATAACAATTGATACATGACTGTAGTAGTACATATGCAAGTAAGGTTGACCCTTCTGCTTATTTCATTGAAAGTTTTGACAATAGATGAATAATCAGAATGTAGGATTATATTATCATCACCAATGGAACCAACTGATTTAAAGCTTCACTATAAGCTACCAAGTTCGCATCATCTGCAAGGGATAAAACTTTTAAGCTACAACTAAAACATCACCACCTTAATTAACATATAAACCCAAGTCTTGACCATGCACAATCTCCATTAGAGCTCCCATGTACATTTACTTGTATCCATATCACATGAGGAGCAGCGGAGGTAAAAAAATGTCATACAGATCTTGTAAACATATCTGGATAGCATAACTCTACGGAAAGAAAATCTATGAAAGTAATCCACTAATGGGTGGTTACCTTTACAAAAATGGAATCATGAAGGTGATGCCAAGCTTGCAAAAAAATAAGCTCAACTCTCAAGGTTCACCCATTCATATGCAGGAGAATTTGTAGTTGAGATTTGAGAGAGCGAGAAATAGAGAAGAACCGTGATACTTCACTTGTCTACAATTCTTAATTTTATACTATGTATAACCATTTCCATATACATTCTCGCCCACCAATATACCGAGTGCAAATTAAATATTTCATATTCAATTCGTTATGCCATTCCTCAATGCATAAAACGACATGTGTGTAATAAATAAGTGGTGATAAACTATTTGGTTTTATTACCTTTAAAAGATAAAGCAGTTGGAGAAATAGGGATACATATGGAAATACCATCAGACAACGTGTATATAGCCATGGTAGGGAAAAATATCTTTACCTGTCCTCATATTTGACATCACTGTAAGTAGGAGAGTCAGTAGCAGCATGCATACATGTTGAAGCCAAGTACACTATATTAACACATCAAACTCACAGAAAGGAAACAACAGAATAAAGAAAAGGTGATCTATAAACATGAAAATACTCCTGTTATTTATAAAAGACATATCCATAAATAGGCTGCAACACATAATACCTTCAGATTGTTGCATGACTGGGAAGTTATATTCAGTAAGAAAATTAGAAGAAAGTTCAGAGTTAGACTGCAGCAACTAAGACATCACTTCCAAACTACTTTAGTTATTTTGTTTGTCACTTCCAAATTAGATGACAATGACTTCAGTGCCCCTTTCCAGGAAGAATCAAGATAATTTACAATGCCTTGTGCATACATAAAAATATTTAACAGAATGCAGATGGGGCCTCTAGAGGGCACATTGAAGCTAAAAAATCAAGGGGAACATCTTTCTTATTGTGCCATTGAACCGTCGGATATATGCACATAAATGAATTCATGTGGACTTATTACTACAATCTGTCCATTTAGTAGTTGCATAAGGTTTTAGCACATCAAAACATGGTGTACGATACTGCAAAACACCATTTTAGTCAATAGTTACATCTCCATAAGAAGTACTACTACAAAAGATTGTGATGGGGAAAAGAGAGTCCACGGGGACGATGGTCAGGAGCCATAACCTGGACTTCACACTGGCAGCCGTAACGACACTTTGCATGGGGACGTAGTTGCAGCAGCCGTGCGGAACCCCCTGCCAGTACAGAAGGAATATGCGCTGCCACCTATCCTCCACTGGTCTCGCCTCCTTGAGCCACTCGTGGGTCGACTGCTTCATCCAGTGCCTCGCTGTTGCCGGGGGTGCTTATTCTTGGGCGCGGTCACCGGTGGTGAGTCAGGGTGTGACATCCAATCTGATTGTGGATGATTATTGCTAAACAAACAATCACTAGATTCACTGAAAGGAAATAGGATTCAACATTCACCTGTTGAATTGGAACTCATGAAGGCAAAAAAATCCAAATCTGACTTCGCATCTTTTAGATCCTTGGGCTCCTCCCAACTTCCACAAGGGTGATGGCGAGAGGATGACACGGCCAGACACTTCTCCGGGCAGGCTGCGGCTGCATGCCCAAGATCTGCTTTGCAGCCATAGATCGCCCATGTGTGCCTTGTTGCGGGGGTAGTGGTATCTATTGCCGTGTCGTGCTATCCCGTCGGTGAGAGCAGAAAGGGACGGGGAGATATGAAGATGGAGGGATCGAGGGAGGAGTGGGGAATAAAGACAGGTTCAGGATCCAGCAGGTCCAATGGGCATAGGCTGGTGCTAGTGGATTTTTATGGCCCGTGGAAGCGAAAATTAATGTAAGGTGGAAGAGGAAACGACAGGTCTCAGTTCTGTGGCTAGGGGATAGCTAAGCATCGGAAAAAATGCATCAATTGTTGGCTGATCTGTGAGTGGATTGCTGATGTGGCTAGATTCATTTGCTGAGGTGGACTGTTGCTGATGTGGACAGCTTGCATGCCAAGAGAAATAAGATAGTGGGGATGAACTATTTAGGTATTATAGATATGTTAGTCCATGAAAATCATACAAAAGTGCACCAAAACCATATAAAATTATTGCAAACATGGCATGAATACTTCATAAATTATAGATACGTTGAAGACATATCAATGGATCACTAATCTTTACCACTAGACGCGCAGTGCCGTGCAGCGGAAGAAGAGTTGGGGCAGTGCGTCCATGTGGGTCGTCTCCTCCTTGTCCGATCTCCCTCGAACAGTTGGTCATCAAATGCCACGTACTGGTTCGTCGGAGCGGCGCACGTGCACCACCTCTAACGATATCTGTGCGTGCAGGAGGAACAGCGTGCAGCGGACTGCTAGGTCCGATCACACAGTCGGTGGTGAATGGAGGTGGCTAGTTGCAACACATGCAAAGACCTAGTGACGGCGTTGAAGGGACCAATTGAAACCGTATGCCGCACCTCCACTATATATAGGCATCCGTCGCGGGCTCAACACTTGGGCCTCGCTTGGATCCTAAAGTCCAAATTCAGTTCAGCCTACATCCGAGTTCGAGTAGGATAACATCTGACTCGTGGAACCTCCGCCTTCCAACATGCTCTCCACCTCCACCCCCACCTCCACCTCCACCCCGGCGAACTCCTCCAACTCTAGCGGCCATGACTCTTCCTCATACACCATGGAAGGGCTCCTCCATTGGGATTTTAACCCCGACCTCAAGGTCGAGGAACAGGTTCGTCGACGGTTCAAATCTACGGTCCATCTCTCCCCTTCCCCTACCTCCAAGGAGTTTTTCTTGGTGGTCACCTTTTCCTCTGCCTCCTTTCCCCTATCTCGTGCCTCGGTTGGTTTGGCACTCCAATGTTGCATTGGAGGACATGCGTCTGGATTCAACGTTGTTCATATTGGATCACAAAACTTTCAGTTTTCTGTGGCTTCAAGCAAGGTGGGTCACTTTATCTATGCCCTAAGGGATAGAGTTTGGCCATATTTCATGTGTCATTTTGGACTTTTTAAACAGCCTTGGATTGCTCCTTTTAATGGAACATATGGATGGAGCACGTCCCATGAAATCAAGGAAATTGGGACACGAATGCCCAAGGCTGTCCGTCCTAATCTTGGTTTTCTTGAACAAAGTGCAGCAAAGGATGACTCATCTCGGAAGGAGTTGGCAAAATTTGGGTTTTTCAAGCACATCTCCACTAATTTGCTAAGTTCTTTTGATGATGCATCTACTCAACGTGATGATCATGATCTTGGTCTTGCTCATGAGGATCATCCTTCGAGCGAAATTCCGAATAAGGAAACCTTACAATTTGGTAGTTTGGAATTTCTGATATCTTTGGAGAGTCATAATAACCCCGGCCTCAAGGTCGAGGAACAGGTTCGTCGACGGTTCAAATCTACGGTCCATCTCTCCCCTTCCCCTACCTCCAAGGAGTTTTTCTTGGTGGTCACCTTTTCCTCTGCCTCCTTTCCCCTATCTCGTGCCTCGGTTGGTTTGGCACTCCAATTTTGCATTGGAGGACATGCGTCTGGATTCAACGTTGTTCATATTGGATCACAAAACTTTCAGTTTTCTGTGGCTTCAAACAAGGTGGGTCACTTTATCTATGCCCTAAGGGATAGAGTTTGGCCATATTTCGTGTGTCATTTTGGACTTTTTAAACAGCCTTGGATTGCTCCTTTTAATGGAACATATGGATGGAGCACGTCCCATGAAATCAAGGAAATTGGGACACGAATGCCCAAGGTCAGTCCGTCCCTAATCTTGGTTTTCTTGAACAAAGTGCAGCAAAGGATGACTCATCTCAGAAGGAGTTGGCAAAATTTGGGTTTTTCAAGCACATCTCCACTAATTTGCTAAGTTCTTTTGATGATGCATCTACTCAATGTGATGATCATGATCTTGGTCTTGCTCATGAGGATCATCCTTCGAGCGAAATTTCGAATAAGGAAACCTTACAATTTGGTAGTTTGGAATTTCTGATATCTTTGGAGAGTCATAATTTTCCTGCCAAAAAAATCCTTCGGCAAGAATCGCAGTGCATGCAATTGGTGCAACATTCCTTTAAACATCTTGCAGGATATCTTGAACTTTAGGCAGGCTAATTATGAGGACACCAGTATTCGACAAATCTATGGATTAAATGAACTGCCTTCCTCGGAGATCATTCATGAGATTTTGGGTCGATGTTTCCGTTGTTTTGTGCCGGGTCACACGTCAGCTAATTGCAATGCCAAAATATGCGATTCTTGTCATAACTTTGAGCGGGCTTGCTTTTGTACCCAACAACCCATGGGCCAACTTTCGCTGAATTGCACCATCTGCAATAGTTCGATCACAGCCGGACCGATTGTCCTGGCCTTCTCTGGTGCTCCAAGTGTAATCTTTTGGGTCATGTCATACAACGTTGTTCTTCCAAAAATGTTACCCATTTATTTTGGCAAAGAAAGAAGCTAGAACGGCAGGCGATCACCACCACAGATTCCCCCCTAGTCAAAAGCACGGCCATGCAGACACAAATCTCACCTACCTAAGGGTAAAAAGATTTGGCGTCCCAAACGTATAGTGATTGACTATGAGTCCCTTCCCTCCAACGCAATTGGCCTGACGATTCCACTCCAAGCCCAGCACCAGTTCCCTATTCTGCCACCCCAGCCGACCAACGAACAGACAGCCATCCCCTACTTTGCCAATTGCCTCCCTCGATTGCGACGAACGCCAAACCCTCCACCACCACCATGGCTAACTTCCCTGTCAGGCCATTCCAGTTTGTGCCGGTAGGAGCCCAGATCGAGCGCGGGCCTGACCATCGCTTGGCACGCAATATGATTGTGGTGGATGACACGCCGCTCAGCCATGAAAGGTATGCTATAGTCACCATCACGCCCCCAGTTCCTGATCATCAGAAGCAGCTAGTCCTCAATGAAGTTGTCCGCATCATGACTGAGGATTTCCATCTTGAAGTACCTGATGCTTTTGTCTATCCGATTGGGGTGGGGATGGTTGCTTGTGCGGATGTAGCTCTCCAAGACCAATTCATTCAAGAAAGCCCGCATCAATTAGATCCTGTAGATGATGATATGACTTTCTCATTTGTGCCTCATGATGAGGGTGAAAACATGCACCAGTGTCTGTTTCAGTATGTGGCATGGGTTCTGCTCTTAGCTTTTCCTATGGACTACCAGACCGACCACTATATTAACAAAGCAGTCTCCTGTTTTGGTAAGCTAGATCTTTGGCACAGGCCTGGGCAGAACAAGGAGCGTGTGTTGGTTCGTGTAACTATCAGTGACATTGCACAGGTGCCCCACAGTTTGGTGAAGAGGATTGGCACTCTACCAGGCATGGGTCGATCTTGGTCGGCCCCTGTCTATGTGCTTAATGGGAGAGATACCATACCTGGCCTAGTTGGCAATGAAGATGAAGCCCCTCCCATGAATGCCTCCCCCCATCCCTTTGAGCTACCGTACCTGACGGCTGCGCAATAGTGGGCCCTGGAACACCAACAGATGTTACAGCAGCAGGTTGATGCTGCCTGGGAGCAGCAGAATCCACAACAGCAGCAAATGCAGAATGACGGCTGGGGAGTATGGCCGGTAACACCACCACCATACAGAGGGTTCAGCTTTTGAACCTTATTTCAGTATACCGGCCCCTCCCTCATGGATGGTGTGGAGCAGGAGAGTAACATCACTGATGATCCGCAAGACGAATGGTCTGTTTACTCTGATATCGAAGAAGTTGTTGACGCTCTGATCCATGGTATACAGACACCTGGCATGCAGTTTGTTCGAGCTCTGGGCAGCTCCCACACAGTCGAGGTTCAGACAGATGAAGGTTTGTCTCTTCTGGATTTCCTCTGGTTGATCTCCTTTGGCAGGTTCACTCGATGCCTTACTGCACCTGACACACCTGGCCAGAATCTGAATTGTGGAGCTCTGCCGCTCAATCCTCACGCTTTTCTTCTAGCAGTCACTGATGCTATCATTCAGGCGAGGCGTGCTACAGGAGACCACATTTTTCAACTGCATGATCTTCTCTACTGTTTTACTTGCCTATGCTGGAGTCTGGGTTGACGCTGCTTTTTAGATCCCTATGCTCACCTATGAATTTGATGCCCTGATGCTAGACGAGTGCCTCAACTCTTCACAGATTAATGTGTCCTTGCCTTCTGAAGTTTCTTTTGCTGGCAATGAACTCCCCGCTGGCACCACAAGGTCTGAATACTTACAGAACATGATTTTGGGAGAGAAAGCTCCGATTGACACGGCTGGGCTGCATCGCAGTACTCGCTCCACGAGATATGACAGCTTCAAAGTGGCGCAAGTCACTGATACGAGGAAGACGCAATCCAAGGTCAAACCTAGGGGGCGCCATCGATTGCTTGCTCCTCTAGGGCAACTGCTCCCTGTACCAAGCTTATGTTGAACCCGTTGGCTGGCACCTCGGATGACCTGCCGCCTCCAACACCAATTCACCAACTGTAGTACGTAGGCAATGTCTTATGTGGAGTACCACCCGATGACCTCACCCCTTAGAAGCTCATGGTGACTGCTCATGGGGAGGAGACTGAAGAGCTCTAGGAGCAATGCCACCCAATAAACACTGGAGTATCCTGTGCTGGAACATACACGGGATCAATTCCGAGAAGAAGCAGCTGGCAATCCGTAATGCAATTGATGTTAGTGGTTGTTCCGTAGTTTGCCTTCAAGAAACTAAGCGTACCTCTTTTGATGCTTCGTTGTTAAACTTTTCTGCCCTAAAAAGTTCGACATGTTTGCTTTTGTGCCTTCCACCGGCGCCTCCGGGGGCCTAATCACTGCGTGGATGAGTTCAGTTTTCACTGGTGTCCCAGTGTTTTCTGAATCTTTTGCTCTTGGCATCAAACTTACTTCTACTCAATCCGCTGATTCGTGGATGCTCGTAAATGTTTATGGTCCTTGTATGGATCCTAATAGGGCGTTGTTTACTTCTTGGCTATTCGATGTTGATATACTACATGGAGATGATTGGCTCCTCATCGATGACTTTAACTTCATTAGAGCGCCACACAACCGCAACAGGGGGGAGGGGACGCTAATGATATGATGATCTTTAACGAATTCATTCGAAGGCAGTCGTTGGTGGAGCTACCAATCAAAGGGCGATCGTACACGTGGAGTAATATGCAAAATAACCCCCCTGCTTGAGAAACTAGATTGGCACTTCACATCAGTTGATTGGGTAGTCAAATACCCTAACACCATCGTGTTGCCCCTGGGTAAACCCATGTCAAATCATGTCCCTTGTTATGTTAGCATTCAGTCCAAAATTCCAAAATCCAAGATATTTCGTTTTGAGGATTTTTGGATCGTGCAGCCTGGCTTCTTTGAGGTTGTCCATCGCTCTTGGAACAGACGATGTTATGCCCCAAATGCTGCCGCGATTTTGTGCAAAAAAACTTAAAAACCTGCGCTACGGTCTGAAGCAATGGAGTAGGAAGCTATCTAAATTGTCGGGCCTGATCGATAACTGTAACAAAACCCTGCTAGAGATTGATGGGCTAGAAGAAAGAAGGAGACTGTCTATCCCAGAAGCTAACTTTAGGGTGATTCTGAAGAAGCATCTTCTTCACCTGCTGGACTGCAAGAAGCTATACTGGAAAAAAGATCTACCATCCGATACTTCAAGTTCGGCGATGGCAACACCAAGTTCTTCCACAGAGTGGCGACGGAGCACTTCAGAAGGAACAGTATTGCTTCGCTTCGCTTGCCCGATGATTTGATCGTCCATGACCATGTGGGAAAAGAGGTTGTGCTCTTTTAGACGTACAAAGAAAGACTGGGCCACTCCAGTCAGACTGACATGCGTTTTGATCTGAGGAGAATCATCAAGAAAGTGGAGGGGCTCCAAGCCTTGTCAAATTCTTTCACTCGCAAATAGATTGACCAAGTTGTCAAGGAGTTGCCGTCAAACCATGCCCCCGGACCCGATGGGTTTAGTGGCAGTTTTATAAAATCCTGCTGGCATATAATCAAAGAGGACTTCTATCGGCTATGTTTTGACTTCCATGCAGGTAACGTTGACCTCGAGAGCTTGAACACTGGTTTTATCACTCTCATCCCAAAAACTCAATCCCCAGAGACAGCCAACGACTATCATCCGATAACACTCTTGAACTACTGCCTTAAGATCCTGACCAAATTACTAGCGAATCAACTGCAGCGTGTCATCCTCAAGATCATGCACCGCAATCAATATGGTTTCCTGAGGGGGAGATCCATACAGGATTGTGTGGCATGGGCATTCAAATTCATACACCAATGTCAGTCATCGGGGAAGGGATAGTTGTTCTGAAGCTTGATTTCGCCAAGGCATTCGATACAATCGAACACGCCCCCATGTTGGAGATTATGAAATGCATGGGGTTCGATGATCGTTGGCTTGGATGGATTAAATGCCTATTCTCGACGGCCAAATCCGTGATCCTCCTCAATGGGACTCCGGGTAGCCAATTCTTCTGTTTGCGAGGTGTGCGCCAAGGTGATCCACTTTCCCCGCTCATTTTTGTGTTGGCGGCACACCTCCTGCAAGCTGCCATCAATGACGCTTATCGGGCGGGCGCCCTGCAGCTCCCTATTCTAGTGCTTGATAGTGATTACCCCGTCATCTAGTACGCCGAAGATAAGATCCTTGTGATGCCCGCAGACCACTCTCAAGTAGAAATGATCAAGAGCATTCTTCAGGATTATGCGGCGTCGGTGGGCCTGCGCATTAACTTCCAAAAATCAACCTTGATCACTGTTAATGCTCATGCGGAAACGACCTCGAGGCTTGCTCAGATCTTCGGGTGTGCAATTGGGTCCATGCCTTTTACATACCTAGGGCTGCCCATGGGCACTACCTGGCCGACTATGACTGACTCATGCCTCTCGTTGTGTCGGTCGAGCGAAAGCTCTCCTCGGCGGCCGCCTTGTTGGATCTTGGATCAAAACTCATGTTGTAAATTCGGTGATCACTTCTCTTATGATATACGCCATGTGCTCCATCAAGATCCCACCAAAAGTTCTTGATCATCTTGATAAACTCCGAAGGTACTGCCTCTAGGCCAAGAGCTCGGATGATGGCACAAAGGCCGTCTCCCTGGCTGCATGGGAGCTGGTTTGCCGCCCCAAAAGCAAAGGCGGGCTGGGAGTGATTGATCTCAAAGTTCAAAATCAAGGCCTGCTCCTAAAGATGATGCACAAATTCTACAATCGCATGGACTTGCCCTGGGTCAAACTAGTCTGGACGGCATACTATGAGGACTCCATACCGCATGCAACCAACCCATGTGGCTCATTCTGGTGACGTGACGTCATGTAGCTGGCGCCGATCTATCATGGGATCACAACGGTGCAAGTGGGTGATGGGAGCACGACTCTCTTTTGGAAGGACATGTGGCACGATAACATCCTTTCAGACAGTCACCCTCGGTTGTACTCGTTTGCCAAGAATGAGGATGTGACTGTGTGCAGCTTCTAACTGCACCGGCCCTAGGCCAAAACTTCAATCTCCCGCTTTTAGTCCGGGCCAGGGCGAACTACATGATCTCCAAACCAGCCTTGCCGACACTACTAGGAAAAGGCCTACTAATGGCGCACCTAATTTGGCCATTAATGGCGCATTAGTGGTGCGCCATTAGTGCCACGTCATTAGTATATTTTACTAATGGCGCACCACTGGTGCGCCACTAATGGCGCACCTCGGATGCGCCATTAGTATATACAGCAGTGCGCCATTAGTATGCCTCCCAGGGGGCCATGTATACCCAGGTGCTTTGGCATACTAATGGCGCACTATGATGTGATGCGCCATTAGTATGAATATTAGTTTTTTATTTTTTTAATTTTCTGTTTTTTGCACAGGTTACAAAATGTATAATTGGACAAAATATAGACAGCACACATCAACAACAGATTCATCGAATACAATAGAAGATTAGTCTTTGAATACAATTCATCATATTAGTCTCCGAATACAATTCATCATATTAGTCTCCAAATTGAAAAGACTGAACAAAGATAGAACATTATATTACAAGTCTCAAGACCGCGAGTAGCGAGTTTGTCTTCACATTACAAGTCGATATCGATCATCTAAACTACCATCACATAGAAGAGAGCTGCGGTCATCACGATGAGCATCATCACGATTAAACTCGTCTTCATCCGATTCCTCCAACGCCCTCCCTCTCCCACTAGATAGCGGGCGATCTAGATTCGCCTTGGCCCTAGTGGTGTACCTTTGTAATCAAGTATCACTGAATCGGTTAACTGTCTCCGACACTCCTCCCGATCGTCATAGACTCGGAACCTTACCCTTGTACACGACATACGACGACATCGCTATGCACTAGCCAAATGAAACGTTAGTACCAATTCACGCACAATACATAAGCAATATATAAGTATGCAACGAACGATCGAAGAGAAAAGCAAGACATTAATAGCATCGATTACATCTAAGTTGAACGACTCTCGAAACCAAAGAGACATACTACAAGTTCATTAAAGTTTAATTACAACATGAGCCAATCGATGTTTCGTAACTAGACACAAAGATCACCGCTTTCGACTTGACTCAAGGGACCGGAGCGTGGATGAAGCCGCCGCTCATCGTGGGAGTCATGAAATAACGGTTGTTGTCACCTGCATTTATAGCATTGTGTCGATGTCACCGTTGGATGCTTGATTGCCGAGGTAGAACTACCCCGAGGTACGGCGACATCTTGATGGATGATTTCCGCAAACTCCGATCGATGTGAAAGAATTTTGTCTGAGGTCCGCGCCCGGATTGCCGACACGCTTTTGCCCAATCTTCGAAGTTTACTCGGTAGCGAAGTTGATGATGGTCCCGTCGATCGCCCGCATGTGATGGATGGCGAGTAGGCACCCTTCGACCGCCAAAGCGGCCGCTGACGCAGCAGAACATCGTATTGTGGGAGAACACGTGCTTTCAGACTTACGAATAGGCTTGGTGAAGGTGCCTCCAGATTTGGCGAGCCGGGAGAACATCATCGTGAACCTTCTTGACATTTGTGTAGTCTACGCTCGATCGACGGTCCGGTCGAAATACGTGGCCATGGAATATTTGGGGCTTAGGAGGATGAGCGTGCAATGTGTTTCACCGCAGAAAACACGGAATGTTAAAAGAAAACGATCAAATCTAAGAATTCATATGTTACGGGCGGTTGAGGGAGGACTTACTCGGAAAGTAAGGCACGAGGAAGTTATCCTTATCTTGGTTTGCGAATGACGCCTTCGAGGTAAGAACTCGCGACTTGCCGGTCCCAGCCACGCCCAAGATCTTGGCACACATGTAGAAGGGGTCGACTATCACGATGTCCGGTCTTGTCGCTAATGATCCGCATCTCCATACTCAAATAAAATAGCCGAACGAAGGTGTAGTGCAGCGGATGAAGGTTCAACATAGCGTGGATGTCATCAAACCGCAGGACGATCGTCGCCCGATGGAGTTATCCACAAAGCCCTTGCCCTCGGCACCTTGGCCGCCATCGGGCACCACAACCAAGAATTACAACAGATGAGAGCAGCGATACTAGCGGCCAGACGCGATCAAGCAGAGGCGGCACCTAGCGGGGTTGCAAAGAAAGCAAAGAAGACCGGCGAGGCAAGCAGCAGCAAAGGCACAGTGCAATGGGCGACAGCAGAGCGCACGGGAGCAGCAGGAAGGAGGAACGACAAGAGCAGAACGGCAACGGCAGGGAGCAACATCACATGCAAGCGAGTAGCGGGCGACAAAGAACGGCGGTAGGCGAGCAGAAGGTCGCGGGCGGTTGCGGGGAGCACCTTGACGCGCCAAGGTGAGCGACGCCAACGCCGGGCGTGGCGGACGCAGCGCACAAGGGCGTGGGCACCCGGAGTGCGGCCGGGCGAGGCAAGGCGCGCTCGGCGGGCGCGGGCTGGGCGCATTAGGTCGCGCCGAGGCCGTGAGCGCGGCGGGAGTGCGAGTAGCGCAACTCCGGCAGGAAGGTCGGGCGGTGGCCTACGCCGACGAAACTATGGGGAAAGGCGGGGATCGGGCGCTGCCACCGAGAGGAGGTCGGTGGTGAGCTCAGACGAGGCCGGGTGGACGAGGTGATGCGGATCGACGGCGAGGCCGCGCTGAGGCGCCGAGGCGGCGCTTGGGCATCGAGGTGGCGCCGAGGTGGGCGACGGGAGAGCGGGCGCCGAGGAGACGAGGACGACGGGCGGCGGCGTCGGGAGAGGAGAGGCGAGCGTCAAGGGCGGCGGGGCCGCAGCGAGACGAGGATGACGGGCGGCGCGAGGCGGCGCAAGCGCCAAGGCCGGGAGAGAGAGGGAAGGGATCGAGGCGAGGGCGAGGGAGAGAGAGGGATAGGTTTGGGCCGGGAGGAAGTATGGATGGGGCGGCACAATACTAATGGCGCACCACCCTCGGTGCGCCATAAGTACATCCATTCTAATGGCGCACCTCACCCCAGTGCGCCATTAGTAATTTTTTTATTTCGCCGAGCCAACAGTTATCTCCCACCGACCTGATCCACACCAAGTTCCTCTACTAGCTCGACCGGTCACAGCCAGCCTCACACCAGATGTCCTGGTTCGATTCCCAGTGCTCCATAATTTTTTATGCATTTAAAATGTTGTTTGATACTTATTTGTGTTTAAATATGTCAAACTTGTTTAAATCATAACAAGAATATTTTTTACAAGACAGTAATAATTTTTAAAAATATCATCAAACAAGAATGCCGGTGGAGCGGGGAGGTGCTGGGGGGGGGGGGGGTGGCGGCGGGTTGAGTAGGGAGGGTGCGAGGGTCGGCGGGCGGTTGAGTAGGGAATTGAGGTGCGGGTGGTCGGCGGCGACGGCCGTGGACTGTGGGTGCTCAAGGCGAGGGGACCGGATCTGGCGAGGTGGGATAGCGATCGAGATGGAGGGAATCGAGATCGAGTGTCCATGAAATTTAAAACATTCATGATAGTTCAAAAGTGCCCATGAAATACAATCGAGAAATGAAGGCTACGATTTAAATACAATCGATCTTAGCTAGCTATCTGCTCACAATCTTCTTGCCCTTCTTTTTCGCAAATGGAGTTCTTCCGTGGAACGGACGCCCTTTAGGTAGGGTGGTCCCGCTTCTTCTTGTGGTGTATGTCGCTACTTCATCATCATCGTCATGTTCGATCCTCGTCGCCAGTTTGTCAAGTCTTGCTCATTGGCTACTCCATCCATTCCGATGATCTTCCTTTTGCCTCTCCTCACGACAACACGATCGCGCTTTGACGGTCGGTAATGAAGAAGCATTGGTCCACTTGGGAAGCGAGTACCCATGGCTCATTTTTCATGGTGACGCTTATACCATGGTCTTGGATTTGGCTTCGGTATAACCATGGTGGTGAAATACCGGTCTTCTTTTAGGACGCTCTTCGCCCATCGACACGGAACATCGGACCTTCTCTCCAACAGAGCTCAGCTCCCAGATCTCCTCGATCCTTCCGTAGTATCTGTCCTTGTCGTTACCGGTGTAGGATTCCATCGTTACCCCGGAGTTCTGATAACCATCGCTCTTCGTGTCCTTGGCCTCGGTGTAGAATGTGTAGCCGTTGATATCGTACGCCTCATAGGTCATCAGGTTGTGCTCGGTGCCCTGTGACAAGGCGAATATGAGTTGTTCTTCCGCGGAAGAATCCTCATGTAAAGGGTACGACAGAAGCTTCTACTTGAACCAACGCGTGAAACATGAGTTGTGCTCTTTGATTATATCTCCGTCCGTCCTCTGTTGGCCTCGGTCATTGTACGTCTTCTTAATAAAGGTTTTGTGCTCTACCACCCAAGGATCGACCACGTCTATGTGTTGTAGCGCAACTAGGTTTGCTCTTTCAAAGTCGGCGAGTCGACCCTCTAAGTCGACATGCATTTCGCGGCGACCCTCACGGTGACCCCATCCAATGAGCCCGCCGAGGTGCTCGCTGACGCGCACCAACGGGTTCTCGATGCCTAGATAATTCGTGCAAGAGGAGATGCACTCTTCGTCGAAAAGCCCCTAGCTATACTTCCTCTCGACGTGACATGTTGCGAACGTATCCTTTGATGACACCATTCATCCTTTCGAACGGCATCATGTTGTGCAGAACCTCACCCGAGTTGGATGATATCCTCCACTATATGGACCAGCAGATGCACCATAACGTCAAGAATGCAAAGGGAAGTACATCTCAAGCTCGCATAGTATCACCACGATCTCTTCTTGTAGCCTTCGAGTTGCCTCACGCCAATCGACTTCCGAGATGACATCGAAAAAGTTGCATAGGCCAAATAGCGTTTCACCTGACGTGCGCGCCCATGATCCCACGGATTGCAATCGAAGTATCTGCGTCATCAAGACGTGATGATCATGAGACTTCATCCCATCGAACTTCGCTCACTGGTCTAGGTATCCGCTTATCTTCCCGTGTAACCGTAAGGAAGTTTTACTCCTAGGAGGCAGGTGAAAAACGCTCGATCTCCTCCCGACTTAGAGTGAAGCACGCGGAGGGTAGTCATTTCCGGTCTTCTTGGCCTTTTTGCCTTTGCGACGACTTTTCGTGTCCCGTCACCTCATCATCATCATCATCATCATCATCATCATTAGCGTGAAGCTCCCGCCGATGCCCATTGATTTCAAGTCCGCCTTGCTTTCGCCCATCTTTGGTCCTCTCGGCATGTTGAGCGGTACCAAGCGACTCGCACACGCTTCTTCGTGATATGCATGACATCAAGGCTGTGAGGCACACGGTGGATCTTCCAAGACGACAAGTCCCGTAAAATGCACTCGCTTTCCATACCTTCACCGCAGCTCTGGCGCTTTCGCTTCTTTCCGGCTCTGGTGCCTTTTGCTTCTTTCCCAAAGAAGGCGCCTTTCCAATTTGTCAACATCTTGTCTATTTCCTCACCGCCCTCGTACACGGCGTTTTGGGGTTCGGTTTCACCATCGAACGATCCTTGCGCTTCTCCACGGGTCATCGTCGCTGAAGCCACCTTCGATGTCCCATGAACACGGTTTTCAAGACCCGGATCTCTATCTAGTCGGGCGATACGTTGTGTCATCCATGCACCTTACGCATCCGTAAAATCCGTGGACTACCCGCCTGCGAGATATCCGTAATCGAGATAGTCGTGTACCGCCGTGAGCGAGGCGGCTCTCATAGGGAAATATTCTTTCTCGTGGCGCCCCACGATTGGTGGCGTTTTCCACAGCGTGTCAAGCTCCTCTTCAAAGAGCCCCAGATATGATTGATGTCGCCCTGGTTGTTTCGCCCATCAATTAGCATACTCATGTGAATGTACTTCCTCTTCATGCATAACCGGGGAAGGTTGTACATCCACACAAACACAAAGCCAAAGCTATGTGTGCTTCTCCGGCTGCCAAACGGATTGACTCCATCGGTGCTCGCGCCAAAGACGATGTTCCTTGGATCGCTCCCAAATTCGGTCTTCGGTTCAACGCTTGCCACCGCTCGCATCCTTAGGGTGACTCAAAGATCTTGTCTTTTTATCTATCTCCGGATCATTTGCGCCATCTTCTCGCTTCTTCTCCTCCCTATCCGTGTGCCAACGCAGAGCTTTGCTACCTTAGGGTCCGTGAAATACCGCAGAGACGAGGAGTGATCGGAAAGTACCACACCACTTTTCAAGGAGCTTTCTTCCTCTTCTTGTATCGAGTGACGCCGACACCGGACATATGGTAGACTCGCGTGCTCGTCCCGATAAATGATGCAATTGTTCATGCACACATGGTATTTCACGTCGCGGTAAATCCAGAGGACACACGATTTTCTTCGCCTCCTCCAAACGGTCGGGCACTTGTTCCCTTGGGAAGACGTTCGTGCTGAATGACATGTTCCCGTCGGCATCGCCGGTCATTTTGTGTTTTACCTTCATCTCCGAGCCATGAGCGCACTTTCAAAGGGTATCCTCGGGCTGCATCCTTCATACAATGGAGTAACCGCGTCTAACTCAAGTTGATCCATCTTGGCTTTCTCTCGGCGGCAGCTCTTGCGTTATCCGTCCGCTTGAGAAGCGCTCTTGAATATGAGGGTCCCGCACCCAGCCCATCGATGGTCCCGTAAATCGCTCGCTCCGCAGCATCATCATCTTCATGATCATGCCCGTAAATGCTGCCCAAGATCTTCCTCATCATCATGTCCTCGTGCATCTTCTACATGATGACGTATACAAGATCACCGTCGTGATCATCTCCCGGGATTCTTCGTCTTCTCGCCCGCCCGAGCCGCGGTGGTTGTCTTGTCGCCCTTCCTCATTTCTTGCCCGCCCCCATGGACGACTTCAGAGTCATCTTCATCACCTTGCCACCGATAGCCATCCATGAAACCATGCAAGAGCAGTGGTCCCGACCGCCGAATCCGGTCCGCAATAAGGCTCTTCACTTGCATCTTCGACACGGACATCTTATCTCCGCCTCGTTCTTTTGAAGCATCTCGCCTTCATGGACCTCAAAAACCTATTCACGATGCCTTCGGTCATCGTGCGGACCATGGTCGTCATGGGTAGAGCAAAACGATATTTTAGAACCAAGAAAAAATTTGGCATGACTTTCCTAAAAATAGGACCAAAAGAATGCTTAATGCCAAAATTCTCACTAAACGGAAATGAATCAACATTCCGCAAAATATTGGCAACTATCGATTTCAAATACCGACACCTCCAAACACAAACACATATGCAACACCACAAACATATGCAACACCACGAACATACATAGATCTAGCTAGGTCATAAAAAGTGCATGTGCACATTGTCAGAGGGAGAACAACATAAATATAGCTTCCCCTTACTTACCTATCAAAACAAGGTAATTTAAGCACTTAATTTGAATGAATCTATGGTGGAAATGAGGTGAAAAGAGGAGGCACCCGAGACAAGGAGGAGGCGGTGGAGAGAATGAAGTGGGGAGAAAATGAGTGTGGGTAGGAGAGGCTGTCCAAAATATCTTGTTGTTGCCCACTTACTAATGGCGCACCAACCATAAATGCGCCATTAGTAATCCAGTTACTAATGGCGCACCTTCCGTGGTGCGCCATTAGTAGTTTTGCAAAAAATATATACTAATGGCGCTCCACAAAGGCGCCATTACTAGTTTAAACTAGTAATGACGCACGGTGGAACAGTGCGCCATTAGTAGTTTTGCAAAAAAAGCAGGTCTGTCACTATCCCGAGTACATGCGCCAGCTCAAGTCTTAGGACATAGACCGTATGTTGTACTAGAGACTCATAGATGACCTATTGTTGCGTCTCATAGTCGGGTCTGTCCGACTCATACCTTATCTTGACTCGGATCCGACTATGTCGAATTCGACCAGATCCTTCTGGGTCCATATTGTTCGGCTAACATCCAATGCTCCACGACTAGTGAGACCGAGTCATCCACCGTGTCATATGCTAGTCTAGTTGGCTACGCGTCCACACGACCCTTTCGACTAGGGGACTTTTAGGACAGTCATCATACAATGCATGGTCTCACAAACAAGCCATGTACTTGTTGATACACATCATTCATAATGTCCAAGGACTATCTTTATTCATGAACACATAGGAAATATCATCATACATAATTGCCTCTAGGACATATCTCCAACAATGGGCGGGTACATGAACATGACGGGAGGTGCCATGAATGGTGCATTTGGTGGAAAATGGAGGTGGCTTTGGCGGCAACATGAATGGTGGCTTCGGTGGCATGGGTGGTGGCTTCGGCGGCAACATGAGAATGACATGGAAGATGGCTTCAACGGCAACATGAGCGACATGAGAGGTGGCTTCGGTGGCAACATGATGAGTGGCATGGGAGGTGGCTTCGGCGACAACATGATGAGTAGCATCCGAGGTGGCTTCGATGACAACATGAGCGGCATGGGAGGTGGCAATGAAGGTGCTTCTAGTGGAGTTCGTGGCAGCGAGAATTCAACACATGAAAATATTGATAAGAAGCCGTTGATGATGATGATCATACCACCGTCCACAATGGCAACGAGAATTCGACACATGAAAACATCCACAATGGCACTAGTGACAACGGACATGACGAAAATTGAGTGATGTTTATGTGCATTTTCATTTGTTGGACCAAGAACTTTGCTTGAGACAATTAACTTTTGCTTGTAGGATCTGAATCTTTGATTGATGATGCATTTTTGTTGGTAGAATTATGAAATTTCAATGTGCAAATGCGGTTGTACACATCCGCGCGGCTGGCAACCGGTTTTACATATCTAGTTTGCATCTTCCACTGGAGTTGCTCTTTTACATCTTCAATATGCATCATCTGTTGGAGTTGCCTTTTTTTGAGATGTAATTTTTTATATCTTCTGTTTTACAACTCCAAATTTGCATCTTCTATTGGAGATGCTCTAAATAAGGTTGTTAATGATAATCTACTTTACCTTTGCGCATGTCATCTTATTTCGAATGCAGATCAATCCACAATTTGCATTGTTAAGGGCGTCTTCAATGGCAACCCGCAAATTTCCTCCCGCACCCGTTCGCGGATAGGGGGACCTGTATGTGGACATGGATACGGGAGGCCGCCATCCAATGCTGTCCGCATACATTTCAACAACAATCCGAACAACGAGATGAAATTTGTTCATACTTGGCCGGATTTTCATACAAACCGGACGAAGTTCGTGCAAACGCGACGGTTTTTAGATTTCAAACATTTAAAACAAAAAAACCGTTCCGACCCGACCCTGAACCTACCCTACGACGGCATCCCCTGTCCACGCCATTGTCATCCTTCACTGCCGTCTCCATGAGCACCAATGATAAGACCAGTGAAGTGAAGCTGCGGTCTCGGCGAGGAAGAGTATAACACGAGAGATGGACCGACCCACATGGGACGCAAGGCCCTGCCGCCTCCCGTGCCCTACTCATCCTCGGAGGAGTCCGCGCATTGTCCGTCGCTGGTGGGTGTGAGGTCCATGATGAAAATGGTGGCACCCGCATTGTCGTCGTCCCACATGGCCACTTGATGGTTCGTCGGCGGCGCGCACAAGGCGCAGCTGGCGTTGTTCTCATCCGCGGTCACCTATAGCTGCGCCTCCGTGGCGGCATCGCACGCAGCTCCGCGATGAAGTTGGGGTTCGTCGCGGCCATGGACGCCACGACCTCCTGGCTCGCGCACTCGCCATCGATTTGGCCCTCCGCTAGCCGGTGTTGCTCTAGCAACACCGACAAAGGCACCAGCGCAGGAAGCTCCTCCGCCATGGTTTGCGGGAGAAAGTGCGTCCGCACGCCTTGCAGACGAATGCAGGACAGATGGCACGCGTGGTACAAACGTATGCGGGCGGTTCGAGGGTAGCTGTTGGTGATGCCCTAATGCTAGTATATTCTTTTTGAAAAGGGTGCTAACCTAATCTTGACAGTGTTGAGGTGGGATGGTAACAAATGCATTTTGGGTGCGATCATCTATCCAACCGGCGTTGAAAAGTTGACCCGAAGATTACCACAAGACCCTGTGAAAAGAACGATATTAACAATAATACCCTCGCCGGAAGCAAAGCAGAAACCCACTCGCAGATATTACAGGGGCCGTATTGAAAACAAACTCCCCCAGAATCCATTCATTACTTAACCGGCCCGTCCCCAATCGCAGCACACTCCTCACCGCCACCTCCAAGCCCCCGGCGACGCCCCGCCTCGACCTCGCCGCCGCCCCAGCCCACGGTTCGCGGCTCCCCGGCCGCCGCCGCCGCCGGATTCGCCTCCTCGCCGGCGGGTGAAGTCGGTCAACCCTCGGCACAGGCGCTTCGCATCGCCCGCGCCCCCTCGGCGTCGGCTCGGGCCCGGGCCTCTCCCTCCTTCCTCGAAACCCTAGATTCCGCCGCCCCCCCGCGCGGTGCGATCGTGCGGCCCGCGGCCTCCCGCGATGCCCATATAAGGAGCCCCCCTCTCCCCCCCGAGGCTCTCGACACAACCGCTCTCGCGCTCTAGGGTTTGCGCCGCCGCCGCCTCGAGGACAATGGGACGCACGGTGGTTTCCGACGAGGAAGGTACGCGATTTCGTTGCTGATTTCTGCGGTTTCGCGTGTTTTGGTGCCCTCGGCGGCGGTCTGTGCGCGTTTTCTGATGGGAAAAGCTTGCGCTTCTGTTGGAACCCTAGAGGACGACTTCATCGAGGCCGAGGAAGAGGACGAGCCGCGGCCGTCGCGGAGGGCCAGGGATGATGACGACGAGCAGGACGACGATGAGGAGGAGGAGGATGATGAAGGTTAGTTTCTCCTAACGACCTCTCCATTACGTTTGCTTGCGCGAGCGATTTGTTGGCTGGAGTTATCCTTTCCTCTCGATTGAGATGCTTTTATGTGCCGTGCGGTACTGTGTTTCGGGCGTTCTCTTGCTTGATTTCTTATTTCAATTGTTCTTATTGTCTATTACGATGTTTTGGTACTGATTCCAGTTTGCAGCAGTTGCCTTTTTCTAGTTGAATCGCCTGTGATTGTGTTCTCGAGCTAGTATAGCAATAACGGGGTGACCTTGTTTGTGAGCAGACGAGGGACAGAATGAGTACGAGAAGGATGGCTTCATAGTGGATGATGCGGATGAAGACGAGGAAGAGGAGGAGGAGGAGGCGAGAGCTAGTGATGATGAAAGACGCAAGAAGAAAAAGAAAAGAAAGAAGAAGAGGTAGTTGCTTTTTATGCCTCGTCATGAAACAGAGTATGTCTTATTCTTTGTGAGTTTCTAAACTGCAAGAAATGTGGCCAGAGAGACGGAGGATTTCGAGCTTGATGAGGATGACTACATGTTGCTCCAGGATAATAACATTACTGGCATCACTCGTCCAAAGCCTCCTGTATGCTTTAAGATAATCTTTGTGTCTGTTTTGCACTTCCATGAGTTTTTGCATGCTTCTCAGTAATGTGCCTTCTCATTTTGCTGACGGTAGGAAAATAAGTTTAAGCGGCTGAAGAAGGCAGGACGGGAATCTGAAATGGATGGGCGCTCTGGCTTCTCCGATCATGATGGAGCAGGAAAAGGCCGGACTGCTGAGGAGACAGTTCGTAGCTCCTTGTTCGGTAATGAAGGTACCTGCTTCTGAATCCTCTTCACTTTGTTTGTTTTCCAATGCTGGAAGTTTCCTGTCTAATTTTTAATTTGCTGCAACATCATTTGCTCAGAACCGTTTGAGGAGGATTTTGTCGAGGAGGATCAGCAGGTAGATGAAGATGAGGTTGGTGAAGATGATATGGATGATGAAATGGGCGATTTCATTGTGGACGAAGAGGAAATTGATGTGAATGGCCAAGTTGTGAAGTATGCTCTTATGTTCTGTATTGTCTGTTAATGGTTCTCTATCCATGTGAAATTATTCAGACCTTATATTTGCTGTTATTATTAAATGCACACATGCTATTGTACTGCAGAAGGAAGAAGGTTAAAAGAAAGCCTCTGCGACAAGCTGCAGGTGTATCATCATCTGCGCTACAAGAGGCCCATGATATATTTGGGGATGTTGATGAGCTATTAGCACTAAGAAAACAAGAGCTTGAGAGGGATGCTATTAATTCCGGCGAGTTGAGAGGAAACAGGCTTGAAGATGAGTTTGAACCATTTATTCTCGCAGAAAAGTATATGACACCAAAGGATGAGCAGATAAAAGAAACTGATATACCTGAGAGGATCCAGGTAAGTTACCAGTTAGACATGTTGGATTCTGTCTTGATTTTGGTTTGTAATGCATATCTGACTCATAATTGCTTCTTCCTCAGCTGTCTGAAGAGTTAACTGGCAATCCCATAGATGGCGATGCAAATAGAGAGGAAGAAAGTGTATGGATACACAACCAACTAACCGGGGATGGATTTCTGTCCCTTTTTGGCAATGGGCAAGTGAACAGGGAGATTGATCAGAGTCACATCGTGAATGTCTTGAACATGCTACATACCCACAAATTTGAAGTACGAAAAACTATAGGATCTCATTGCATATTTTCTTATGTTTGATCTGCTGACTTGGTTATTGTTGCACATCAGATTCCATCTCTGTGCGTAATTTCTTATGTCTGATGTGCTGACATAGGTATTGTTGCCTGTCAGGTTCCATTCATTGCAATGTATAGGAAGGAAAGTTGCCTGAGTCTGATAGAAGATAACGATGCCAATGAACAAGCAAATGAAGAAGATACGCGTAAAATGAAGTGGCACAAGGTAACTGATCAGTGTCCACTACTAGACAGGTGTTAGGCTCCCTTGATTATCAAGATTTTACAATTGCTGACACAGTTCGTCTGTTGTTTGTAGCTGCTTTGGGCTGTTCAGACCTTAGACAGAAAGTGGCTTCTTCTTCAGAAGCGCAAGCTTGCTTTGCAGATTTATTATGAGAGAAGGTATGATGACGAGAAACGAAGAATAGACGATGTTACAAGGCAGGCACTTAATCGACAACTCTACCACTCTATCAGTGATGCACTGAAGGAAGCAAAATCAGAGAAAGAAGTGGAGGATGTTGATGCGAAATTCAATTTACATTTCCCTCCTGGTGAAGTTGAAGAAGTAGGTCAATTTAAGCGACCAAAAAGGAAATCCTTGTACAGTATTTGTCACAAGGCAGGGTTGTGGGAGGTTGCTAACCAATTTGGCCGGAGTGCTGAGCAATTAGGCCAACATCTAACTTTAACGAGGATACCTGTACGTGATCTAACTCACACTTTGCATTATCCTTCTATGGAAGGATACTGCATATGCAACCTATCCTTTATCTCCTTATATGACATTCTGCCCTGGCTAAATCTATTGTACCCGTGACACCTTTTCTGCTTCTGCTGCTTTCAGGAAGCGGGCGAGCTTGACAGTGGGAAAGATTCTCCTGAAGATGTTGCTGCAAATTTCACATGCGCAATGTTTGAAACGTCACAAGATGTCCTTCGGGGTGCCAGACACATGGTACCAACATCCTACAAATTTAACCAGTCCTCACAGGAAGCTAGGCTATTCATTTCATCTGACTTGATACAGTTTCGTTTATTTTTATCTTATCAGGCAGCAGTTGAGATCGGTTGTGAGCCTATTGTAAAAAAGCATATCAGGGGTATCTTCATGGATAAAGCAGTTGTATCAACAAAGCCCACACCTGAGGGCAGTTCGGTCATAGATGCTTACCACCAATTATCAGGTGTGGAGTGGCTGCAAGAGAAACCACTAAGCAAGTTTGGAGATGCACAGTGGCTTCTTATTCAGAAAGCAGAGGAAGAAAAGCTTCTCAAGGTTACCATAACATTGCCAGAGGATGCAAAGAAAGCGCTCATGTCTGAGGCTCGTGAGAATTACTTAAGTGACTGTGTCAGCAAGTCTGCACAACTGTGGGATGAGCAACGGAAGATGATACTGGATGATGCCTTCTTGAATTTTCTACTTCCAGCAATGGAAAAGGAAGCTCGATCACTGTTGACAGCAAAAGCCAAATGTTTTCTGTCTATGGAATATGGGAAACAGTTCTGGGACAAAGTTTCTGTTGCTCCTTGGAAGAAGAAGGATGCGGATAAGAAGGATGCGGACATTGATCTGGATGATGAGTCAGAGTTACGAGTAATGGCCTGCTGCTGGGGTCCTGGGAAGCCAGCAACCACATTTGTAATGCTAGACTCATCAGGAGAATTGGTTGATGTTCTGTATGCTGGTTCTATTAGTCTTAGATCTCAAGGTGTTGCTGAGCAGCAGCGTAAGAGAAATGACCAGCAGAGGGTTCTGAAGTTCATGACTGACCATTCTCCACATGTTGTGTGTGTAGGAGCTTCGAATTTGAACTGCAGACAACTCAAGGATGATATTTATGAGGTATTATTTTATTTGTTTGCAAGTGAATTATGGTTGTTATTGTTTCTGCTCATAAGTATATGCTTGATGTTTTTTCTCCTTTCATCTGTTCGTTATTTCGGCTGTCATAATATATCACCATGTCCGGTCACGACCACACGTGATCAGTTATTATTGCCAATGCAGAAATCATTATTGTTGCTTTTCTTTTGTCAATTGCATGCAAGCATATTTTTCCCCTACTGTGATTTGTAGACACAAAGATGCCATCACGTGTTCTGCTAGGGGATTCCCTGGGTTGGCAATTCCTTTTAATGCTTACTGGCACTCTTCCATCGTAAAAACTAGAGGAAACGCCCGCGTTGCTGCGGGAATTGGTTGATGAAAATTTCGGTTGATAACATGAGAACCAAAATAAAATATACATATGACTTGTTATATTTGATAGTGTGAAGTTGTAACAATATTTATTGAATTTAAGTAGAATATAATTGAAGGGAAAACATCATCCCATGCATAGTTGAATGTTGTGGTGGGTCTTCCTATGCATGATTGCATGTTGAGGTGGGCATTATCCCCTTCCTGGTTGTATGATGAGGTGGCATGCTTTCAAGTTTGACTCCCTTGGGTATATAGGATTCCGACAGTTGTTATTGGCTGGGTGCTCGCTCCAGTATTTCTACCCACATGAATATTTCCTGTCATTCTGTATGATGAGGTGGCATGCTTTCAAGTTTGACTCCCTTAGGTATATAGGATTCCGACAGTTGTTATTGGCTGGGTGCTCGCTCCAGTATTTCTATCCACATGAATATTTCCTGTCATTCTGTTCAGTTTCTTATTTGGCATGAATGTGGATAGATAGCGTCAATAAAATAATGTGTTTGCTTTGTATAGGTTATTTTCAAAATGGTGGAAGACCACCCAAGAGATGTGAACCCACAAATGGAAAATTTCAGCATTGTCTATGGTGATGAATCTGTGCCTCGCTTGTACGAGAACTCTCGAATATCTTCAGATCAGCTGCCTGCCCAGTCAGGTATAGTACAACGTGTTGATTTACTGTTTGCTCTTTTGGTCACGAACCTTTCTAATATGTACTTTTAATTATGTATAGCTATCGTGAAGCGTGCTGTGGCCCTTGGTCGGTACTTGCAAAATCCTTTGGCGATGGTTGCAACACTTTGTGGACCCGGGAAAGAGATACTGTCATGGAAACTGCACCCCCTTGAACAGTTCCTTACTCCCGATGAGAAGTATGAAGTTGTTGAGCAAGTAATGGTCGATGCGACAAATCAGATCGGCTTTGATGTTAATCTTGCCGCTAGCCATGAGTGGCATTTTTCCACTTTGCAGTTTGTTGCTGGTCTGGGACCGCGCAAAGCTTCAGCTTTGCAGAAGGAGTTGGTAAGAGAGGGATCCATTTTTAGTCGCAAGGAGCTGGTAAAACCCTTAGGCAGGAAAGTGTTCATGAATGCGTCTGGGTTTTTACGCGTCCGACGAAGTGGTGCTGCTGCAGCTAGTGCCCAGATCATTGATCTTCTTGAGGATACAAGGATCCATCCTGAATCATATGCGTTGGCGAAGAATTTGGCCAAGGATGTCTGTGCCGGGGATGGAGTTGAAGCGAATGAGATGGATGATGATGAACAAGAGATGGCAATTGAGCATGTGAGAGAGAAGCAGGATCAGCTTGAGCGTCTTGACATAGATGAATACAGCAGAAGCATCGGAGATGATAAGAGAGAAACGTTGATTGACATAAAGTTGGAGCTACTGTGTGGTTTCAAAGACCGGAGGACCCCTTATGCCGAGCCAAGTCCAGATGAGGAGTTCTGGTTGCTTTCTGGTGAAACTGAGGACAACATATCAGATGGAAGGATTGTTCAAGTAACTGTTCGGCATATACAAGATAACCGAATAATTTGCACCTTTGATTCTGGGTTGAAAGCCATAGTTATGGGAGACAACTATTCTGATGATGGCTTTGATCTAGAATCACTGCAGTTACATGAAGGCGATGTATTAACTGGCAAAATTAAGAATGTGAATAAAAATAGGTTCATAGTTTACCTAACATGCAAGCAGAGTGAAATAAATAGATGGCCATTCTCGAGAAGTAACCATGATCCATACTATCGTCCACAAAAGGTGGTTCTGGCCCAGGATGACAAGGCTCGGAAACAAAAGGAAGCGAAGAAACATTTCAAGCCCAGGATGATTGTTCATCCTCACTTTCAGAATTTGACGGCGGAAGAGGCAATGCAGGTGTGTTGTCCTGTTGAATAGTTCTTTTCTGTCCCTTTACTTTCTTTATTAACTTCTTTCCCTTTCTGTAATAGTATCTAATCTTAACTCATTGAAACAGTTCCTGGGGGACAAAGAGCCTGGCGAGAAAGTCATTCGGCCTAGCTCTAGGGGTCCATCATTTCTAACGCTTACCCTGAAGATATTTGATGGTGTCTTTGCACACAAGGAGATAACCGAAAGTGGAAAGGATCATAAAGATATTACAAGTTTGCTTCGCCTCGGAAAAACACTGACCATTGGTGATGAAACTTTTGAAGATCTTGATGAGGTTGGTTTACATACAAGATGATTTCTATAGCAATTATTCTGTAGACATCAGTTTGCTGCAGTTCCACTATGAAAAATGCCAATAGTTAGAACCGAACTTGCCAAAATACCACTGTGAAAAACCGACTTGCCAATATAGCACTACTTTCAGTTTTCTCTAGCCAAAATACCACTAGTGGCAAACTGAGACTAACACCATCCAACAAGGACTTGCATGACCTTACCTCTTCATATCCCAAGCTTAAATTTTATTCACAAAAGAGCACCTACAGTGCAACATTTCAGCACCAAATTAACATGAATATAGCTACATATAGCAACAGACTCGCAACCATCTCACTTTGCATCATTTAACAACAATATAGCAACAGAGGAAACTGGTCGAGCTAATCTGGGCAATGCCAAGAAGAGGGCGGCTCAGCAGGTTAGAGTTCCTGCAGCGGGCACCAATGGAAGCAGTGGGAGGCCCCGGGCAGGCAAGCAGCAGGGAGGCGGGATGAGGCAGAGCAGGGCTGATTGGTGCTGGAGCTGAGGCGTTGGGTGGCCCAGCTACGCGCCCGTGGGTTGGATCGAGAAGCGCCGGGCTTCCCAGCCACGCGCCCGCGGGCAGGATCGACGGGCGTCGGGCTTCCCAGCCACGCGCCCAGGGAGGAGGTCGGCGAGCGGAGAGGTTACAGGGTGAGTGTCGCAGAGGGTTAGAGGGAGAGAGGGGCTGCAGGAAGGCGCCACCATGGCTCTCTGCTGGGTGTGGGAGGGGCTGGAGAGGAAACGTGATTAGGGGTAGCTGCTAGGGGGGTAACTTTGAAATACTCAAAAAGCTGACGAGTCCCTAACGGTTTGACTAACAGAAAAAATTTGACAATTGACGGAAGTGCTATTTTGACAATGAAAACTGAGCTTGGAGTGCTATATTGGCAAGTCGGTTTTTTATAGTGGTACTTTGGCAAGTTCGGTTCTGACTAGTGGTATTTTGGCTATTGTCTCATTTCATTTCTGTTGTAGCAGTCAAGATTGACATCTGTTTTAACTTTTGGTAAATGTATGTTTCTTTCCTTGTACAAATATGCAGGTAATAGACAGATATGTGGATCCATTGGTAGGCCACCTGAAAAGCATGCTCTCTTATCGCAAATTCAGGAAAGGGTTAAAAGGCGAAGTTGATGATATGTTGAGGGCTGAGAAATCAGAGAATCCCATGAGAATAGTCTATTGTTTTGGCATATCTCATGAACATCCAGGCACCTTCATATTATCTTACATCAGGAGTACAAACCCACATCATGAGTATGTTGGGTTATACCCAAAGGGCTTCAGATTCCGGAAGAAAGATTTTGACAGCATTGATCGTCTTGTGTCATATTTTCAAAAACATATTGACAAACCACCACCTGATGCTGGCCCTTCAATGCGAAATGTTGCGGCAATGGTACCTATGAAAAATTCAGCTTGGGGTTCTGGTGGCGCGAATGACGGAAGGAGGGGAGATGGTGATAATGATAGGGATAGACCTTTTTCTGGAAGATCAGGTCAGTCCTTGAATGTGTTTGCATTTTGCAATACTTGGTTATCAAGCACATCTGCATTCAATTGTGTCGTCATTGTTACCACTAACATTTGCTTGCATAGTGTATCTTCGTGTTGATGACCTGTCCTCATTTTCTTACTGGAATTATTGGAACCATATTATGGCTAGTATAAGTTTTGTTGATTCTGATGAAGGAACTGTTTTGAACCTTGTGTCACGGAAAATGATCTGATGTCCCCTGTTCTCAGTGATTTTCAAACCTACCCTGTATTAGTTTTGCTGGTCTTATTCTTGTTCTGTCTCCCGTATTTGTTGATCACCATCGCTTGATAGAGTTGTCACTAAGATCCTGCCAAACAAATAAAATGTTAAAGGATGTTCAGAAATGCGCTATCAATCTTAATTTGTCATTTCTTCTCCTAAGCAGGAGGCAGGTTTGATTCAAGGAACAGTTCTGGCGGCCGTGGACGTGGGCGTGGTCGGGGCCGAGGTAACTTTGGCAGTGATGGTGATGGTGGTGGTGGTGGTGGAGGATGGACTGATAACATAGGCAGCGGGGGAGGTGCGTGGGGCACTGGCGGAGGGTCTGGAGGCGGGGATGCTGGATGGGGTGGTGGGGGTGACAGCAACCGTGGCGGCGGTGGGGATGGAGGCTGGGGCGCACCTGCTGCTGCCGCTGCCACTGACGGTGGCGCAGGAGGCTGGGGTACACCTGCTGCCGCTGCTGCCACTGACGGTGGCGCCGGAGGCTGGGGAGCAGCTACTACTCCGGGTGCTGCTGGTGACGACTCAGGATGGGGCAGCAGCGCCAAGAAGGCCGTCCCAGCACAGGATTCTGGAGGTGGGTGGGGGTCTGGCGGTGGGGGCTGGTGAAGGATATTTGCTTTGCAGCATAAACCATAAACTACCTACCTACCGTAGATCTATCAAGTGGAAACTTGTTGTTATGTTTGAACCCTGTTATGCTTCTGCCTAGTGCTGTCGATGGGTGAAAGTTGGCACTGTTTTGGGACTTGGTAATCTGCTAGTTGCTGCTGCTGGTCTTGTTATATTCTGGACGGCCTTATGTTTCAATGCATGTACAGTTTCCAGACATTTGGTATCTTGGTTCTTGGTGGTCTCTCGGTATTCTTATGATTGATGTCTATGTTTAATTACGTCATCGTGCTACTTTGCTAGTTCTATGAATGTGCATGCTCCATTTTCTGCTTGGGTATAGCTCAAGGTCAAATTGCCAACATGTAGAACCGCAGTTGAAGGTACTAGTACTGATGTGGCTAGAGCATGAAGCATTTTGCATTATTGTCCCGCGTGCCTTTCAGTTTGGATTGTCCTCGGTTCAATCAAGAGGGGTTCAAATCATGCTTTCCTGCGTGCCTGGGATCTGGAGTATCTATCATATCAGGACATGGCCGGAACCTCTGAAGGGCGTGCCGTTCGTGCTCGTTACTTGCTGCTGCCATCCGTTAGGCTATGTACAAAATCCCCCTAAACCGCCTCCAAAATCCTCTTCAGAGAACGAGGCCTTATGCAAGTTTGTCCCGCCTGGTCCCCCCCGCCTCGTTGGGACCTAGTTGAGGTCCAAATCCAGCCCTCGGTTGCGGGTTCCCCCCGCCTCGTTGGGATCTAGTTGAGGTCCAAATCCAGCCCTCGGTTGTCGGGCAAGAGCCCCTATGCATAAACAGATGGTCACAAAAGGTTATTCGCGATAAAAGAACCGCAAAAGGTGTAGTGAATGAGAAGTTTTTGTACCCGGTCATGATACAAGTGGTTAGTAAAAGTGGAATGTTTTATGTCAAGTTTCCTGGGACAATCTTCAGACTCAGTTTGCCAGAAATATTTTGGATGGCACAGACCTGTCGCAAATCAGATCGTAGATATAGGCTTTTCCTTTTTGGGGTGTGAGATACAAGCTTTTTCTGAAACAACATATTATCTCCCTATGGTATTTGTAGCTTTAAGACTTATGTGAGCATTTTCTTTTGTTGCTAAAATTTATTTACAAATGGGTAGTATCTCAACACCACAACCTTGGTGTTCATGGATGCCCTCGACCACACACACAATTATTTATCTATTCTACATTGAGGATCACTAATAGAGTGTCGAAGAGATCAAATCATCCAACCGCCATCTCTGCACCATTATTTTTTGCATGGTAGTACACGTTCCATTCACAACATAAAGATCATAGTACAACTACAAACCACATAGACATCGACCTAACAAAATTGGAAAGACAACATAACGCTTTTGCACAAAGGACCACCACACCAAGGAAAATTACAATCAAGACAGACCGACCTCCAAGGTGGCTCATCAAAGGTGAAGTCATCGCCGTTGAACGAATCAGATCGGGGCGATACCCTGGACACACGAACTCTAGATTTGGAGCTCCCGCACGACTAAGACGCCGGGGGAGGAAACCATATTTGCTAACCATCAGTTACAAACTCAACATAGGATTTGTCTTTCAGATGTCGTTGATGCTGACCACTATCTGCATCCATTCCTCGACTACCTCCCAAGCCCCACATCTGTGCTGGAGCAGACGCCGTCGCAACGTAGGAGCCCGATGGGACAAGTCCACCACAAGGATGCCGCCGCCGCCACGACATCCCTGTTTGAACATGCTAGTTCCCAAATCCATCATCAAACATTGACTTGTTTGCCTCATAGGAGAGGAATTGAAGCTTCTTTATTCAGCGTCACCTTCGCCGCTGCCGAAGTCAAAACGTGTAACGACTCAAAATCTAGGCCACCAGGGCCATAAAACATAAACCTACCCAATCCGCACGCACGGGATCCGACAACCCTCCTCAGCACTAACAACATAGAGGTCGTCAGAGGATGGGGGCCACTGTAGGACGGCGCCGGAAGGTTGGCTTCTCCTGGCGGCGGCTAGGGTTCCAGTCTGCATGCACCAGAGGAAAAACATATACTCTCTGTACCTGCACCATTCTAAATGTACAATTTTTTCGAACACAATACGATCAAAGTCGCTCACATACACTCACACCTATGAACGCACACACACACACATCCTTCCCCTATGAGGGCTGAGACTGAGCCAACATATCATCTTGAGATTTTATGAAGTCATCATAGACGCTCGCAGTCGATGGGAACGTCTCCTTCCACCGAAAGACTGAAATAAATTCAGGAATAATGCGAGCACCAATGTAAGTATAGGATTTGAACCCTGGTGGGCTAGGGATACCACTAACTTCCTAACCATCCAACCACAGATTGGTTCGCTTTTAGTTACTAGTTCTCTCAAATTGTATTTCCACCAAAAGTACAAGTGATACAGGAAGGAGGAAGGCAAAGTAGATGCTGTGCCTTGATCCAAGTCCGAATGTCTTTCCCTCTCGATCTCTAAGTAGTGTTAACCCACTTGGGGCCCATGAATCTCCTGTTGGGTTGCTTGATCCTCGTTGGCCTTGCGATGGCGCGCCCCTCTCCTTGATTGGTCCACTTGTCGTGCTTTCCCGCTGGCGTGGACGAGACTACTGCCATGGCAGCGCTTTTGCCGCCCATGCATTTAGTTGCCCTGGCAGTGTTCTTGTCATTCCCGCCGAGTGGCTTAGTTGGGACGCTGACATCCCCCTCCTTGACCTGCGCGACTTGCTCCCAAGCCGATAATTGAGGAAAGCGATGACAAAGCGACAAAGCATCCTCCCATGTGGCATCGAGAATGTCAGGATTGGACCAACGAACCAGGAGTTGCTTGCGATGGCTGGAGGGAGTGCGTCGCCATCGGTTGTTCAAAATTCCAAACGGAACCAAGGTGCCATCAGATGGATTGGGTAAGTCCGAACAAGCAGTCATACCTGGTGTCAAGTCTTGTCTTAGTTGGGCACATGAATAACAGGGTGAACTTTGGAAGTGGCTGGCAAATTCAGCTCGTATGCCACCGGGTTGATAGCTCGCTTGACTGAAAATGGTATAAAGTGTCTGAATGCCAGCTTATGGTTCACCCTTTTTGCTGTGGACGTCTGCACATAGGGCTGCAGTTTGATGAAAACTGAGCACCCCCTTTTTGAACGAGCGGTCTGTGCATTTCTTGTCAGCTTGGACTTTCATAATGTGTCTGGCGCGGTGCAAATGCTGTTTCAGGACGAGTTGCATCACTTGGCGTTCCTCGAGCCACTCTTCCAGAGCTGGTAATTTGCAAGTAGACACGGCCTTGATGCCCCAGTGTCTCGAATCATGCCCATATAGTGCCCGGAATGGTGACATATCCATGCAGAATGATAACTTGAATTATAGCAGAATTCTGTGAGTGACAAGTACTGGCTCCAGTGCCCTGGACAAGCATGTATGAAGCAGTGGAGGAAAATTTCCAAACACTGATTAACCCGTTCTATTTGACCATCCATCTGCAGGTGATATGGTGTACTCATGTTCAGTTTAGACCCAATCATCCGGAAAATCTCCTGCCAAAACTTGCTGGTAAACACTGTATCCCTATCAGAGATTATAACCTTGGGCAAGCCGTGCAACTTGTATACATTGTCCAAATAAACCCGGGCCACTTTTGCTGTTGTGAAGGGATGATTAAGTGGCAAAAATGGGCATACCATGTAAATTTATCCACGATCACCACGATGCAATTTGCTTTGCCAAATTGGGGAAGTCCATCTATGAAGTCCATAATGACCACTTGGTAGGCTCCTTCTAGTAAGGGAATTGGTTCGAGACTTAACTCGCTCTGGTTTGTTCTGTTGGTGGACATAGCAGGTTTGCACATAATTCTAGATGCAATCCTTCATCTTAGGCCAGGAAAAAATATGCCATAAGCGATGATATGTAACAAGAAATCCGGAGTGCCCCCAACTATACTATCATGGAATGCTTTGAGCACTCATTGTTGCAGAGCCGTGAACCCTCCCAACCAAAATTTGTTGCGGAAATGCTACTCCGCCAGTCCAGGTAAATCTCCCCTTGAGATCAGGACGGTGGCACAACTGATCATAGTTTTTCTTAACTTTCTCATTACTGTCATAACTAGCGCGGGAGTCATCGATCGGTCAGCTGTGAGCCGATAGGGTGTGGGCCCCATCGTGGCTGTCTTCTTCCTCCCCTTCTCTTTCTCCTTTCTTCTCCCACGAGCAGCCATCTACGCGGTTGAACTTGTCATGTTTTTGTTGTTACCACTAGTGCTGCAATGTAACGGTGTGTTTCTGATGCATCCTCCTGTTCGATCCTCAAACTCCAAATCCTGCGGTGACTTCTGGGAGAAGCTCTCCATACAATCACATGATGGATGTGCAATGCCGTTGCGGACCGTGAAAGGTCCGCAAGTAGTAGGCGGAGTGCAGGGATCGGCAGGCTCAGAATATATGCTTTGCCAAGACTGGCTGGCTTGTGACCAAACATTCACCTTTATCTGACCAGAGATGTCTAGTGAGACAAACACACAAGACGATGATTAATCCGACAAAGTGTACATGTAGTACTCCTCTTGGTCGTTGTCAACATATGCTGGGTTAATCAAACCTTTTGTTCGGGGATCCAAATCTAACGTGGTCTTGATTAATTGCACAAGATTCAATGATGATGTTTTGGAGGATGCCCAATGCCAATACACTACCGAGGGGTTGCGATGCTTGAGGACAATCCCGATGCTGTCTAGTTCAATGCTGTATGACCCTAGACCTAGATCAATGAGGCTTTTCTTTGATATGTACTGAGGAATGAAAACGGGGACCTTGTTCCGGCCTAACTGCGCAACATCTGTTGGGTAGTCGAAGCTCTGCCACAACATGTCTTGGCTATTTGCGAGTAGGGCAAGGTTACCACTGTTCAAGAGAACAACGACTATAGAGGCGGTGGTGTTTATGCTACTGGTTTTCCTATTGACAACGTGAGTGGACCAAACAATGGATTCAGTTTTGGCGGCATGGTTTATGATGACAAGATTGCCGTCGCTTGAGATCTTGAGCTGTGTCAGGTTGAGATTGGGGTGGGTGATGGGCTCCTCTCTATTAGCAACCCACACGGTAGTGAAAACTGGGATCTTATTGAACCATATGCCAAGTTACCAACTGGAGCTGGGGGAGGTGGCATTGCGGGACGACTTACTGATGCTGCTTGCTGCTGGCTGGAAGAAGCCAAGGGCGAACTTGTCGTTTCTTGAGACGAGCTTGTCACCAATGCCGAGCGCTTGGCCTGCCGTGAGAGTGTCTTCAGTGGCAGCTGCAGAGGAGCACCAAGGAGCAGTGTGCAAGAGGAGAAGCCCGAGTAGTATGTAGAGGGGAGGCATGCTGAAAAAGTGTGAATAATTTAAGAGTAGGTGCATATATAGAATGGAAGGCCAAGTGTTCAGCAGACTGAAGCTGACGGGGAAGTCAAGTAAGTTCACATTGGGACAGAATAAGCATAAATACACAACAGTTGTACCATAAATACAAAACTGTGGTACCATAAGTACAAGGCTGTACTACCATAATTGCAAGGCAGGACTTTCAATGGACCATGGTCAGGTCAATCATGAGGCTTTCACCAAGCTTACTATTCACCAACCTTTGTATTAATATTAACCTAAACCAGAAAAGGTACCTCACATATTAGAGGGGAGGGCTATCTTTGAATAGAACTTTACGAAACACTTTTAATAACCAACCAACAAAATATTTTCTTCAATGCATAGTAGAACACCACAAATGCAAATTCAAGGCATATCAACACCGAAGATCAACAAAAACTCCCAACCCAGAAAAGTACTACTCCTACCACAAAAATACGATAATGTTGTAAGCTAAAGTCGGTACTGAAATTTCAACTTATGCCTAGACAAGCTTTGAAACCGTCCCTAGCTAGCAGAATAGGACCATACTTTCAGTGGACCATAATAAAACCCATTAGGCTAGTCATAGTGGGAGTAACTTAGGTAGTAACATAGCGCATTTCAAGAATTTTTTTCTTACGTCGCAAGTAGTTAATGAGAGGTGGTAACATAATATGTTACTGTAACATAGTGCTTCCCGAGACAAGATGAGTCTACAAGTTAATAAATGAAGCCATCCATGATACTACTATTATGTTACTTTGCATTATGAAGGTAGTGTGTCATGCATATGACACTAGTCTAGGTTACTACCCACTATGACCAGCCTTAACGGTTGCGCAATGTGCGCCCTCTCCCGACGTCCACGTCGGACTAGCTATCAGACAAAGAAGTTCGTTTTGTTGAGAAGAAACGGAGAAAAAGATTGGCCAGCTACGAGCCCCCACACCCCACAGGCAAGCCTTCTCTCTCTTCTCTCTTGTGATCCCTCTCTTGCCCCGCGACTCCTCGCCGCCGCCGCCACTCACGCCGGCCGATTCCGGTGAGTCCCGACGGCAGCTGACAGACTGACGACCTCCCCTTGCTCTTCTCCTTCCTCCCATCCCTCCAGATCCGGCCTCCCGCGCTCGCTGCCGACCCTCAGCAATGGCTAGGGTTTCGGGCGCGGCGTCCCCTTCATCGCCGGCGAGGCTCTGGCGGCCTGCGGTGGCTCGTACCGCCCACGTGTGGCTCCGCCTCATGGACGTTCCTCCCGCGCCCGATGGCCACGGCCGTCGCCACTACTCCCTCCCCTCCTGTCGAGGCTGAGCATGCACAGACCACAGAGTGGACGAGCTGATCGCGACGGAACCAGAGTCACTCGAGGCCGGGGTGCGAGATGATGTCCACCAGGCCGAGGGGTGGCCATGGGAGGAGCAACACACAATGAAATCCACTTTCTCTTTGTGTGTGTGTGTGTGTGTGTGTGTGTGTGTGTGTTGGATTTGGATTTGGATCGAGGAAGAGATGGTGTGGGGATGAGGCGGTGGACAGAGGAAGAGGGCGGATCTGCATCTAGGCGGCCACTCGTGTATTTGATCTGTTCGTTGAAATGATCTTATCTCCTCTCATCTGCCATATCTTCTCTCACTGACCCCGTCTCTTTCGTCTCTGCAGGTAGAGTGGCCAAAGGAGCAGGCAAACATCCCTCTTTACCTTCCACCCAACACAAACGTGGTGAGATTCTCCTCTCCCCCACCTACTCTAGATCTGAACATCAAGTGCAGTTTGTACGTTTTAGTTATACTCTATTTCAGTTTGTACACATCTCGTTTTGGTTAAACTCCTGTCTTAGATGCCATGGCTGAAACTAGAGCAAACTGTGTGTGTGCATCACGTTTTGGTTCAGTTTTGGATGACGGAAACTAGGTAGAGCATACTATGTGTGTGTGTATCCATTGTATCATAACAAATTGACTTGTGCTAAAATTAGAAACGAAAAATGGTACACAGACATGTTAGCCTATTTAACCACCTTCTCAGATCAACTTGACACAATACTATTTGGATGGGTTTTAGTAATTGTCGGATGTTGGGTTACGACAGACCCTTAAGGTTCAAACACTGGGGTGCGCACGAAGATCTCTCCCCTACCGATCTACGCTCGATCGCCTCGTGAGATCTAGGCTAGAAACGATGAATAGCGCAAGGGACACGAGATTTATACTGGTTCGGGCCACCGTTGTGGTGTAATACCCTACTCCAGTGTGTGGTGTGGTGGATTGCCTCAGGGGCTGATGATGAACAGTACAAAAGGGAGAACAGCCTCGCGAGAGGTGTTCTTGAGCTGGTGCGATGAACTGCTCGGGTGAGTTCGATCGCCTCTCTCTCTCCCTAGGCTTTCCAAAGTCTGGATCCCATCTACTATGGTGGCTAGTCCCATCTATAGAGGCCCCGGGCCTCTCCCCAAATATTGAGCGGGAAGGGCGCCAATGAAGGAAATATGCCCTAGAGGCAATAATAAAAGTTATTATTTATTTCCTCATATCATGATAAATGTTTATTATTCATGCTAGAATTGTATTAACCGGAAACATAATACATGTGTGAATATATAGACAAACAGAGTGTCACTAGTATGCCTCTACTTGACTAGCTTGTTAATCAAAGATGGTTATGTTTCCTAACCATGAACAAGGAGTTGTTATTTGATTAACAAGGTCACATCATTAGTTGAATGATCTGATTGACATGACCCATTCCGTTAGCTTAGCACACGATCGTTTAGTATGTTGCTATTGCTTCCTTCATGACTTATACATGTTCCTATGACTATGAGATTATGCAACTCCGCTTACGGAGGAACACTTTGTGTGCTACCAAACGTCACAACGAATCGGGTGATTATAAAGGTGCTCTATAGGTGTCTCCGAAGGTACTTGTTGAGTTGGCGATTTCGAGATTAGGATTTGTCACTCCAATGTCGGAGAGGTATCTCTGGGCCCTCTCGGTAATACACATCACTTAAGCCTTGCAAGCATTTCAACTAATGAGTTAGTTGTGAGATGATGTATTACGGAACGAGTAAAGAGACTTGCCGGTAACGAGATTGAACTAGGTATTGGATACCGACGATCGAATCTCGGGCAAGTAACACACCGATGACAAAGGGAACAACGTATGTTGTTGTGCGGTTTGACCGATAAAGATCTTCGTAGAATATGTAGGAACCAATATGGGCATCCAGGTCCCGCTATTGGTTATTGACCGGAGACATGTCTCGGTCATGTCTACATTGTTCTTGAACCGTAGGGTCCGCACGCTTAAGGTTTCGATGACAGTTATATTATGAGTTTATGTATTTTGATGTACCGAAGGTTGTTTGGAGTCCCGGATATGATCACGGACATGACGAGGAGTCTCGAAATGATCGAGAGATAAAGATTGATATATTGGACGGATATATTTGGACACCGGAAAGGTTCCGGAGAAGTTTGGAGCTCCGGGAGGTTACTGGAACCTCCCGGGAGGTATATGGGCCTTATTGGGCCCATGTAGGAGGACGAGAGAAGGAGCAAGGGAGGGGGGCGCGCCCCCCAAGCCCAATCCGAATTGGGGAGGGGGGCCGGCCCCCCCTTTCCTTTCTCCTTCCCCCTCTCTTCCTTCCTACTACTAGTACTACTTCCTAATACTAGTACTCCTTCCTCCCCCCTCCAAATAAGATAAGGAAAAGAGAGGGAAACCTACTTGGAGTAGGTTTCCCCCTCCCTATGGCGCGCCCCCCTTGAGGCCGGCCACCTCCTCCCTTCCTCCTTTATATACGGGGGTAGGGGAGCACCCTAGGACATACAAGTTGATCATTGATCGTTCCTTAGCCGTGTGCGGTGCCCCCCTCCACGATATTACACCTCGATCATATTGTAGCGGTGCTTAGGCGAAGCCTGCGCGACAGAGAACATCAAGATCGCCACCACGCCGTCGTCTTGACGAACTCCCGCCGGAGCCTCTCTGGATTGGAGATCAAGGGTGCGCCATCGAGCTGTACGCGTGTCAAGAACTCGGAGGTGCCGGAGTAACGGTGCTTGGATCGGTTGGACCGGAGGACGACGACTACTTCCTCGTTGTGTCAACGCTCCGCTTGGTCTCACGAGGGTACGAGACAACACTCTCCCTCTCGTTGCTATGCATCACCATGATCTTGCGTGTGCGTAGGATTTTTTTGAAATTACTACGCTCCCCAACAAAGGCATCCGAGCCTAGGTTTTATGGTTTGATGTTATATGCACGAGTAGAACACAAGTGAGTTGTGGGCGATATAAGTCATACCGCTTACCAGCATGTCATACTTTGGTTCGGGCGGTATTGTTGGATGAAGCGGCCGGACCGACATTACGCCAGACGCTTACGCGAGACTGGTTTTACCGCCGTGCTTTGCACACAGTGACTAGCGGTGTCAGTTTCTCCAACTTTAGTTGAACCGAGTGTGGCTACGCCCGGTCCTTGCGAAGGTTAAAATAGCATCAACTTGACAAACTATCGTTGTGGTTTTGATGCGTAGGTGAGATTGGTTCTTGCTTAAGCCCGTAGCAGCCACGTAAAATTAGCAACAACAAAGTAGAGGACGCCTAACTTGTTTTTGCAGGGCATGTTGTGATGTGATATGGTCAAGACGTGATAAGATATAAGTTGTTGTATGAGATGATCATGTTTTGTTGAAGTTATCGACAATCGGCGTAAGCCCTATGGATGTCTCTTTGTTGCATAAGATGCAAGTGCCAAATAATTGCTTTACTTTATCGCTATACGATAGCAATAGTTGCAAGAGCAATAGTTGATGAGACAACCATGTGATGACACATTGATATATATCAAGATGATGAAGATCATGGTGTCATGCCGGTAATGATAGAGATCATGACAGTACTTTGGAGATGGAGATCAAAGGCGCAGGATGATCATGGCCATATCATGTCACATATTTTGATTGCATATGATGTTTATCTATTATACATCTTATTCTTGCTTTGATTGACGGTAGCATTTTAAGATGATCTCTCACTAAAATTATCAAGAAGTGTTCTCCCGAGTATGCACCGCTGCCAAAGTTCGTCGTGCCTGCACACCACGTGATGATCGGGTGTGATAAGCTCTACGTCCATCTACAACGGGTGCAAGCCAGTTTTGCACACGCGAATACTCAGTTAAACTTGACGAGCCTAGCATATGCAGATATGGCCTCGGAGCACGGAGACCGAAAGGTCGAGCTTGAATCATATAGTAGATATGATCAACATAGTGATGTTCACCATTGAAAACTACTCCATCTCACGTGATGATCGGTTATGGTTTAGTTGACTTGGATCACGTGATCACTTAGATGACTAGAGAGATGTCTGTCTAAGTGGGAGTTCTTAAGTAATATGGTTAATTGAACTTAAATTTATCATGAACTTAGTCCTGGTAGTATTTTGCAAATTATGTTGTAAGATCAATAGCTTGCGTTGTTGCTTTCATATGTTTATTTTTGTATGTTCCTAGAGAAAATTGTGTTGAAAAATGTTAGTAGCAATGATGCGAATTGGATCCGCGATCTGAGGTTTATCCTCATTGCTGCACAGAAGAATTATGTCCTTAATGCACCGCTAGGTGACAGACCTATTGTAGGAGCAGATGCAGACGTTATGAACGTTTGGCTAGCTCAATATGATGACTACTTGATAGTTTTGTGCACCATGCTTTATGGCTTAGAATCGGAACTTCAAAGATGTTTTGAACATCATGGACCATATGAGATGTTCCAGGAATTGAAGTTAATATTTCAAGCAAATACCCGAGTTGAGAGATATGAAGTCTCCAACAAGTTCTATAGCTAAAAGATGGAGGAGAATCGCTCAACTAGTGAGCATGTGCTCAGATTGTCTGGGTAGTACAATCGCTTGAATCAAGTGGGAGTTAATCTTCCAGATAAGATAGTGATTGACAGAGTTCTCTAGTCACCATCACCAAGTTAGTAGAACTTCGTGATGAACTATAGTATGCAAGGGATGAAGAAAATGATTCCCGAGCTCTTCGTGATGTTGAAATCAACGAAGGTAGAAATTAAGAAAGAGCATCAAGTGTTGATGGTTGACAAGATCACTAGTTTCAAGAAAAGGGCAAAGGGAAAGAAAGGGGAACTTCAAGTAGATTGACAAGCAAGTTGTCACTCCCACGAAGAAGCCCAAAGCTGAACCAAAGCCTGAAACTGAGTGCTTACACTGCAAAGGAAATGGTCACTGGAAGCGGAAATACCCCAAGTATTTGGCGGATAAGAAGGATGGCAAAGTAAACGAAGGTATATTTGATATACATGTTATTGATGTGTACTTTACTAGTGTTTATAGCAACCCCTCGGTAATTGGTACTGGTTCAGTTGCTAAGAGTAGTAACTCGAAACGGGAGTTGCAGAATAAACAAAAACTAGTTAAGGGTGAAGTGACGATGTGTGTTGAAAGTAGTTTCAAGATTGATATGATCATCATGGCACACTCCCTATACTTTCAGGATTAGTGTTGAACCTAAATAAATGTTATTTGGTGTTTGCGTTGAGCATGAATATGATTTGATCGTGTTTATTGCAATACAGTTATTCATTTAAGTAAGAGAATAAACTGTTGTTCTGTTTACATGAATAAAACCTTATATGGTTACACACCCAATGAAAATGGTTCATTGGATCTCGATCGTAGTGATACACATATTCATAATATTGAAACCAAAAGATGCAAAGTTAATAATGATAGTGCAACTTATTTGTGGCACTGCCATTTAGGTCATAATGGTGTAAAGTGCATGAAGAAACTCCATGCTGATGGGATTTTGGAATCACTTGATTATGAATCACTTGATGCTTGCGAACCATGCCTCATGGGCAAGACGACTAAGACTCCGCTCTCTGGAACAGTGGAGCGAGCAACTGACTTATTGGAAAGAATACATACTGATGTATGCGATCCAATGAGTGTTAAGGCTCGCAGCGGGTATCGTTATTTTCTGACCTTCACAGATGATTTGAGCAGATATGGGTATATCTACTTGATGAAACATAAGTCTGAAATAGTTGAAAGGTTCAAAGAATTTCAAAGTGAAGTGGAAAAATCATCGTGACAAGAAAATAAGGTTTCTACGATCTGATCGCGGAGACAAATATTTGAGTTACGAGTTTGGTCTTCAATTAAAACTATGTGGAATAGTTTCACAAATTCATGCCACCTGGAACACCACATCATAATGGTGTGTCCGAACGTCATAACCGTACTTTATTGGATATAGTACAATCTATGATGTTTCTTACCGATTTACCAATATCGTTTTGGGATCATGCATTAGAGACAGCTGCATTCACATTAAATAGGGCACCATCTAAATCCGTTGAGACGACACTATATGAACTGTGGTTTAGCAAGAAACCAAAGTTGTCGTTTCTTAAAGTTTGGGGCTGCGATGCTTATGTGAAAAAGTTTCATCCTGATAAGCTCAAACCCAAATCGGAGAAGTGCGTCTTCATAGAATACCCAAAGGAAATTGTTGGGTACACCTTCTATCACATATCCAAAGGCAAAACATTCGTTGCTAATAAATGGATCCTTTCTAGAGAAGGAGTTTCTCTCGAAAGAAGTGACTGGGAGGAAAGTAGAACTTGATAAGGTAATTTGTACCTTCTCCCGAATTGGAAAGTAGTTCATCATGGATATCAGTTCCAGTAACACCTACACCAATTAGTGAGGAAGTTAATGATGATGATCATGAAACTTCAGATCAAGTTATTCTTGAACTCAGAGATCAACCAGAGTAAGATCCGCACTGAGTGATACGGTAATCCTATTCTGGAAGTCATGTTGCTAGACCATGATGAACCTACGAACTATGAGGAAGCGATGATGAGCCCAGATTCCGCAAAATGGCTTAAGGCCATGAAATCTGAGATGGGATCCATGTATGAGAACAAAGTGTGGACTTTGGTGGAGTTGCCCGTGAAGGAAATATGCCCTAGAGGCAATAATAAAGTTATTATTTATTTCCTCATATCATGATAAATGTTTATTATTCATGCTAGAATTGTATTAACCGGAAACATAATACATGTGTGAATACATAGACAAACATAGTGTCACTAGTATGCCTCTACTTGACTAGCTCGTTTATCAAAGATAGTTATGTTTCCTAGCCATGGACAAAAGAGTTGTCATTTGATTAACGGATCACATCATTAGGAGAATGATGTGATTGACTTGACCCATTCCGTTAGCTTAGCACTTGATCGCTTAGTATGTTGCTATTGCTTTCTTCATGACTTATACATGTTCCTGTAACTATGAGATTATGCAACTCCGCTTATCGGAGGAACACTTTGGTACTACCAAACGTCACAACGTATCGGGTGATTATAAAGGAGTACTACAGGTGTCTCCGAAGGTACATGTTGAGTTGGCGATTTCGAGATTAGGTTTTGTCATTCCGATTGTCGGAGAGGTATCTCTGGCCCTCTCGGTAATGCACATCACTATAAGCCTTGCAAGCAATGTGACCAATGAGTTGGTTACGGGATGATGCATTACGTACGAGTAAAGAGACTTGCGGTAATGAGATTGAACTAGGTATTGGATACCGACGATCGAATCTCGGGCAAGTAACATACCGATGACAAAGGGAACAACGTATGTTGTTATGCGGTTTGACCGATAAAGATCTTCGTAGAATATGTAGGAGCCAATATGGGCATCCAGGTCCCGCTATTGGTTATTGACGAAGAATAGTTCTAGGTCATGTCTACATAGTTCTCGAACCCGTAGGGTCCGCACGCTTAAGGTTTCGATGACAGTTATATTATGAGTTTATGAGTTTTGATGTACCGAAGGAGTTCGGATTCCCGGATCGGGACATGACGAGGAGTCTCGAAATGGTCGAGACATAAAGATCGATATATTGGACGACTATATTCGGAGTTCGGAAAGGTTCCGAGTGATTCGGTATTTTTCGAGTACCGAGAGTTACGGAATTCGCCGGGGAGTATATGAGCCTTATTGGGCCATACGGGATTAGAGGAGAGAGGCCGAAAGGAAGGAGGCGCGCAGCCCCCCTTTGGTCTGAATTGGACAAGGGGTGCGGCCCCCTTTTCCTTCCTCCTCTCCCCCTCTTTCCCCCTTCTCCTACTCCAACAAGGAAGGAGGGAGTCCTACTCCCGGTGGGAGTAGGACTCCCCATGGCGCGCCCCCTCCTAGGCCGGCCGCCCCCTCCCCCTTGCTCCTTTATATACGGGGGCAGGGGGGCACCCCATGACACACAAGTTGATCTAGGAATCGTTCCTTAGCCGTGTGCGGTGCCCCCTTCCACCATATTCCACCTCGGTCATATCGTCGCGGAGTTTAGGCGAAGCCCTGCGCCGGTAAAACATCATCGTCGTCACCACGCCGTCGTGCTGACGGAACTCATCTCCGGAGCCTTTGCTGGATCGGAGGGCCGGAGATCGTCATCGAGCTGAACGTGTGCTGAACTCGGAGGCTCCGTACGTTCGGTGCTTGGATCGGTCGAATCGTGAAGACGTACGACTACATCAACCGCGTTGTGCTAACGCTTCCGCTTACGGTCTACGAGGGTATGTGGACGAACACTCTCCCCTCTCGTTGCTATGCCATCACCATGATCTTGCGTGTGCGTAGGAATTTTTTTGAAATTACTACGTTCCCCAATATCCCGATGATCGGCAAGCCATATTGTATAAATGGATCTTCAAGAGGAAGACGGACGTTGATAGTAGTGTTACTATCTACAAAGCTCGACTTGTCGCAAAAAGGGTTTTGACAAGTTCAAGGTGTTGACTACAATGAGATTTTCTCAAATGTAGTGATGCTTAAGTCTGTTCGAATCATGTTAGCAATTGCCACGATTTATGAAATTTGGCAAATGGATGTAAAAACTGCATTCCTGAATGGGTTTCTGGAGGAAGAGTTGTATATGATGGAGTTTTGATTGTGTGATAGTAGCTAGAGTTTTGATTGTGCATGTTTGACACATATTTCATTTGCTATCTTACTGTGTGAGCATGTTGGATGCATGATTTTATCCATTCAAGGACATCCATTTGTGGTTTTGGTCGTTTTTGATTTTTCTGACCAAATGGATGGACAAGAATGCCTAAGTTCCTCCCCTAGCTATCTATGCTTTCTTGTCTCAAATTCTATTCATGCTTACATCACAAACTTTGAACAAGTCATTTTCGGACCCTCCGAGTGAGGAGCACTCGGAGCCATCGATCCGTCAAAGGCTAAACTTTCAAAACCTTCTATTTGATTTCGGTCGGACCAACCCACTCAAACTCGGTCAAACCGAAAGCATTTAGATTGATCTAGGTTTTCACCTCGGTGAAACCGAGTTGTGATTTTCGGCGTGACCGAAGTGCATAACTGCCCTGCAGTTGTTCATCTCGGTGCCACCGAGTTTTACAACTCGGTCCCACCGACAGCAAAGGGGTATATATACTCCGTGGGTCGCGCGCATTGATTTCTACTTCAAACGCTTCGCCCCCACACCCCTTGCTGCCGTCGCCTGGTCTCCGGATCGTCTCCGTAAATAAACAGCGCCCTCGCCGCAGGTCTCCGTCGCCGTCAACGGACATTCTCTCCGCGCCGTTGCCGCCGTAGAGGAACTCCACCAAGTTAGGGTGAGTTTCGATCCCACTCGTGCTCCCATCTCCGATTCTATGCACGATTGGTTTGCCTGTAATCTTGCCACGTTTGAAATCTTCCTGAACACAAGATTAGTTCCTTTGAACGAAATTCGAGTAAAAGTTTTAGGGTTAGGTTTCCGCCGAACACATCTCGGTGAGACCGATTTTACATTCTCGGTATGACCGATTTGGCCTCTGCCATTGCCTTTGCACCTTCGGTCCAACCGAGTTGTGCAAATCGGTGTGACCGAATGAGGATTTAGTGAAACCCTAGTGTTTTCGGCAGGACGAAACCCACTTCGTCCAACCGAAAGTGGTGTGAATGCTTCGTTTGAACACTTTGGATTCACGAATTTTAAACTCGGTCGACCGAATGTCTTCTGTGAAAACCTAATACTAGAATTTGAACTCATTTTGTTTGCAAAAACTTCGCAGTTTGTGATAACTCTTCTTCTCTGCCTACACCTTATCTATTCACAGGTTGTCAGCCATGTCAGATGCCAGTGACAGCCAGAACAGGTCTGAATCTCCTATTGCAGATATTCCAGAGGCAGGCACTAGTCCTGATCCCAGCAGCACAACAGATGATGGTGAGAGGAGCACACCAAGTGGTTTGCCTCCTGCAGCCACTAGGGCCAGAAAGAAGAGGAACTCTGATGAAGAAGATTCTGATTTCATTGTTGAAGAAGAGGTCTCCTCCAAGCCAAAGAGAAAAGTTGTTGCCAAAGAGCCTCAAGGTCAGCAGACCAAGAAGGGCACCAGGAAAGTGAAGCAGTCCACAGTTGCTAAGAAGCTAAGTTTGGAAGAGGAAACTACGAGCAAAGTGAAGAAAACTTCCAAGAGGAAGAGGATTGTGCATGATGATGCAGCAGAGGAAGATGAGGATGAGGAAGCACCCCAGCCTCCTCAGAAGCCTAAGCTCATGGGTGATGCCATCGAGGGGAGCCACTTCAAAGTCCAAGCCATCTGCTCCACCAAGGCAGCTCCAAAGAAAGCTTCTTTGCCAAGCCCAAGAAGACTCGTCAGAACATCCCAAAGATCTCGAGAAGAAGAAAGATGATGTGCCACCAGTTGTGTCGATGATGAGGCACCAGTTTTCTGAAACTTCAATGAAACTGCCACTTCACAATGATGCTCATCCTCAAGCTGAAAACATGAAGGAAAGGAAGGATAGAGGTCTCGTGCTATGGAGACAAGCTGATCCATATCTGTGAGGAGAAGAACTGCTGTTGATCCAAGATTCCACACCAGAGAGCAGCAGGACTTCTATGAGACTGTGCTGATGGACAAGAAGCCCATAGTTGCAGACACCCGATTTGTTGATTGGAAATACATTGACAGTGAAGAGCACAGAGACTTCTTTCCACATGTGCATGAGAGCTTCACTGCATGTGGTGTTGCAGATTTTGTTGGTCAAAAGTTGACAAGTTGGAATGATGAAATGATTATGCAATTCTATGCCACAACTCATTTCTATCCAGATGGAAAGATCACATGGATGATTGAAGGCCAAAGATTCTCTTCAACCGTAGAAGAATGGGCAGAACTTCTGAATGCTCCAGTGCAGAGAGAGGATGATGTTGATGTCTATGGCATTCCCAAGAAGAACCATGAATCTATGAAGAATATGTACAAAGAGGTTCCAGCTAAAGATTTGGGAATATGGAAGCTCGGCTCAGTGTACTATCTCCAGGCAGGTCTACCTACCACAAACACTATTCTGAGGCATACCTTGATGCCCAAGTCTGGAGATCATCGCATGATCAGAGGGTACTCTATCAACATGCTGCATATACTTGATGAGAAGGCACCTTTCAAGGTGATGGACTTGATAGTTGAGACCATTAAGAGGACTGCAATGACGGAAGAGGTCGTGTGGATTTGCCCGCATATTCAGATGCTTATCAATGCCAAGTTTGGCACGGGCACATACTTGTTGGATAGAGCACACTTGCCACGCAGCCTGAGCATGAGGACAATGATGTTGTGATGGATGAGGAGGATCCAACTTCAGTTGAAGGTCAAGCAAAGATCGAAGCTGCCAAGAAAGCCAAAGCTGAGAAGAAGGAAGCGGCAGCAGCAGCTAAACCAAAGAGTGTTGGAGAGCAGCTCCTTGAAGCTACCCAGAGGATTGAACAACGCTTTGCCAAGATTGTGCGATCTCGGGAGAGCCTTGAGAGGATTGTTGAAGACAAGATCCATGCTCTGGATGTGAAGTCGATCAAGTGCAAGTAATCACAACAAGCTTGAGGCAGATATTGAGGAAGCAAAGAGGGAGAAGGAAGAGCTCATGCGTGAGATGCAGGATGACCTAGTCCAGATGCTTATGAACAGCCAGCTCCGGTTCCCACAAGACCCGATCATTGCTATTCCATGGATCGACACCAGACTACAGCCTCGGCACCTCCCACAGCTCCATCGGTTGCTCCGGCTCCAGCTCAGTGACCACTCCTCCAGCTCCACGACATCACCAAGACTTCACGATGCTGCCATCTCAACTCCATCAACCTGCACAGGAGCCGCCAACAGAGTCCCCGGTGGCGCTTAGCTCTATGCCTTTTCGAACTTTTTGGTAACTTGTTGCCAAAGGGGGAGAAATTGTATAGATCATAGGACTTCGAGAGAGAGAGTGCCTTTGTCTTTGCGCTTTTGCTCTTTCGTTCATTTGCGGTCTTTTTGAGATACTTTTGGTTTTTTGAGACATTCTGTGTGTTTGATACTACGTTTCACTATGCTTTGATGAGTGCTTGGTCGTACTATATCTTAATGTGTGCTTAATGCTTATCATATGCTATTCATATCTTGTATGACCATTTACTCATGTCTTGGTGATTGGGTGCATGCTATTCATTCTTATCATTTTGTGCGCTCCACCAAGATGTATGTGACATGGAAGAGTGACCCATGATCCTAATCGATTGTGCATTTGCATTCAAACGCAAATCTTAAATAATGCACAAATTTAGGGGGAGCTCTTGCTTATCACATACTTCTCAAAGCGACGATATTATTCATTGATTATATCCTTTGTCGAAGCTTTGATCTATATGTTGTCATCAATTACCAAAAAGGGGGAGATTGAAAGTGCAACTAATCCCCGGGTGGTTTTGGTAATTAATAACAACATATATATCATTGAACTAATAGTTTCTTGAGAATCATTTCAGAAAGTTCAGTGATATGGGTATGGCAAGGACTGAAGAAGTGGACCCCTCAAAATGCTAAAGCAAGCATTGGCAAAAGCTCAAGACTCCATTTTTGGTTTAGTGATCCAAGATCACATTGAGTCTATAGGAAAGCCAATACTATTAAAAGGGGATGAGGTTATGATAATGATCTGGTTGCTCAAGTGCTTAGTGATACATCTCCTAAACTATCAGCAACTCTCACTTCCATAATACACTCATAAGTAATCTCGGTCCCACCGATTTCCTAAACTCAGTCACACCGAGATGAACCACCTCAGCCATATAGCCAAACCCTAGAAATCTCGGATTTTCCGATTACGAACTCGGTCTCACGAAACTTGTGTTGCCAAGCTTCAGAACATACATCATCAAATCGGTGTCACCGAGATGATGAAGTCGGTCCCACCGAGATTGGCAAGCCCTAGTCTTTACGAATCGGACTCACCGAGATTGTATTTTCGGTCCCACGAAAATCCCAACGCTCACATGATTTGAACTTTCGGTCTCACCGAGTTGTCAACTTCGGTCCGACCGAGATTGGTCAAATGTGTGTAACAGTTGGATTTTGTGTGGAGGCTATAAATACCCTCCACCCCTCTTCATTCGTGGAGAGAGCCATCGAAAGAACTACCACTCCTACCTTACATTTACGAGAAGAGAACTACCTACCCTTGTGTTGAGATCAAGTTGCTCCACTCCCACCATATGAAACTTGATCTCTAGCCTTCCCAAGTTGCTTTCCACTCAATCCTTTCTTCCACCACAGCCAAATCGGTGAGGAGAGTTGAGTGTTGGGGAGATTATCATTTGAAGCACAAGAGCAAGGAGTTCATCATCATCAACACCATCTATTACCTTTTGGAGGTGGTGCCTCCTAGATTGGTTAGGTGTCGCTTGGGAGCCTCCGTCAAGATGTGGAGTTGAACCAAGAAGTTTGTAAGGGCAAGGAGATCGCCTACTTCGTGAAGATCTACCCCGAGTAAGGCTAGCCCTCCGTGGGCGTGAGCCATGATGGCATAGACAAGGTTGCTTCTTCATGGACCCTTCGTGGGTGGAGCCCTCCGTGGACTCTCGCAGCCGTTACCCTCCGTGGGTTGAAGTCTCCATCAACGTGGATTGACGATAGCACCACCTATCGGAACCACGAGAAAAATCTCCGTGTCTCCAAATTGCGTTTGCTCTTCTCCACCTCTCTTTACTACATGTGCAATTTACTTTCCGCTGCCTATACTCTAGAATTGCATGTGTAGGGTGATACTTGACTTGATCATCATTGTGAACTTGCCAAAACTTGTCTTTATCAAAAGGCTGAATTTTTATATTGTCAAGTAGTCTAATCACCCCCTCTAGACATACTTTCGATCCTACAAGTGGTATCGAGCTTTGGTCTCCATTGTACTGGTCTCCATTGCATTGGGCTCCATAAGCTTGGTTTCACAACCTAGGAGAGTATTGCGTCTAGTGAGGGTAATTTTCGTAGAGGTCCTTACTTTGATGGCACAAACTTTGCTAGTTGGAAGCATAAAATGAAAATGCATATTCTTGGCCATAACCCAGCCGCATGGGGCATTATTTGTGTTGGTTTGCAAGGTGAATTCTTGAGGAAGGAAAAGTTCCGGATCGCGGCTTCTACAACGATGAATTGCGGATGTTGCAAAACAATGCTCAAGCTTGTGACATTCTCTTCAATGCTTTGTGTCCCGAGGAGTTCAACAAAATCAGCCGTCTTGAGAATGCAAAAGAGATTTGGGATACTTTGGTTGAAATGCACGAAGGTACCGAGTCCGTGAAGGAATCAAAGCTAGATGTTCTTCAAGGTCAACTTGACAAGTTCAAGATGAAAGAAGGTGAAGGAGTCGCTGAAATGTACTCTAGGCTTGCTCTCATCACAAATGAGATTGCCGGCTTAGGAAGCGAAGAAATGACCGACCGATTCATCATCAAGAAGATTCTCAGAGCTTTGGATGGAAAGTATGACACCGTGTGCACTTTGATCCAAATGATGCCAAACTACAAGAATCTCAAGCCAACCAAGTCATTGGAAGAATTGTTGCTCATGAGATGACACTTAAAGATAAGGAAGAGCTTCACAACAAGTCAAGTGGTGCTTACAAAGCTACAAGTGATGCTCCCACAACCTCAAGTGACAAGCTAGTTTCCAATGAAGAGATAAGCCTAATGGTGAAAAACTTCAACAAATTCTACAAGAGTAGAAGCAAAGAGAAAGCTCAAAGTCTAGATCATATGATGAAAAGAGATCTTCTAGTCGTGATCGAATCTGCTACAATTGTGGAAGACCGGACACTACTCAAATGAGTGTTTGGCTCCCCACAAGAGAAGAGAAGAATCTCCAAGAAGAAGAAGCTCAAGAGAAGAGTCACCTCGGAAAGAGAGAAGGAGTAGAGATGATCGTTATGAACGAAGACCCTCTCGGAGAAGCAAGGATTCGGAGAGGAAAGACAAGTCATCAAGGAGCTACACAAGAAGTAAACATCAAGCTCATGTAGGTGAATGGGTCTCCGGCTCCGACTCCGACAATCAATCCGAAGGAAGCTATCACTCCAACTCTGACTACAGTCAAGATGAAGGTGTTGCCGGTCTTGCTCTCGTATCCTCCAACTCCAACTCCTATGACTTGTTTGATTCACCAAATGAGGGAATTGGAAGATGCTTCATGGCAAAAGGCCCCAAGGTATCACACCCTGAATTCATTGACTTTGATAGTGATGAGGATGACTTGCTTGGTGAAGATGAGCTTTTACATGACAAATCTAGTGAGCCTAGTAATGATGAACATGCTAGTAGTCTTTATAGTCGAGAAGAGTCGAATGACAATGCTATGAAGGAGATTGAGCGTCTAACTAAAGAACTAAACACTCTTAAGTTAGCTCATGAAACAACTCAAGAAGATCATAGAGAGCTCCTAAGATCTCATGAGAAGCTACGCTCGAGAAGCTCAATCTAGAGCAAGAACATGAGTTTCTAAAAGCTATCAATGACGATCTTCGAAAGAAGAGTTCTTCATATCTTGCCAAATGACTTCTCTTGTCTAATTTCTTGCCACCTATTAAAACTAAGCATGACAAGCAAAAGAAAAATTCTTCATCTAGTAGTAACAATAACCATGCTAAATCCAATATTGTTGCTTCTAGTAGTTCTCTTGATTCCACTAACAATGTTTCAAGCCAAGTTACACTTGAGCAAGAAAATAGTTTATTGAAAGGGATTATAGAAAAGGTGTCTACAAGAGCCTTGCGGAAGCAAGAACTTTGAGGAAATTGTTACTTAAGCAAGGAAGGCACCGGAAGAATCAAGGAATTGGTTTTGAGCGAAAGTTCAACGCCGAGGGTGTTGAATGGGAAGAAGGTCAATATCCCACTCCAAAGTTTGTTTCTCAAAAGGAGAAGTACGATCCTACTTCTTCCAATGTGGAACAAGCTCAAGATGATCTTCCACCACAAGACCACAAGCTAAAAGGCAAGGACAAGCTTCAAGAGGAGATTGATGCGTTTATTGAAGCACCTAAAGCCATGGTCAAGTGGGTTCCCAAGGAAACGTCAAGTTCTACTTCGTCAAGCTCAACTACAACCCCAAGGATTCCCATCAAGATGATGTGGATCCCAAAGAAGAAGAACTAGAGAGTTCTTGAGGGTGACTCCACCAACATACTTCACTCACATTCATTTTGGCAAAAACTTGTGCAATCAACTTCCACATCTTGCACTAGTTCATCGAGTCACAAACCCTCTTGTTGGTAAGTCAAGGGACAAGGTAATCATTGCTTTCATGGACATCATCTATTGTGAACTTCAATCTATGTCCATGGATATCCTTGTTTGTTCCTTGTGGGACTAACCCATGTAGGTATTGAAAGTGCCCGAATCCAAAGGATTGCTCCCAACTCTTGATGATCTTCATCAACATTGAGCATCCACATCTTCAACATCTACATGAAGTCTTCTCGACAACCCAAGGTTAGTTTGACCCTTTAAAGGGGTTCTCACATCTAGGGGGAGCTTTGCTCTAAATAATTGAGCTAAAGCATCTTCAAATGATGTGAACACATCAATGCTTTATGTAAAAGTGGTAACCCCACTTGTGCTTAAACGATGAGTATGACCTATGATCAAATGTTCTCATTTGGCTCCTAAGTCAATATACTCATATATAGATGACCTAGTCATCGACAAATTGTGTGATAGTAGCTAGAGTTTTGATTGTGCATGTTTGACACATATTTCATTTGCTATCTTATTGTGTGAGCATGTTGGATGCATGATTTTATCCATTCAAGGACATCCATTTGTGGTTTTGGTCGTTTTTGATTTTTCTGACCAAATGGATGGACAAGAATGCCTAAGTTCCTCCCCTAGCTATCTATGCTTTCTTGTCTCAAATTCTATTCATGCTTACATCACAAACTTTGAACAAGTCATTTTCGGACCCTCCGAGTGAGGAGCACTCGGAGCCACCGATCCGTCAAAGGCTAAACTTCCAAAACCTTCTATTTGATTTCGGTCGGACCAACCCACTCAAACTCGGTCAAACCGAAAGCATTTAGATTGATCTAGGTTTTCACCTCGGTGAAACCGAGTTGTGATTTTCGGCGTGACCGAAGTGCATAACTGCCCTGCAGTTGTTCATCTCGGTGCCACCGAGTTTTACAACTCGGTCCCACCGACAGCAAAGGGGTATATATACTCCGTGGGTCGCGCATTGATTTCTACTTCAAACGCTTCGCCCCACACCTTCTTGCCGTCGCTTTGGTCTCCGGATCGTCTCCGTTGCCGCCAGCCCTCGCGCAGGTCTCCGTCGCCGTCAGCGGACATTCTCTCCGCGCCGTTGCCGCCGTGAGAACTCCACCAAGTTAGGGTGAGTTTGATCCCACGTGCTCCCATCTCCGATTCTATGCACGATTGGTTTGCTGTAATCTTGCCACGTTTGAAATCTTCCGAACACAAGATTAGTTCCTTTGAGCGAAATTCGAGTAAAAGTTTTAGGGTTAGGTTTCCGCGAACACATCTCGGTGAGACCGATTTTACATTCTCGGTATGACCGATTTGGCCTCTGGCCATTACCTTCGCACCTTCGGTCCAACCGAAGTTGTGCAAATCGGTGTGACCGAAATGAGGATTTAGTGAAACCCTAGTGTTTTCGGCAGGACCGAAACCCACTTCGGTCCAACCGAAAGTGGTGTGAATGCTTCTGTTTGAACACTTCGGATTCACCGAATTTTAAACTCGGTCTGACCGAAATGTCTTCTGTGAAAACCTAATACTAGAATTTGAACTCATTTTGTTTGCAAAAACTTCTGCAGTTTGTGATAACTCTTATTCTCTGCCTACACCTTATCTATTCATAGGTTGTCAGCCATGTCAGATGCCAGTGACAGCCAGAACAGGTCTGAATCTCCTATTGCAGATATTCCAGAGGCAGGCACTAGTCCTGATCCCAGCAGCACATCAGATGATGGTGAGAGGAGCACACCAAGTGGTTTGCCTCCAGCAGCCACTAGGGCCAGAAAGAAGAGGAACTCTGATGAAGAAGATTCTGATTTCATTGTTGAAGAAGAGGTCTCCTCCAAGCCAAAGAGAAAAGTTGTTGCCAAAGAGCCTCAAGGTCAGCAGACCAAGAAGGGCACCAGGAAAGTGAAGCAGTCCACAGTTGCTAAGAAGCTAAGTTTGGAAGAGGAAACTACGAGCAAAGTGAAGAAAACTTCCAAGAGGAAGAGGATTGTGCATGATGATGCAGCAGAGGAAGATGAGGATGAGGAAGCACCCCAGCCTACGCAGAAGCCTAAGCTCATGGGTGATGCCATCAGGGCAGGAGCCACTTCAAAGTCCAAGCCATCTGCTCCAGTCAAGGCAGCTCCAGCAAAGACTGCTGCCAAGCCCAAGAAGACTGTCAGAACATCCCAGATCTTGAGAAGAAGAAAGATGATGTGCCACCAGTGTGTCAGATGATGAGGCACCGCTTTTCTTGAAACTTCGACAGAAACTGCCACTTCACAATGATGCTCATCCTCAAGCTGAAAACATGAAGGAAAGGAAGGATAGAGGTCTCAGGCTATGGAGACAAGCTGATCCATATGTTGTGAGGAGAAGAACTGCTGTTGATCCAAGATTCCACACCAGAGAGCAGCGGGACTTCTATGAGATCTGTCTTGATGGACAAGAAGCCCATAGTTGCGCATACACAGATTTGTTGATTGGAAATACATTGACAGTGAAGAGCACAGAGACTTCTTTCCACATGTGCATGAGAGCTTCACTGCATGTGGTGTTGCAGATTTTGTTGGTCAAAAGTTGACAAGTTGGAATGATGAAATGATTATGCAATTCTATGCCACAACTCATTTCTATCCAGATGGAAAGATCACATGGATGACCAAGGCCAAAGATTCTCTTCAACCGTAGAAGAATGGGCAGAACTTCTGAATGCTCCAGTGCAGAGAGAGGATGATGTTGATGTCTATGGCATTCCCAAGAAGAACCATGAATCTATGAAGAATATGTACAAAGAGGTTCCAGCTAAAGATTTGGGAATATGGAAGCTCGGCTCGATGTACTATCTCCGAGCAGGTCTACCTACCACAAACACTATTACGAGGCATACCTTGATGCCCAAGTCTGGAGATCATCGCATGATCAGAGGGTACTCTATCAACATGCTGCATATACTTGATGAGAAGGCACCTTTCAAGGTGATGGACTTGATAGTTGAGACCATCAAGAGGACTGCAGCTGACCAGAAGAGGTCGTGTGGATTTGCCCCGCATATTCAGATGCTTATCAATGCCAAGTTTGGCACGGGCACATACTTGTTGGATAGAGCACACTTGCCACTGCAGCCTAAGCATGAGGACAATGATGTTGTGATGGATGAGGAGGATCCAACTTCAGTTGAAGGTCAAGCAAAGATCGAAGCTGCCAAGAAAGCCAAAGCTGAGAAGGAAGCAGCAGCAGCAGCAGCTAAACCAAAGAGTGTTGGAGAGCAGCTCCTTGAAGCTACCCAGAGGATTGAACAACGCTGCCAGATTGTGCGATCTCGGAGAGCCTTGAGAGGATTGTTGAAGACAAGATCCATGCTCTGGATGTGAAGTCGATCAAGTGCAAGTAATCACAACAAGCTTGAGGCAGATATTGAGGAAGCAAAGAGGGAGAAGGAAGAGCTCATGCGTGAGATGCAGGATGACCTAGTCCAGGATGCTTATGAACAGCCAGCTCCGGTTCCCACAAGACCCCGATCAGCTGCTATTCCAGTGACTGACACCAGGACTACAGCCTCAGCACCTCCCACAGCTCCATTAGTTGCTCCAGCTCCAGCTCCAGTGACCACTCCTCCAGCTCCACAGACATCAGCTGAAGACTTCGCCGATGCTGCCATCTCAACTCCATCAACCCAGACAGGAGCCGCCAGCAGAGTCCCCAGTGACGCTTAGCTTTATGCCTTTTCGAACTTTTTGGTAACTTGTTGCCAAAGGGGGAGAAATTGTATAGATCATAGGACTTCGAGAGAGAGAGAGTGCCTTTGTCTTTGCGCTTTTGCTCTTTCGTTCATTTGCGGTCTTTTTGAGATACTTTTGGTTTTTTGAGACATTCTGTGTGTTTGATACTACGTTTCACTATGCTTTGATGAGTGCTTGGTCGTACTATATCTTAATGTGTGCTTAATGCTTATCATTGCTATTCATATCTTGTATGACCATTTACTCATGTCTTGGTGATTGGGTGCATGCTATTCATTCTTATCATTTTGTGCGCTCCACCAAGATGTATGTGACATGGAAGAGTGACCCATGATCCTAATCGATTGTGCATTTGCATTCAAACGCAAATCTTAAATAATGCACAAATTTAGGGGGAGCTCTTGCTTATCACATACTTCTCAAAGCGACGATATTATTCATTGATTATATCCTTTGTCGAAGCTTTGATCTATATGTTGTCATCAATTACCAAAAAGGGGGAGATTGAAAGTGCAACTAATCCCGGGTGGTTTTGGTAATTAATAACAACATATATATCATTGAACTAATAGTTTCTTGAGAATCATTTGAGAAAGTTCAAGGATATGGGTATGGCAAGGACCAAGAAGTGGACCCCTCAAAATGCTAAGGCAAGCATTGGCAAAAGCTCAAGACTCCATTTTTGGTTTAGTGATCCAAGATCACATTGAGTCTATAGGAAAGCCAATACTATTAAAGGGGATGAGGTTATGATAATGATCTGGTTGCTCAAGTGCTTAGTGATACATCTCCTAAACTATCAAGAACTCTCACTTCCATAATACACTCATAAGTAATCTCGGTCCCACCGATTTCCTAAACTCAGTCCACACCGAGATGAACCACCTCACCATATAGCCAAACCCTAGAAATCTCGGATTTTCCGATTCGAACTCGGTCTCACGAAACTTGTGTTGCCAAGCTTCAGAACCTTCATCATCAAATCGGTGTCACCGAGATGATGAAGTCGGTCCCACCGAGATTGGCAAGCCCTAGTCTTTACGAATCGGACTCACCGAGATTGTATTTTCGGTCCCACTGAAAATCCCAACGCTCACATGATTTGAACTTTCGGTCTCACCGAGTTGTCAACTTCGGTCCGACCGAGATTGGTCAAATGTGTGTAGCAGTTGGATTTTGTGTGGAGGCTATAAATACCCTCCACCCCTCTTCATTCGTGGAGAGAGCCATCGAAAGAACTACCACTCCTACCTTACATTTACGAGAAGAGAACTACCTACCCTTGTGTTGAGATCAAGTTGCTCCACTCCCACCATATGAAACTTGATCTCTAGCCTTCCCAAGTTGCTTTCCACTCAATCCTTTCTTCCACCACAGCCAAATCGGTGAGGAGAGTTGAGTGTTGGGGAGATTATCATTTGAAGCACAAGAGCAAGGAGTTCATCATCATCAACACCATCTATTACCTTTTGGAGGTGGTGCCTCCTAGATTGGTTAGGTGTCGCTTGGGAGCCTCCGTCAAGATGTGGAGTTGAACCAAGAAGTTTGTAAGGGCAAGGAGATCGCCTACTTCGTGAAGATCTACCCCGAGTAAGGCTAGCCCTCCGTGGGCGTGAGCCATGATGGCATAGACAAGGTTGCTTCTTCGTGGACCCTTCGTGGGTGGAGCCCTCCGTGGACTCTCGCAGCTTACCCTCCGTGGGTTGAAGTCTCCATCAACGTGGATTAACGATAGCACCACCTATCGGAACCACGAGAAAAATCTCCGTGTCTCCAAACTGCGTTTGCTCTTCTCCACCTCTCTTTACTACATGTGCAATTTACTTTCCGCTGCATATACTCTAGAATTGCATGTGTAGGGTGATACTTGACTTGATCATCATTGTGAACTTGCCAAAAACTTGTCTTTATCAAAAGGCTGAATTTTTATATTGTCAAGTAGTCTAATCACCCCCCCTCTAGACATACTTTCGATCCTACATACTCCAACAAGGAAGGAGGGAGTCCTACTCCCGGTGGGAGTAGGACTCCCCATGGCGCGCCCCCTCCTAGGCCGGCCGCCCCCTCCCCCTTGCTCCTTTATATACGGGGGCAGGGGGGCACCCCATGACACACAAGTTGATCTACGAATCGTTCCTTAGCCGTGTGCGGTGCCCCCTTCCACCATATTCCACCTCGGTCATATCGTCGCGGAGTTTAGGCGAAGCCCTGCGCCGGTAAAACATCATCGTCGTCACCACGCCGTCGTGCTGACGGAACTCATCTCCGGAGCCTTTGCTGGATCGGAGGGCCGGAGATCGTCATCGAGCTGAACGTGTGCTGAACTCGGAGGCTCCGTATGTTCGGTGCTTGGATCGGTCGAATCGTGAAGACGTACGACTACATCAACCGCGTTGTGCTAACGCTTCGGCTTACGGTCTACGAGGGTATGTGGACGAACACTCTCCCCTCTCGTTGCTATGCCATCACCATGATCTTGCGTGTGCGTAGGATTTTTTTTGAAATTACTACGTTCCCCAACAGTGGCATCCGAGCCTAGGTTTTATGCGTTGATGTTATATGCACGAGTAGAACACAAGTGAGTTGTGGGCGATACAAGTCATACTGCTTACTAGCATGTCATACTTTGGTTGGGCGGTATTGTGAGATGAAGCGGCCGGACCGACAATACGCCAGACGCTTACGCGAGACTGGTTTCACCGTTCTGAGCACTCGTGCTTAAAGGTGGCTGGCGGGTGTCTGTCTCTCTCACTTTAGCTGAATCGAGTGTGGCTCGCCCGGTCCCTGCGAAGGTTAAAACAGCACCAACTTGACGAACTATCGTTGTGGTTTTGATGCGTAGGTAAGAACGGTTCTTGCAAAGCCCGTAGCAGCCACGTAAAATTTGCAACAACAAAGTAGAGGACGTCTAACTTGTTTTTGCAGGGCATGTTGTGATGTGATATGGTCAAGACGTGATGAGATATAAGTTGTTGTATGAGATGATCATGTTTTGTTGAAGTTATCGGCAACTGGCAGAAGCCCTATGGTTGTCTCTTTGTTGCATGAGATGCAAGTGCCAAATAATTGCTTTATTTTATCGCTATGCTATAGCAATAGTTGCAAGAGCAATAGTTGGCGAGACGACCATGTGATGACACATTGATATGGATCAAGATGATGAAGATCATGGTGTCGTGCCGGTAACAATAGAGATCATGACAGTACTTTGGAGATGGAGATCAAAGGCGCAAGATGATCATGGCCATATCATGTCACATATTTTGATTGCATATGATGTTTATCTGTTATACATCTTATTCTTGCTTTGATTGACGGTAGCATTTTAAGATGATCTCTCACTAATTATCAAGAAGTGTTCTCCCTGAGTATGCACCGTTGCCAAAGTTAAATCGTGCCCAGACACCACGTGATGATCGGGTGTGATAAGCTCTACGTCCATCTACAACGGGTGCAAGCCAGTTTTGCACACGTGGAATACTCAGGTTAAACTTGACAAGCCTAGCATATGCAGATATGGCCTCGGAACACGGAGACCGAAAGGTCGAGCGTGAATCATATAGTAGATATGATCAACATAGTGATGTTCACCATTGAAAACTACTCCATCTCACGTGATGATCGGTTATGGTTTAGTTGATTTGGATCACGTGATCACTTAGATGACTAGAGAGATGTCTGTCTAAGTGGGAGTTCTTAAGTAATATGATTAATTGAACTTAAATTTATCATGAACTTAGTCTGGTAGTATTTTGCAAATTATGTTGATCAATAGCTCGCGTTGTTGCTTTCATATGTTTATTTTGATATGTTCCTAGAAAAATTGTGTTGAAAAATGTTAGTAGCAATGATGCGGATTGGATCCGCGATTTGAGGTTTATCCTCATTGCTGCACGTAAGAATTATGTCCTTAATGCACCGCTAGGTGATGGACCTATTGCAGGAGCGGATCTGAGGCGTTATGAGCGTTTGGCTAGCTCAATATGATGACTACTTGATAGTTTTGTGCACCATGCTTTATGGCTTAGAATCGGGACTTCAAAGATGTTTTGAACATCATGGACCATATGAGATGTTCTAGGAATTGAAGTTAATATTTCAAGCAAATACCGAGTTGAGAGATATGAAGTCTCCAATAAGTTCTATAGCTAAAAGATGGAGAGAATCACTCAACTAGTGAGCATGTGCTCAGATTGTGCGGATACTTCAATCGCTTGAATCAAGTGGGAGTTAATCTTCGGATAAGATAGTGATTGATGAATTCTCTAGTCACCATCACCAAGTTAGTAGAACTTCGTGATGAACTATAATAAGCAGGGGATGATGAAAATGATTCCCGAGTTTTTCATGATGATGAAATCGATGAAGGTAGAAATCAAGAAAGAACGTCAAGTGTTGATGGTTAACAAGACCACTAGTTTCAAGAAAAGGGCAAAGGGATAGAAGGGAACTTCAGAAGAACGGCAAGCAAGTTGTTGCTCAAGTGAAGAAGCCCAAGTCTGGACCTAAGCACGAGACTAAGTGCTTCTACCGCAAAGGACTAGTCCTTTGAAGCGTAACTACCCCAAGTATTTGGCGGATAAGAAGGATGGCAAAGTGAACAAAGGTATATTTGATATACATGTTATTGATGTGTACTTTACTAGTGTTTATAGCAACCCCTCGGTATTTGGTACTGGTTCGGTTGCTAAGAGTAGTAACTTCGAAACGGAGTTGCGAGAAAAAGCGAAACTAGTTAAGGGTGAAGTGACGATGTGTGTTGAAAGTAGTTTCAAGATTGATATGATCATCATCGCACACTCCCTATACTTTCGGGATTAGTGTTGAACCTAAATAAATATTATTTGGTGTTTGCGTTGAGCATGAATATGATTTGATCATGTTTATTGCAATGCGGTTATTCATTTAAGTAAGAGAATAAACTGTTATTCATTTACATGAATAAAACCTTATATGGTTACACACCCAATGAAAATGGTTCATTGGATCTCGATCGTAGTGATACACATATTCATAATATTGAAACCAAAAGATGCAAAGTTAATAATAGTGCAACTTATTTGTGGCAGCCTTTGCCGTTTAGGTCATATTGGTGTAAAGCGCATGAAGAAACTCCATCTTGATGGGATTTTGGAATCACTTGATTATGAATCACTTGATGCTTGCGAACCATGCCTCATGGGCAAGATGACTAAGACTCCGTTCTCCGGACAATGGAGCGAACAATCGACTTATTGGAAATAATACATCTTGATGTATGCGATCCGATGAGTGTTAAGGCTCGCGGCGGGTATCGTTATTTTCTGACCTTCACAGATGATTTGAGCTGATATGGGTATATCTACTTGATGAAACATAAGTCTGAAACATTTGAAAAGTTCAAAGAATTTCAGAGTGAAGTGGAACATCATTGTGACAAGAAAATAAGGTTTCTACGATCTGATCGTGGAGACAAATATTTGAGTTACGAGTTTGGTCTTCAATTAAAACAATGTGGAATAGTTTCACAAATTCATGCCACCTGGAACACCACATCATAATGGTGTGTCCGAATGTCATAACCGTACTTTATTGGATATAGTACAATATGATGTTTCTTACCGATTTACCAATATCGTTTTGGGATCATGCATTAGAGACAGCTGCATTCACGTTAAAAGGGCACCATCTAAATCTGTTGAGACGACAACATATGAACTGTGGTTTAGCAAGAAACCCAAGTTGTCGTTTCTTAAATTTTGGGGCTACGATGCTTATGTGAAATTTTTTCATCCTGATAAGCTCAAACCCAAATCGGAAAAGTGCGTCTTCATATAATACCCAAAGGAAACTATTGGGTACACCTTCTATCACAGATCTGAGGGCAAGATTTTCGTTGCTAAAATCGGATCCTTTCTAGAGAAGGAGTTTCTCTCAAAAGAAGTGAGTGGGAGGAAAGTAGAACTTGATGAGGTAACTGTACCTTCTCCCGAATTGGGAAATTGTTCATCACTGAAATCAGTTCTAGTGATTTCTACACCAATTAGTGAGGAAACTAATGATGATGATCATGAAACTTCAGATCAAATTACTACAGAACCTCATAGGTCTTCCAGAGTAAGATCCGCACCAGAGTGGTGTAGTAATCATGTTCTGGAAGTCATGTTACTAGACCATGATGAACCTACGAACTATGAGGAAGCGATGATGAGCCCAGATTCGCGAAATGGCTTGAGGCCATAAAATCGAGATATGATCCATGTATGAGAACAAAGTATGGACTTTGATTGACTTGCTCGATGATCGCAAGCCATGTTAAATGAATGGATCTTCAAGAGGAAGACGGACACTGATAGTAGTGTTACTATCTACTAAGCTCGACTTGTTGCGAAAGGTTTTCAACAAGTTCAAGGTGTTGAATATGATGAGATTTTCTCACTCGTATCGATGCTTAAGTCTGTCTCGAATCATGTTAGCAATTGCCACATTTTATGAAATCGGCAAATGGATGTCAAAACTGCATTCCTTAATGGATTTATTAAAGAAGAGTTGTATATGATGCAACCGAAGGTTTTGTCAATCCTAAAGGTGCTAACAAAATGTGCAAGCTCCAATGATCCATCTATGGACTGGTGCAAACATCTCGGAGTTGGAATATACGCTTTGATAAGTTGATCAAAGCATATAGTTTTATATGGACTTACGATGAAGCCCTGTATTTACAATAAAGTGAGTGGGAGCACTACAACCTTTACGATTAGTATATGTGAGTGACATATTGTCGATCAGAAATGATGTAGAATTTTTCTGCAAAGCATAAAGGAGTGTTTTAAAGGATTTCTTTAAAAAGAAAAGACCTCAGTAAAAGCTACTTACATATTGAGCATCAAGATCTATTGACATAGATCAAGACGCTTGATAAGATTTTCAATGAGTACATACCTTGGCAAGATTTTGAAATAGTTCAAAATGGAACAGTCAAAGAAAGAGTTCTTGCCTGTGTTGCAAAGGTGTGAAATTGAGTAAGACTCAAATCCCGACCACGGCAGAAAATAGAATAGAGAAAGAAAGTCATTCCCTATGCCTCAGTCATAGGTTCTATAAAGTATGCTATGTTATGTACCAGACCTATTGTATACCTTGCTCTGAATTTGGCAAGGGAGTACAATAGTGATCTAGGAGTAGATAACTGGACATTGGTCAAAAATATCCTTAGTAAGGACTAAGGAGATGTTTCTCGATTATGGAGGTGATAAAAAAGTTTGTTGTCAAAGTTACATCAGTACAAACTTTTACACTGATCCAAATGACTCTAAGTCTCAATCTGGATACATTTTGAAAGTGGGAGCAATTAGCTAGAGTAGCTCCGTGCAGAGCATTGTGGACATAGAATATTTGCAAAATACATACGGCTTTGAATGTTACAGACCCGTTGACTAAACTTCTCTCACGAGCAAAACATGATCACACCTTAGTACTCTTTGGGTGTTAATCACATAAGCAATGTGAACTAGATTATTGACTCTAGTAAACCCTTTGGGTGCTGGTCACATGACGATGTGAAATATGGGTGTTAATCATATACAGATATGAATATTGGTGTTAAATCACATGGCGATGTGAACTAGATTATTGACTCTAGTGCAAGTGGGAGACTGAAGGAAATATGCCCTAGAGGCAATAATAAAGTTATTATTTATTTCCTCATATCATGATAAATGTTTATTATTCATGCTAGAATTGTATTAACCGGACACATAATACATGTGTGAATACATAGACAAACATAGTGTCACTAGTATGCCTCTACTTGAATAGCTCGTTTATGAAAGATAGTTATGTTTCCTAGCCATGGACAAAAGAGTTGTCATTTGATTAACGGGATCACATCATTAGGAGAATGATGTGATTGACTTGACCCATTCCGTTAGCTTAGCACTTGATCGTTTAGTATGTTGCTATTGCTTTCTTCATGACTTATACATGTTCCTGTAACTATGAGATTATGCAACTCCCGTTTATCGGAGGAACACTTTGGGTACTACCAAACGTCACAACGTAACTGGGTGATTATAAAGGAGTACTACAGGTGTCTCCGAAGGTACATGTTGAGTTGGCGTATTTCGAGATTAGGTTTTGTCACTCCGATTGTCGGAGAGGTATCTCTGGGCCCTCTCGGTAATGCACATCACTATAAGCCTTGCAAGCAATGTGACCAATGAGTTGGTTACGGGATGATGCATTACGTAACGAGTAAAGAGACTTGCCGGTAACGAGATTGAACTAGGTATTGGATACCGACGATCGAATCTCGGGCAAGTAACATACCGATGACAAAGGGAACAACGTATGTTGTTATGCGGTTTGACCGATAAAGATCTTCGTAGAATATGTAGGAGCCAATATGGGCATCCAGGTTCCGCTATTGGTTATTGACCAAGAATAGTTCTAGGTCATGTCTACATAGTTCTCGAACCCGTAGGGTCCGCACGCTTAAGGTTTCGATGATGCTTATATTATGAGTTTATGAGTTTTGATGTACCGAAGGAGTTCGAGTCCGGATGAGATCGGGGACATGACGAGGAGTCTCGAAATGGTCGAGACGTAAAGATCGATATATTGGACGACTATATTCGGAGTTCGGAAAGGTTCCGAGTGATTCGGGTATTTTTCGGAGTACCGGAGAGTTACGGGAATTCGCCGGGGAGTATATGAGCCTTATTGGGCCATACGGGATTAGAGGAGAGAGGCCGAAAGGAAGGAGGCGCGCAGCCCCCCTTTGGTCCGAATTGGACAAGGGGTGCGGCCCCCTTTTCCTTCCTCCTCTCCCCCTCTTTCCCCCTTCTCCTACTCCAACAAGGAAGGAGGGAGTCCTACTCCCGGTGGGAGTAGGACTCCCCATGGCGCGCCCCCTCCTAGGTCGGCCGCCCCCTCCCCCTTGCTCCTTTATATACGGGGGCAGGGGGCACCCCATGACACACAAGTTGATCTACGAATCGTTCCTTAGCCGTGTGCGGTGCCCCCTTCCACCATATTCCACCTCGGTCATATCGTCGCGGAGTTTAGGCGAAGCCCTGCGCTGGTAAAACATCATCGTCATCACCACGCCGTCGTGCTGACGGAACTCATCTCCGGAGCCTTTGCTGGATCGGAGGGCCGGAGATCGTCATCGAGCTGAACGTGTGCTGAACTCGGAGGCTCCGTACGTTCGGTGCTTGGATCGGTCGAATCGTGAAGACGTACGACTACATCAACCGCGTTGTGCTAACGCTTCCGCTTACGGTCTACGAGGGTATGTGGACGAACACTCTCCCCTCTCGTTGCTATGCCATCACCATGATCTTGCGTGTGCGTAGGAATTTTTTTGAAATTACTACGTTCCCCAACAGCCCGATGATCGGCAAGCCATATTGTATAAATGGATCTTCAAGAGGAAGGCGGACGTTGATAGTAGTGTTACTATCTACAAAGCTCGACTTATGCAAAAAGGTTTTGACAAGTTCAAGGTGTTGACTACAATGAGATTTTCTCAAATGTAGCGATGCTTAAGTCTGTCCGAATCATGTTAGCAATTGCCACGATTTATGAAATTTGGCAAATGGATGTAAAAACTGCATTCCTGAATGGGTTTCTGGAGGAAGAGTTGTATATGATGGAGTTTTGATTGTGTGATAGTAGCTAGAGTTTTGATTGTGCATGTTTGACACATATTTCATTTGCTATCTTATTGTGTGAGCATGTTGGATGCATGATTTTATCCATTCAAGGACATCCATTTGTGGTTTTGGTCGTTTTTGATTTTTCTGACCAAATGGATGGACAAGAATGCCTAAGTGTTACAAGGTGTGAAATTGAGTAAGACTCAAAGTCCGACCACGGCAGAAGATAGAAAGAGAATGAAAGTCATTCCCTATGCCTCAGCCATAGGTTCTATAAAGTATGCCATGCTGTGTACTAGATCAATTGTATACCCTGCACTGAGTTTGGCAAGGGAGTACAATAGTGATCTAGGAGTAGATCACTGGACAACGGTCAAAATTATCCTTAGTGGAATAAGGATATGTTTCTCGATTATGGAAGTGACAAAAGGTTCGTCGTAAAGGGTTACGTCGATGCAAGTTTTGACACCGATCTGGATGACTCTAAGTCTCGATCTAGATACATATTGAAAGTGGGAGCAATTAGCTAGAGTAGCTTAGTGCAGAGCATTGTAGACATAGAAAATTGCAAAATACATAACGGATCTGAATGTGAAAGACCCATTGACTAAGATTCTCTCACAAGCAAAACATGATCACACCTTAGTACTCTTTGGATGTTAATCACATAGCGATGTGAACTAGATTACTGAATCTAGTAAACCCTTTGGATGTTGGTCACATGGCGATGTGAACTATGGGTGTTAATCACATGATGATGTGAACTATCGATGTGAATCACATGGTGATGTGATCTAGATTATTGACTCTAGTGCAAGTGGGAGACTGAAGGAAATATGCCCTAGAGGCAATAATAAAAGTTATTATTTATTTCCTCATATCATGATAAATGTTTATTATTCATGCTAGAATTGTATTAACCGGAAACATAATACATGTGTGAATATATAGACAAGCAGTGTCACTAGTATGCCTCTACTTGACTAGCTTGTTAATCAAAGATGGTTATGTTTCCTAACCATGAACAAGGAGTTGTTATTTGATTAACAAGGTCACATCATTAGTTGAATGATCTGATTGACATGACCCATTCCGTTAGCTTAGCACACGATCGTTTAGTATGTTGCTATTTCTTCCTTCATGACTTATACATGTTCCTATGACTATGAGATTATGCAACTCCGTTTACGGAGGAACACTTTGTGTGCTACCAAACGTCTAGCGTAATCGGGTGATTATAAAGGTGCTCTCAGGTGTCTCGAAGGTACTTGTTGAGTTGGCGTATTTCGAGATTAGGATTTGTCACTCCGAATGTCGGAGAGGTATCTCTGGGCCCTCTCGGTAATACACATCACTTAAGCCTTGCAAGCATTTCAACTAATGAGTTAGTTGTGAGATGATGTATTACGGAACGAGTAAAGAGACTTGCCGGTAACGAGATTGAACTAGGTATTGGATACCGACGATCGAATCTCGGGCAAGTAACATACCGATGACAAAGCGAACAACGTATGTTGTTGTGCGGTTTGACCGATAAAGATCTTCGTAGAATATGTAGGAACCAATATGGGCATCCAGGTCCCGCTATTGGTTATTGACCGGAGACATGTCTCGGTCATGTCTACATTGTTCTCGAACCGTAGGGTCCGCACGCTTAAGGTTTCGATGACAGTTATATTATGAGTTTATGTATTTTGATGTACCGAAGGTTGTTCGGAGTCTCGGATATGATCACGGACATGACGAGGAGTCTTGAATTGATTGAGACATAAATATTGATATATTGGACGGATATATTTGGACACCGGAAAGGTTTCGGAGAAGTTTGGAGCTCCGGGAGGTTACCGGAACCTCCTAGGAGGTATATGGGCCTTATTGGGCCTATGTAGGAGGAAGAGAGAAGGAGCAAGGGAGGGGGGCGCCCCCCCCAAGCCCAATCCGAATTGGGGAGGGGGCCGGCCCCCCCTTTCCTTTCTCCTTCCCCCTCTCTTCCTTCCTACTACTAGTACTACTTCCTAATACTAGTACTCCTTCCTTCCCCTCCAAATAAGATAAGGAAAGAGGAAACCTACTTGGAGTAGGTTTCCCCCTCCCTATGGCGCGCCCGCTTGAGGCCGCCACCTCCTCCCTCCCTCCTTTATATCTGGGGGTAGGGAGCACCCTAGGACATACAAGTTGATCATTGATCGTTCCTTAGCCGTGTCAGCGTGCCCCCTCCACGATATTACACCTCGATCATATTGTAGCGGTGCTTAGGCGAAGCCTGCGGACAGAGAACATCAAGATCGTCACCACGCCGTCGTCTTGACGGAACTCCCCTCGAGCCTCTCTTGGATTGGAGATCGAGGGTGCGTCATCGAGCTGTCTGCGTGTCAAGAACTTCGGAGGTGCCGAGTAACGGTGCTTGGATCGGTTGGACCGGGAGGGCGTCGACTACTTCCTCTACGTTGTGTCAGCGCTTCGCTTGGTCTCACGAGTGCGTAGACAACACTCTCCCCTCTCGTTGCTACGCATCACCATGATTTTTCGTGTGCGTAGGAATTTTTTTGAAATTACTACGTTCCCCAACAGCCAACAACGGCCATTTCGAAGGGGGACATCTAGTACAAGTTATCCTGACTAAAGTTGGTCTTCGGCTGCCAAAAGCACTGGCGATGACGCCGTCTTGGGCTTCACGGTGACCTCCATCCTGCCGCTCCGCTGGTCTTGGTCTCGTTGCACTGAAATGGCAACCTTTGCCTGATGCCTCGGTACTCCACGTCTGTGCTTGCCCCCTTTGCACCAAAGAGGAAACAAGGACCTTTGCCAGGCGGCGCCCGCTGGCGCCACTGCAGCCTCGATCGTCATGGCTTGCGTCACGAGCACCTCGCGAGGTACCCTGCCTTGATCTCTCCGCCTCCTCGCGAGCCTGCCTGGCGAGGCCGTCCCTGAGGAAGCCTTGCGTCATCCACCCCGCGAGGCTTGGCCCCTCACGAGGGTCTTGAGTCTTGTGCTGATGAAGATGGGCCGTACTGGGCCACCACTTGAGCCACGCCATAGGCCGCAGGCAGGCAAGTTTGGGGACCCCAGTTCCCAGAACGCCGACAGTAGCCCCCCGGGCCCAAGGCGCGCTTGGACTTGGCTTAGCGGAGAAGCGAAGGGGCAAGTGCGGAGCGCCATGGGCCCCATCAGCCTGTGGCCTTGGGCGCTGCGTGGCGGTTGATTGGACGTGGGCGTCTCCGCTTTCTCATGCTGCCTCGGCAACCGCTTGACTTGACAAGTCCCTGCATGCAAAAACAGGTCATGATTACGTGCGAACGTGGAGGCCGACGGTTGGCTTCCTTCCAGTTATAAATGCAGGAGTGCGCAGGCCTCCGCTGTGCATCTCCCTCCTTGCTTCCTTTCTTTCTCTCCATCCCAGCTACTCGCATCCCCCATGGCGCCGCCGAAGAGGTTCTCGGCCGCAGAGAAGGGAAAGGCTCGTCGGGAAGGGCCTGACTCTCCTCCGGCCAAGCGCGGCCGAGGCCGTCCTCGCAAGCATCCTGTGGCTCCCGTAGTGGCTTCCCGCGGTCGTGGAGGCGATCCCCTGCGCGGCGATGGGTGCCAGGTTGTCGATGGGAGGCGCGCTGTGACTGCGCGGCCCCCTAGGCCGCACTTCCACTCGGCGGAGGTGCTGCCGGAGTTCGTCGCGTGGTCGGCGGACCCGACCAGTACCTGGCTCCAGCTTCCCTGCTTCTTTGTAGGTGAACTTCCACCGACGCTCTGGGCGGCCTCTGGCTTCAGGCGGACGGTTGCTGCAGCAGGGCCTCCTGGGCTTCACTGGAGGTCTCCGTCGCCAGGAATGCGGCCCTGACCCGCGGCTGGCAAACGTTTGCTCGCGCGCGTGGCCTGAGCCAGCGGTGCACCCTGCACTTCAAGTTCGACGGCTACGCCACCCTCTACGTGAGGGTGTTTGGAGAAGACGGTCGCCGTGCTGGGTGCTGCCCCGAAGATGATGACTGCGGCCGTGTACCCAGCCCCGGCGATGATCGGGATGAAGATGACGGCAGGCGCGTGGTCGGCGACGCTCGGGGCTCGTCAAGCTTCGGCGGCTCTCCTTCAGACAGCAGCTCCTCCAGTGGTGGCCGCGACCAGCTTCCGTGCCATCGCGCCCGCTTGGAGGGAGGTAGCGGGTCAATCCACCCTCGCGCCTCGGTGAAGCGCGAGGAGGAGTCTGACTGAGCTCCGGAGGCAGTACGAGCCCTCGCCGCGAGTTGGTGCCGGGCAAGTCGTGCCTATTTTGTTTTCTCCCTTCGCTACGCAAAGAGAAAGTAGTGTAGGGTCCCGTGGGGGCGTGTTGAACTGTTGCTGTTAATTATCATGTTGTTCCTGCTATCTCTATGCTGTGTTTTTGTGCCGCATGCCCGCGTGCAGGAATTACTTAGCTCGGGGGGACTTGACGCGGTCTTCGCTTCCTGAGGCCGAGGCCTTGCCGCGCGCTTCATGTCCTGCAAGGATTAGTCAGGAGGGGTAGCCTCCGATCTCGGTTGTGGAGGCGACCGACCCAGGTCCTGTGTTCGCGTCGCGATGCCCGTGGGGCACAGACTGGGAGGGGTGCTCCCGTAGTGGACTTGGATAGGAAAGCTTCAAACGACCGGGGCAGAAAACACTCGCGAGGGTGCCCGCGTAGCCCCCTCACAAGACTTGCGTGAGAGAAAATGAGGCAAGTGAGCGAAAAAGACAAAGAGTCACAAGCTAAGGACGGCAACAACTCCAATAAAACTCCAAATAGGAACGAACAAGCCAACTGCAGAAAGCAAATGAAAAAGCCGCGTCTGGCACCTAATCTAGTCTTCGACGTCTTCTCACCAGCACGGAGCTAAGTGCTGCCACTGGGCGTGGGCGGGAGCCCCCGAGGCCCGAGGGTGGCTCTCCGGAGACTCTGGGGCGTGTACAACCCCAACTCATTATTACGTGAGAGTGTCACGAGCGGCGAGCTTCACAGGCATTGGCCTTCTTCACAGGCTCCGGGCCTTTCTCGGGGAAATGAGCTTCACAGGCATTGGCCTTCTTCACAGGCACCGGGCCTTTCTTGGTTCATCTAGCTTCACAGGCGCCGGGCCTTCTTTACAGGCTCTGGGCCTTTCTTCAAGGGTAGAACTTCCGGAGATGCTGGATGTTCCACGCGTTCGGGATGGGCACCCCCTCCTAAGTCTCCAAGCATGCAGCACCAGGACTAGAGACATGAACAACCTTGAACGGGCCCTCCCACATGGGCGAGAGCTTGTGCAGCCCCTCCCTGGAGAGCACCCGCCTGAGCACGAGGTCACCTACCTCGAGGGTCCTGGGGCGGATGCTGTGGCAGTGGTACCGCCGCAGTGCTTGTTGGTATCTCGTAGCCCGAAGCGCAGCCTCCCGATGACGTTCCTCCCCAAGCATGAGGTCCACCCCCCGCAAGGCATCCTGCTGCGCTTTGTCAAAACCCAGGACCCGCGTGGAGCGATGCCTGACCTCGTGAGGAAGGACCGCCTCAGCATTGTACACGAGGAAGAACGGGGTTTCGCCGGTCGACTTGGTAGCGGTAGTACGGATGGACCATAGCACGGACTGGAGCTCGTCATGCCAGCCCCTGCCGCAAGCCTCCAGCTTCTTCTTGAAGGTTCGGGTTTTGAGGCCCTTCAGGACCTCCGCGTTGGCGCGCTCATCTTGGCCGTTGCTCCGAGGGTGCGCCACCGAAGCGTAGCATATCTGCGTTCCAAGGTTAGCACAATATGTTTTGAAGAGATTGCTGGTGAACTGCGAACCATTGTCAGTGATGATGCGATTGGGTACCCCAAACCGCTCACGAGGCCTGATGAACTTGATCGCCGAGCGGTAGGGATGGTGCGGACAGCTTCCACTTCGGCCCACTTAGTGAATTTGTCAATGGCGACGTAAAGGTAGCGATATCCCCCTGGCGCCCGAGGAAATGGGCCAAGGATGTCCAGCCCCCAAACAGCGAATGACCACGAGAGGGGAATGGTCTGAAGGCCCTGAGCTGACTGGTGAATCTGCTTGGCGTGGAACTGACAGGCTTCACAAGCCTTCACCAGCTCGATGCGTCATTGAGCGATGTTGGCCAATAGAAACCGCTGCGAAACGCCTTGCCGACGAGTGTGCGCGAAGACGAGTGGTGCCCGCAGTCTCCACCATGAATGTCTGCCAGCAGCTCTTTTCCCTGCTCCCTGGAGATGCAACGTAGAGTAACGTCATTCGGCCGCTTTCGGTAGAGCTCTTCGTCTTAGATGCAGTAGGCCGTGGCCTGCCACGCCACGCGCTCCGCGTCCTCCTCCTTCTTCGGCAGGGTCCCTTGCATCAAGTAACCCTTGAACTCCGCGGTCCAACACCCCTCCTGAGGCTCCAATGCCAGGAGCAAGCGTGCCCCTGAGGTTGGGCCGCATGCCGGGGCTCCCAAGGCAGGCGGTTGAGGGAGCTCCTCCCTAGGCTGTGCTGTGCTTGATAGTGATGGCGCCGCCGAGGGTTTGAAGAGTCGCTCCTCGAAGACGCCAGGCTCCTGAGGCAGCCTCCTGGACGCCCTCTTTGCGATGTCATCAGCCTCTTGATTGGCGTCGCGAGGCACGTGTTGCAACTACAGCCCCCAAAACTGTTTCTCCATCCTGCGGACTTCCGCGAGATACGCTTCCATGTGCTCGTCCTTCGGCTCATATACCTTGTTGGAGAAGTTGACAAGGAGTTGTGAGTCGCCCTTGATGATGAGGCACTTTACCCCCAAGGCGACTGCAGCTTTCAAGCCCGCTATCAGGCCCTCGTACTCTGCTATGTTGTTGGAGACCTTCTCTCCATGCTGAAAGCAGAGTTGCACAGCATAGTAGAGCTTGTCCTGAGTGGGGGATATGAGCACTGCGCCAGCCCCTGCGCCCTGTCGCGAGAATGCTCCATCGAAGTACATGACCCAGCCATCCGGGGCTTCACTTCCTGGGGAAAGCGACCGGTCCTCGCCCGCTTTGAGCCCCGGCGCCTCTGCCCATTCCGCCATGAAATCTGCAAGTGCGGCTCCCTTGATGACCCTGGTCGTGCTGAATTCCAGCTGAAACGCTTGCAGTTTGATGTTCCATTCAGCGACTCTCCCAGCTGAGTTGGGGCTCCTGAGTACCCTTTCCAAGGGGTATGATGAGACGACCTTGATGGGATGGCCTTGAAAGTAGTGCTGCAGCTTGCACGAGGCCACCAACAGTGCAAGGAGGAGTTTTTGGGGCATGGGGTACCGCGCCCTCGCGTCCCGTAGCACCGTGCTGACGAAGTAGACAGGGTGCTCGACGAGGTTGAGGGTACTGGCGCAGCCTGCGTACTCCGGAGGTTGAGGCGCCTCCTGAGGCGACGGAGCCCCCATCGCTTGGTCGCCTAGAGAGGCCTCCTCCGCTCTGGGTGCACTCCCCTGCTGAGGCTGATCCTTTTCTGCTGTGGTTGTGGTCTTCGTGAGGCCTTCTGGGCTTTGCTTTGCCCCGGCTGGGACAACGGCTGCGGCCTTGGTCTGGCGCTCCGCTCTAACCGCCACCAGGGCTGTGCTGGCGGAATAGGGGGTGGCCGCAAGGTAGAGCACCAAGGGCTCCCGAGGGCGCGGAGCTACCATCATCGGAGGGCTGGTAAGGTACCTCTTGAGATCTTGGAATGCCTTGTCGGCCTCTTCAGTCCATTCGAAGGGGCCTTTCTTCTCCATCAGCTTGAAGAAGGGCAGTGCTCGCTCTCCCAGCTTGGAGATGAAACGCCCTAACGCGGTTACTCACCCGGTGAGCTTCTGCATTTCTCTGAGGGTCTTCGGCGGGCTCATGTCTTCGACCGCCTTGACCTTCTCTGGGTTAGCCTCGATGCCCCTGTGGGACACGAGGAAGCCCAGGAGCTTGCCCGAGGGGACTCCGAACACGCACTTCTCCGTGTTGAGCCGCCGGTCCACTTCATTGAGGCTTGCGAAGGTTTCTTCCAGGTCCTGTATCAGGGTTTTTGCCTCCCGAGACTTCACCACAATGTCATCAACGTAAGCTTCAGCGTTCCTCCCGAGCTGCCGGCCCAAGGCGATGTGCATCAGCCGCTGAAAGGTCGTGCCTGTGTTGCGCAACCCAAATGGCATGCAGGTAAAGCAGTATACTCCACACGGGGTCAGGAAGGCCGTTTTCTCCACGCCTTCTACCACCATCTTGATCTGGTGATAGCCCGAGAAGGCATCCAGGAAGCACAATAGGTCACACTCAGCGGCGGAGTCGACGATCTAGTCGATGCGAGGGAGCGAGAATGGATCCTGTGGGCAGGCCTTGTTGAGGTTGGTGAAGTTGACACACATGCGTTCCTTTCCTCCCTTTTTTGGCACGACAACAGGGTTGGCCAGCCAATCAGGGTAGCGGACCTCGCGAAGGACTCCTGCTACCTCTAACTTGCGGGTTTCTTGGACGATGAAGGCCTGCTTTTCAATGGACTGTCGCCTTGCCTTCTGCTTCACGGGGCGCACGTTGGGGCACACGTTGAGATGATGTTCAATTACATCTCTTGGGACCCCTGCCAGCTGATTAGGCTCCCATGCAAACACCTTCTTGTTTGTGAGCAGGAACCTGACCAGGGCCTCCTCCTGCTCAGGCTCAAGGTTGGCGCCTATGGTGAAGGTGGCGCCAGTGGATCCATCCTCGTCGACCGGTACCTGCTTGGTCTCCGCCTTGTCTTGGCTGAATAGCTGCTTCTTCTTAGCTGGCGCAGCCCCCTTGGGCTCGAGGACATCTGCGCTGGCGGGCTGCGCCACTGCGGCCGCCTTGAAGGCAAGCTTGAGCGCCTGCAGCGCATCCCTTGTGTCTCCGGACACGGTAAGGACGCCGCTGCTCCCGGGCATCTTCATGAGGTTGTACGCCGAGTGAGTCGCTGCCATGAACTGGGCCAAGGCTGGGTAGCCGAGGATGGCATTGTACGGGAGGCCGATGGGGGCGATGTCGAAGTCGATCAGCTCCGTGCGGAAGTTGTCGTGGGTGCCGAAGGTCAACGGGAGGTGGATCTGCCCCAGGGAGCCGGCAGAACCGCCTCCGACGCCCAAGAAAGGCCTGCTGGGTTGAAGCCGCTCTAGCAGCACGTGAAGGAGGCTGAAGGCCTCCACCGAGAGCACGTTGAGGCCGGCACCACCATTGATGAGGGTCCTGGTGACGGCCACTTGGCAGATGGTGGGGGTGCATAGCATCGGGAGCGCGCCCGCACGGGCGGTATTGGAGGGGTGATCATCCGAGCTGAAGGTCAAATCGGCCTTGGGTGCCACCCAGCCCGGGGAGTTTCTCGGTGCTTGAGGGCGGTGCCGATCTGGCGGACGAATGGCTTGACATGGCGGCTCGAAGGTGGCGCCTGCTATCCACTCAGGATGGCCGCGATGACTGGGGGTGCCGGCGCATCATGATGGGCGAGGAAGAGGTTGCGCATCTCCTCCCAGGAGGCCACCGAAGCCGCTGGCAGGTGGAGCAGCCACATGCGCGGGACGCCGGTGAGGGCCATGGGCAGCCAGTTCGCCATGACCTTGTCGTCGCCTCCGGCCTTGAGGATGGCTTCTTCATATGCCAGCAGGAAGGCCTGCGGGTCGGCTGTGCCGTCGTAACGCGGTGGCATGTCCGGCTTGAACTTGCGCGGCCACTACACCTGTCGCAAGGCAGGGGCCAGGGCTCGGAGCCCCCTGGTTTCCGCGCCGGCGTCGACAGCCGGAGCGGATGGCGCGTTGGCCGCCATGAGGGCAGAGCGTGGTGTTGATGGGGAATGGGTCGACGGAAGGGAGAGCTCCGGCGCACCCCTACCTGGCGCGCCAAATGTCGGATGTTGGGTTCCGGCAGACCCTTAAGGTTCGAACACTGGGGTGCGGACGAAGATCTCTCCCCTACCGACCTACGCTCGATCGCCTCGTGAGATCTAGGCTAGAAACGATGAACAGCGCAAGGGACACGAGATTTATACTGGTTCGGGCCATCGTTGTGGTGTAATACCCTACTCCAGTGTGTGGAGTGGTGGATTGCCTCAGGGGCTGATGATGAACAGTACAAAGGGAGAATAGCCTCGCGAGAGGTGTTCTTGAGCTGGTCCGATGAACTGCTCAGGTGAGTTCGATCGCCTCTCTCTCTCTCTCTAGGCTTTCCAAAGTATGGATCACATCTACTGTGGTGGCTAGTCCCATTTATAGAGGCCCTGGGCCTCTCCCCAAATATTGAGCAGGAAGGGTGCCAACAACGGCCATTTCGAAGGGGGACATCTAGTACAAGTTATCCTGACTAAAGTTGGTCTTCGGCTGCCAAAAGCACTGGCGATGACGTCGTCTTGGGCTCTACGGTGACCTCCATCCTGCCGCTCCGCTGGTCTTGGTCTCATTGCACTGAAATGGCAACCTTTGCCTGATGCCTCGGTACTCCACGTCTGTGCTTGCCCCCTTTGCACCAAAGAGGAAACAAGGGCACTACGCAGGCCGGCGCCCACCTGGCGCCAGCCTGGCCTCGATCGTCATGGCTTGCGTCACGAGCACCTCGCGAGGTACCCTGCCTTGATCTCTCCGCCTCCTCGCGAGCCTGCCTGGCGAGGCCGTCCCTGAGGAAGCCTTGCGTCGTCCACCCCGCGAGGCTTGGCCCCTCGCGAGGGTCTTGAGTCTTGCGCTGATGAAGATGGGCCGTACTGGGCCACCACTTAAGCCACGCCGCAGGCCGCAGGCAGGCAAGTCTGGGGACCCCCGTTCCCAGGACGTCGACAGTAATTGTGGTTATATACTCTATAAATTTATCCATCAACATGCTTACTCTATTTTTTCTGTCGTACATTTTACATATCTTTAGTCATAAAAAATCAAATAGGGGCAAGGCTGTTACAGAAAAATTACTTGCAAGCATATTGTGATTTACTTCTTTATAGAGTATTTTGTAATGCAATTATCTGTATAATCTCCTGTGTTAGTCTGTTGATGACCATCTGAGAATATGTGAAACTAATTTTTCTCTGTCCTGAAGGTTGTTGACTGCAGAATCTGTGGTGATCTACACTCTGTTGATTCTTTCATTCAGAGGGTGCTAGAGCTGCACTTAACTTGCTAGCATCATCGCCTTGTTCTTCCTGGCAACGTAAGGACCACGAACTTCCATCTGCAACTCTAGCACAAGTTGAGTAAGGAAGCCATGAATATTTATTTGTTTGAGATGATCGCTAATCATAGCAGCACTCCTGAATCTGGGGGCTACCAACCCCTTTTGTCTAATTCAAAATAGTTATAAATTGTTAATGGGTGTCGTTGCCGCTGTTATAGGAGTGAGGATGGTGAGCCACAACACCACAAGGTTCTACAAATGGTTCTCAGAGGTTTGACGGCGATAACATCGTGAGTGGATTTTGAATCTTTCATTGTGCTGATTGGATTGGATTTGATGTGTATATTGTAGTGAGATGGATTGTTGACCGCTAAGTTGGTGTTTCCTCTTGTGTTGTGTGCTGTGTGTGTTGTGCTTGTAGGCGCAGTCGAGCAAGTTTTGGTCAATGTTTCAATCAACGAATGGTGTTAAAACAGAAAATCTTGAAAGCAAGGTACTCTCAATTCATTCCTCTTTTGTTGTCGGTGCTTATATCCTTGTGGATATACACATTTAATATCACATATGGTGCAGATCTTAAATGATTCCTACCTCGAGCTTCCATCGAACACGGCTTCGGTTGTTTCTTGGTTGTTCAAGTATGGTTGATGGTTCTTCATCGAGGGTTGAGATGGACCATGCACTGGTTACATCTTCTCCTATTTCTCCATGTTCTTAATTTTCTTGTGCAATGAGTGCTGGATTTAGACAACAGTTTGTGCAGTCCATGCTTTTACATTGAAAATGAGAAGATGAAATGATGGGTTTGGACAGTGCTGGTATTTCTTTTTTCTGGGCATTACATCACTAAAATGAACTATATTTACATTTGTTGAACTCCACAGCTAATAAGATGATTATTTATTTTTTGAGCATTCGATATGGAACAATTTTACCATATGTGGCTGCTTTCGGGTCAGTAAGGTTTGTTCTTCATTATATTTTTCTTATTATTCTGAATGCCACCATGGACTCTTAGTTTCTTAGTAGTATATGCTTAATTTGCTTTACTGGAGACATGCAATTCCCTCAACCTGCAAGGAATGGTGTAATATAAGGAGAAAAACAGATCTGTCTCACACCTACCTTCAATAATGAGAGGCCTGATCCTAATCTGTTGTGCTACCATGTACAAACATTTACAAATTAGAGTCAAGGTTAGAATCTTGTTATAACCATTTATAAATTATGTGTACCTTGAACCCACATGCCATGGTACCATTTAATAACATGTACAAACCACCAAGGACTTTGCTAGATTTTTATATTTACATAGAACTAATATTGATCCAATCTCAATGCTCTTTTCCTTAAACTGAGTAGGTCATATAGATAGGAGTGGAGAATTATTTCTGAAGTGGTCTGTCATAGTTAATACACTCCAGCCCCAAAAATTGATGCTAGATGACATTGTTATTTCTGCGTGTAGCTCACTACTTGATTCACTTGTAGATAGAGCCATTCCTTGCAGATGCCTTCTCCTCTATTGTGTGGTCAGTTTCAAGTTCTGTAGACAAAAGAAAAACAAGTTCATTTTAATTACAATGGCTCTCGGTTGAAAGTTTTAGCCTCTGTAATTGATCTGGGGATAACCATTGACTTTGTGTAGGTTCTTTGCCATTAATAACTCAAATTCATTATGTGTTGTGTAACTAGAACTGCACCCCTCAACTGACAGGAAGCAACACTTGCTAGCACATACAGTTTCTTATCTAAATATTTTGTTGTCAGTAAGCGATCAAATATTGGGAAAACGGTGAAATAGAATGGACCTATCCTGTTAGGATCATATGATCCAGTTCCAAGCTTTGATCTCTTACAAATATTATAAACAAAGCATCATGGGATTAGTTTTTTTTTTCTAAATCAGAAGTGAAAAATACACTTGAAAGTTTTGTTGCTTCATAAATGTCGATGTAAGCTTACCCTCACAGGTATTTTGTTAGGTGACACATGCGCCTTCACTTCAAGTGCAAGCCGCCTCTCTCACTGTGCATTGTCTCTAGACGCACCACCGTCGGCCGCAGCTACCGACTATACATATGATCCGCACCACCGTCGGCCGCAGCTGCCGACTATACATATGATCCATGTGTCGTGTTTAGTCTCTTTGTAAGACTTAATATGCCTGTGTTCTGATGATCCGACAGACTCTGCCTCTCTTTTGGAGATCACCCACCTTTTGGAAGATGTTCATCTTTGATTTCAACCGCTGGACGTGTCTCATGTACTTCTGTTAATATAGATTCGCTAGCTTGCTCTGCTAGCTATGTTTTATGGCTGAACACTTCGCTGCTGCAGTTCTGTTAAGTGTATTCCTTTTTTAGCAACTGACGCTCATTTGGACTGCACACAGACGTTAACAAATAATACAGCAAGATTAGTACGCACAGTCACTGAGAGGAGGAAGTTAGATTACATTGTTGAGTGGTAACTATGATTGTTTTAGTATAAATAGGAGAGTGGAAGGGGCGCCTCCCACCTGGCACCGCACCAAGTTCCTCTCAGGAGGCGCCCCAAGGGGGCGCCCCAACCCCTAGTACTTACCATTCATCAACCCTCATGGCAATGGCTTCAATGAGCATGGCGGGCTGGCAGAATAGGGGAAATGGCAACACACAGAACAGTAGCGCTCTGTTTTTGAGGGAGAAAAATCATCAATATAATGCTAGATGTAATTTGGCAATGTCGGCAAATCCTACATAAGTAACACCAAGGGAGCTTCCTTCTATATCTCATCCAGTCCATTGCTACAACTAGAAGTATATATGTCAAGAACCCTCATGGCATGCTGCTTATCAGTCAGTGGTCACTGGTCAGCCAATAACGCAATCGCCTGAACGACCATGGTATTAGCCCAAACCAGAAAGAAAAAACACCTCACTTGTATGAGGGTTATATTCTACAAATACAAATTCCACGTATATACAGAAGCTCCTTAGAAAGACAAACAAAAGTATGGCCACAGAAATAAAACAAATGCTGTGAGCTGCAGTTGGCAAACTTAAAACACATATGAGGTACAGAAGTTTCAGGGTGATCTACAGCTTCATCGATTTCAAGTCGCCTTCTCTAGTTCAACCCCTGTTAGACTGATTGCTTCATCTTTTTGTTTGAGTCCCTTGTTTAAACCTTCTTTTTATTTATTTTATTTTTTGCCTAAGGACATGTAAATCATGTACACCTTTTTTTATCTATAAAAAATCACACTCCAGGGGCTTCCCCTGTGGTATTTCAGTCAAGAAAAGAAAAAGGAATGGTGGTAGTAGTGGCAATATCAGAGTGCCAGGCCCACCTCTTCAGGACTGATATTTAACTTATACCTACACAAGCAATGGCACCATCCTAGGCTCTTGGACCATGCTCCAACCCAGACATAAGATTCATCAAACCCTCTCATTAGATCACATGCCTACTGTGAAGACAGTCAAATCTTCCCCTCGGTGAACTTGTAAGTGCGAAAGGTTAATCTACAGAAGGCCAGAAAGAAAGTACCTAACAGGCAAAAATTTCTTTTATAGCATTGCCAAGTTCAGGATAAAGGAAATACAGCATAGGTCGATATATCTAAAAGCAGAGCATCTAGAGAACAGGCTGCTCCTCTATTGTCAGAACAGGAAATATGGCAACAAATAGAACAGCAAGGAATAAACAATCTTTTTTCAAGACGAGTTGGGCCTGTGATAGTTGGGAAAATACAATTTTGGACAGTGTGTGGGAAGAGAATAGAAGAGAGAGCTCACCACCACCAGCCAACCATTTCTTAGCTTGTAGAACCAGAGGTAGAAGACCGTCGTACAACCGTTGGCCTGTCAGTCATGAATAGAGAAAGAGATGAGATGGAGGCCTGACATTCGCCGTGTTGCAATTCACCGCCGGAAGCGACTCTCTAGATGGAGGGACCGAGATTCGAGTGGCTTTACAGTATGATTTGGTTTATCCAAGACTATATGGGAATCAGACAGGCATTTCAAAATACCAGGTGATTATACAGCTTGTTCAGTCTCCTGATTAGGTACATTCTGAAAACAATTACTCCCTCTGTCCCAAAATATAAGAACGTTTTTAACACTACACTAGTGTCAAAAACGTTCTTATATTATGGGATGGAGGGAGTATTTAACAATACCTAAGCATGCTAACAGTAACCTATCCCTGCACTGTAATTAGAAGTTTCAAAGTTCCAATCCCAGGTCTAAAAAGAGTACCACAATTATCACCTTAGATGTTTTTATGCAGGATGAATCGCTGCAGCTTTTTCTCTAAGCAGTTTAGTATGAGCGTGTAAGCACAGTGCAATGCTTAACACAGCACATAAATACATCAGCACATTTGCATACAGTAGAAAAAAAACATTTGTTTGCTGCTGCTGGTGGGGAAAAAATCAATCAGAGCACAGGGAGCCATCTCATTATCTTCCTTTACCAAATTTGTAAGATTTGGGATGCTTAAAAGCCCATATGAAGTTATTACAGTAGGAGGATGCTTCTGCATTGCTCTGGCAGCATGGACTCAAGGAGACAGAGCACTTTATGTGACGAATTATCGTCCCGTGGTGGAGGTTTCTTCTAGGTTGCTGCATATAAAAACGTCATTATTAGCTAAGTTACTTTCGAGCAAAACCATGCTAAAAAAAGAAAGAATGTCATTGCATTACTATATAATATGGTGAATATGGAAGAAGAATTCTATCATCACTATAATCTCCAAAAAACTCAAAAGGTGATAATATCATCCAGAGAAGATGGTGATAGCAGAAAAAGATCAATACACGTCAAGTGCATTTATATGTAGCAGTAGTCAACATATTACATACCATCATGTCCCATCTTCAAACCTGGATTCCTTTTCTCATTCGTATGAGCATGTTCCTTCTCAACCACGCCGGCACTGGAGCAAGCCTCACATTTCGCCAAGCGGGTAGGACACATTGGTTCAATCCGAGCAGACTACATGTTGGTGATCTTGCAGCAAGACGCCGTTCTTGTTTTCGCTGCCCTCGGACCCTTGTCTGTGGGTCCTGGGTGCCAGCACCGTGCAAAAAGGGCCACATCATCGAGGGAGCCATGGAGGCACGACCAAGCTATGCTTGCTCTTGATGAAAACGGGTAGTGGCATATATGTATAACAACATCTTCCTTCGATTTAAGGATTCAAGGATATGCATCAAACTAGTCCATCAACAAAGCATACACATATTTCAAGCTCTGCTGTATTTTTCTACAATGCTTCCTTACCATACAAAAACATAATAACAGAGGATTTAGTGACTGAAAGCTTGCCTTCTTCCTTTATTCCTTCCACTGCACATTACAATTTCCAAGAATTTGCTGAAACAAATATTAATAACATCGATCGCATGTGAAACACTCTATGAATGATTAATATTACACTGGAGTTGCGGCACCAAACTGTTCCGTTAGTGTCACAAGCAGTCTTGGCATCGGGGGCATATTAATCTCCTGTAGACCCTCGAGAACCAGGACCACTTCACCCATAGTCGGCCGATCAAACTCATTATCTTGGATGCACCAGCATGCAACTTTGCAAATCCTTTCAGACTCTTCCAAATTGAAGTCACCATGCAACTGCGGATCCACCAAACTTTTAACATCTCCGTCATGAAGCTTGCTGATGGCTTGCACAGGGAAATATTCAACATTCTGGTACCTGGTGGTGCTGCTTCTAGTGTTGTATGGTGTTTCTAGTGAGGAATTCCTCCTTCCTGATATGATTTCTAGAAGTACCATGCCGAAGCCGTAAACGTCAACTTTCGGTGTGATTGCAACTCCGCTAAGCCACTCTGGGGCAAGATAACCAGCAGTTCCTCTGAATGTAGTCATAACTCGGCTAAAATCCCTCCCCACAAACGCAGCCAACCCAAAGTCTGCGATTTTAGGAACAAATGATGCATCCACGAGTATGTTTCCTGGCTTAATGTCACAATGTATGATGCATTTGTGACAACTCTCATGCAAGTAGGACAATCCTTTGGCAACTCCTAGGGCTATTTGATATCTGGTGTTCCAATCTAGGACAGCAGCAGCATTGCTCTTCTCAAATAGGATACCATCAAGAGACCCATTTACCATGTGTTCATACACAAGTAACCTGTGGTCACCTTCGCAGCAGAAACCGATCAATTTTACAATGTTGATATGTTGGATCAGTCCAACTGAGCTCACCTCAGCCCTGAATTGCTTCTCTCCTTGACGGGCACCATCAAGTCTTTTCACTGCTATATTAGTTGAGTCCTTTAAGACTCCTTTGTACACAGAGCCAAAACCACCTCCTCCCAGCTTTTCTGAGAAGTTTTTAGTAGCACGCACTAAATCAGTGTATCTAAAGGCTATTATCCCACCATCACTACCTTGATTGTTGTATAATGGCTTGAATTTGTTCTTCCAAATCAGTAGCAGCAGCACGAGCATTAGCAATAATCCAAAACCAATAATGCTTGCAGCAGTTACAACTCTAATGTTTGTTGCTTTTTTCTTCCTTTTTTCAAACTTGGCAGACGCAGCAAGGCGAAGATAAAGAGCATCTTTAGAATTATTATCAATGCCATCATTCAGATTTACACTAAGTAATTCACCATGCCAGACAGAGCATCTGCTATTGTTATAGGAATAAGCAGTGCAGGAGCAGGAACTGAGACAAGCTTCTTCACATTTGCTCTGAGTGGTAGCAACATCTATGCTTTGTGGGTTGTAGGGTAATGTAACTTGAGAAATGGGGTGGAATATGTCTGTTGAACTTGTCATGTTTTGGTTGTTAGCACTGGTGCTGCAATGTAAAGGTGTGTTTCTGATGCATCCTCCTGTTCGATCATCAAACTCCCAATCCTGCGGTGACTTCTGAGAGAAGCTCTCCATACAGTCACAGGATGGCTGTGCATTGCCATTGCAGACTGTGAAAGGTCCGCAGGTAGCAGCTGGAGTGCAAGCATCGGCAGGCTCAGCACATATGGTTTGCCAAGCAAGGTTGGCTTCCGACCAAACATTCAGCTTGACCTGACCAGAGATGTCTAGTGAAACAAACAGGGAAGATGATGATTCATCCGGCGAAGTGTACATGTAATACTCCTCTTGGTCATTGTCAACATATATCGGGTTCATCAAGCCTTTGGTGCGTGGATCCAAATCTATAATTGTCTTGAGTGTTGGTATAACACTCAGTGATGATGTTTTGGAGGATGCCCAATGCCAATAGACTACAGAGGGATTGTTGCGGCGCTTGAGGACGGCGACGCCGCTGGTGTCTAGTTCTAGGCTGTATGAGCCGAGACCCATATCAATGAGGCTCTTCTTTGATATGAACTTGCGACTGAAACCAGTGACCTTGTTCCAGCCAAGCTTGGCGCCAGAAAGTGCGATATCTGTTGGGTAGTCGAAGCTCTGCCACAACATCACTTTGCTATTTGTGAGTAGGGCAAGGTTTCCGCTGTTCAAGAGAACAGCGGCACCAGAGGTGGTGGTGTTTATGCTACTGGTTTGTGTCCTATTGACAATGCGAGTGGACCAAACAAGGGATTCAGTGACGGCATCACCATGGTTTATGACAATGACAAGATTGCCGTCACTTGAGAACTTGAGCTTTGTTGAGTTGATGCTGGGATGGGGGATGGGCTCCTCGCGATTAGCAACCCACACAACAGTAAAAACCGGGATCTTATTGAACCATATGCCAAGGTACCAGCTGGAGCTGGATCTGGAGCTGGTGGTGTTCTGGGACTTACTGATGGTGCTCGCTGCTGGCTGGAAGAAGCCAAGTGCGTACTTGCCGTTCATCGAGACGAGCTTGTCGCCAACGGCAAGCACTTGACCTTCGGTGAGGGTATCGCTTGCAGGTGCAGAAGAGCAACAGCAAGGAGTGTGCGAGAGGAGAAACCCAAGCAATAATATGTAGAGGAGAGGCATGGGGAAGAGTGTGAATGTGCTCTGCTCTGCTATTCGAAGAAGGAAGAAGTGAATGTATATATAGACTGGAACAGGAAGCAATAATGTGTCCAGCTGATGTCTCACGCGTAATGTCACTACCATCCATTTGGGACCAACCAAGTTCAGATTAGGACAGCAGTGGCCCAATTCGAAGAGTGTGAATGTGAATGTGCTCTGCTATTCGAAGGAAGACGAGGATGTATATCTAGACTGGGACCAATCAATTTTCGATTAGGAAGGCATGTACAGCTGACTGTCTCATGCGGAATTTCACTACGATCCATTTGGGACCAACCAAATTCAGATTAGGACAGCAGCAGCCCGATTCAGATTGGGACCACTATCTCTCTGCATAATACAAGGCAGGCAGTATTAGTGCATTACCATGAAAACTATGTGCTAGTCGGCAGGGTTGACAAGCTCCCTAGCACACCAAAGTGGACTTCAGATGATGCTTTCCACCACAACTAAGTGGCCATGGACCTGGGTCAAGTCTGCCATGAATTAGGCTTCCACAATGGCTGCCGCGGGCCATGGGCAAGTCAATCATGGGGCTTCCACCAAGCTTAACAGGAAAAATGTGTTTTTGGAATTTTCCACTATGACAGTGAGCTCTGGGCCGGGGAGTGCTAACCATACCCCTCATGGCATGCTAAGTTGCTAAGTGTCAAAAGGTCAGTCAACAAGGCAGTGGCCTGAATGATCAGTTGATCACGGCATTGACCTAAACCAACCCACAAAAAATTGCTTCAATGGTTGAATGCTACAAATGCAAATAATATGCTAATGGAAAAGAGAGCTTCATTTCCACGCCTGCGGCAATAGCGAGGAACTTCTAACAGCACATGTCAACTACAGAAAGAAATACTCCTATTAGAAATTGACCAAGATTAGGAGTAGCATTCTTCAAGATTCAACTAGTTGACCAAGATTCAGACTTACGCACTAGTATGACCGTATGAAACTATGAGTTCACCGAGATTCAACTAGTGTGATGTGGTATATGAGACGAGCGGAGGGGCTAACCGAACCTGCGGAGGAGAAAGTGGTCGTTGAGGCGCTCGAGCTAGCCGGCGTCGAAGCGGACGGCCGGTCATGGTCGTGGTATAGGTGAGGCCCGCGTCACTCCCCATTCACCCTGCCACGCTCTACGGCCGCCTGCAGATCGAACATTGCTCACTGGTAGACTCTCTCCGGCCGCCGCCACCGCAGCGGCGAGGCTGGGAGGCGACGGCGGAGGGGTCGGAGGAGAGAGAGAGAGAGGGGAACGGGGCGTTTCATGAATGGGCCGGCAATGAGAGAGCCTGCTGGGCTGGGCCTTCTGTGGGCCTGCACAAAAACACGACACAACCAGAGCCACGTCTTGCCAACATGGCAAACACAATAGAAAATGCCCAACACTAAGGCACAATGTAATCCTCGACATGTTTATCCCAAGATGTAACCGACAAGGGTGTAACCCTAGGTACCCCCGATGTCTATATAAGTCGAGGGGTTTAGATTGTAGATGTAGATCCATTCACATACGATCTCGAGGTAGATCAACCTGTACTCTGCACCCCATCCACAATCAATACAATACAAGTAGGACGTAGGATTTTACCTCTTTGAAAGGGCATGAGCCTGGGTAAACACTGTGTCCCTTCTTCGTCTATTACCATCATGCCAAGATCACCAACTTGGGACCCCCTACCCGATATCTGCCGGATTCAACTTTGTCACAACCCAATTTCTCCCTCGAATCACACCCTTATTTATTTATTTTTCTTTGTACACACCCTTGTTTATGGGAGTGACTAGACTCATCTAGATGAGTTATAGTTTGGTATCATTCACCTTACCTCAGCCAACGTCACCAGTTGTGTTGTCACAGCCCTATTTCAGTTGTTTCTTGATCCACGTAACCTCCTCATTGGCCCACTAAAGCTTTGTTCCGTGTTGTAAAATTATGCATGGGCTTTGACGGGAGCTACTATCTACCACGACATAGGAGGATTTCCGACTGGGCCGGCCCATGAACCTAGCGTAGGGCTCCAAAAGAAATTCACACCGAGGGATCCAACATCAGACCTCCCTCTTAACCATTCTTAATTTCGAAGCAGCGCAAAACCTTATGAACCAATACCAACGCAGATTTGAACGTTCTTGAAATTTTGAACACAAAACAATTTCTTGAAAGAAAAGAACGTGAATGCTTTATGAAACACAAACACTTTTCAAATTTTTTTAAACTGACATTTTGGAAAAACACAAACATTTTTTGAAAATCATGGACAATTTCTGAAACGAGAATATTTTTGAAAATCCACCAAAAAAATATGAGAACATGATTTTTTTTTCCAAAAAGGGCTTTTTTGAGATTCCAAAACAAAATTTGAAATACAAACAATTTTGGAACGGGAACATTTTCTGAAAACTCCCGAACAAAATTTGGAAACATGAACATTTTTAGAAATTTGTGAACAAGTTTTGAAACATGAGCATTTTCTTAAACACCCAAATACATTTGAAAACTTGAACAATTTTGGAAACTCCTGAACAAGTCTTGAAAACACAAAAAAAAAATTTGCAAACAATTTTTAAATGGAAACTTTTTGAAATCCAAACAATTTTTGAAGCAGGAGCATTTTTTAAAACACCCGAACAAATTTTGAGATCATGTTTTTTTAAAATTTGTGAACATTTTGAAACTGGAATATTTTTTGAAACTCCCAAATGAAAAACATAAATATTTTTTGAAATTTGCAAATAATTTTTGAAATGGATTTTTAAATGTTGAATAATTTTTTATAAGTTGTGAAAATTCTGAACAAAAACATGATGAAAATAAAAGGAACAAAAAAGTAAAAAAGAAAAAGGAAAACGAAATGCAAAAAGGAACATAACGCAAAAATGAGTCTACAATCTAATAAATGCAATCATCTATTATACTACTTCTATATTACTTTACATCATAAAGGTAGTACTCTCTTCAGTCCCTTTTACTCCGCGTATTAGATTTGTGTCAAGTCAAACATTGCAAAGTTTGACCAAGTTCACAGCATAAAAATATCAATATCTACATTTCATAACGAATCTAACAATATTGATTTGGCATTGTGAATGCTGATAATTTTTTATATATGTTGATTAAAATAGAGATATTTTAACGTTGCACAAAACTTATATGTAGATGACACTGGTCTAATTTACTCTCCACTATGATTACCCTAACTGAACAAATAGCGACACAAGCCTGCGGACAAACAACACGAATCTCCACGGTGTCCAATCGGACTGTAATGGGCGTGAGACCATACTAAAACTCAGCTAGCACATCCACTTATTTATCTATTTTATTTACGTTTTGGAACACTGATAGATTCACAGAGGGCCAAATCATGCGAATTCCCATCACCAACAAACAAACTTGTACTACATCGAGAGTTTCAAAAAAAAACTTGTACTACATCGATATGCTTCAAAAAAAAAAAAGAACTTGTACTACATCGATCGCGAATTTCCCGCGAAAAAGAGATAAAGAAAAAACCGATCGCAGTCTCTGCGCATTTCTAAATGTATAAGGTCGCCGTAGAAACGCTGCCGACCATATTAAGATATGCAACACATATGACATCAACCGCTCGGTTAGTTGTCTCTTCCTCCGATGGTTGGCTCGTTGCTTGCTTCGTCTGCGCCAAGACTCACGAGGCATCCCCGCAAAGACGTCGGAATTCTCGAGAAATAGCGTGCCCATCGGCCAGTGAATTGCTAGTGAACAAGTCGGCAGGCGGTCAGAGGCACGGGAAGCCATGGCCGTGGATTGCTTCCACCGCGCGTACGCGCTGGCCATCGTCAACGCCGTCTGCATCGGCGGCACGGCCATGATCCTCTACGCGCTCGTCAACCTGGCGCGGAAGCCCGACCACAGCAGGGGCTCCATCATCGTGCTCGCGGTCTTCCTCCTCTTCTGGATCGGCGTCGGTGCCAGCGTGTACACGGCCTTCTGTGGGGTCCTCTTCCCGTGGTCGGCGCTGCGCCGGTGCTTGGCCTCCACCCACGGAGCGCTGCTGCACTACCTCCGCCGCACGGGCCGGCTTCTCTGCCCGCCGGGCCGGTCCAGGCTACGGGGCCGAAGCGGCAGCAGCGCCCTGCCCCAGTTTCTGGACCAAATACAGCAGAGTCACATGCCCGTGCTGGCCAGGGAGCCGCCGGCGCATGGCGGCGCGAGGGTGCCGACGGCGTATGACGTCCTGACGTACGAGCAGCCGGAGCTAGGCGGCGGCGCGTCGGAGTGTGCGGTCTGCCTCGGGGAGGTGGAGAAGGGGGACACGGTGAAGCGGCTGCCGGCGTGCCTGCACATGTTCCACCAGCAGTGCATCGACCCGTGGCTACACGAGCACTCCACGTGCCCGGTCTGCCGGTGCGTCGTCTTCGCGCCGTTGCCGGCCCAAATGGTATGAGCGACACCGGCGATTCAGCCTGGACACGGTCCGGTCCCGGTCCGAGCCGGCGGTCCGGACCGGACCGGACCGAGCTTGCCAGCGGTCTGTATTTTCAGGACCGGACCAAAGTGATGCCAGCTCGGTCAAGCTTTTCCGGCTCGTTGGGACCGAGCCAACTTGTCCTTCCAGCTTCTGTTTAGTGCCTATTTAGCTACAGTTCTGGTCTTAGTTACACACAAAGAGCGCCATGTTCACCACGGAGAGCAGCAGCAGGAACACGTAGTAGTAGTCGAGGTGCGAGTCGTTCAGGTTGTCACCGATCCAGCTCTTGCCGGCGCTCGCCCTGGTGGCCCGGTCGACGAACGTCACGAGCAGGCTTGTGAGGAAGTTCCCGACGCCGAGCCCGCTCGTGTAGAAGGTGGTTCACATGCTCTGCATCCCCTCCGGCGACTGCCCGAGCTGCCCGCGAGGCGGCGCAGCACGTCGGGGTCGCCGAGCTGCATGAGGCTGCTGGCGATCTCGGCGCAAAAATGGAATCGCGAGTGGACGGTGATCGCCGGAGACACGACCGGAGGGGAGGGAGACAAACACAGAAGTTGTTCCGGCGCTCGAACACCATGGACGGTGAACTGGCATGGTCGAGAACTCGCGAACGGCTTAAGTGCACGCACGACAGCGACGGCGAGCGGAAAAAACAGGCTATGGGGCACAGGGAGGAGAGGAAGGAAGGTGAGGGGAAGCTCCTGGACATGATGGTTCACTCAGGGGACGCCGGTGGCCACGACGACGAAGCACGGCGGCGGCGGTGAATGCGCTTTCTCGGTCCGCCGAGCGGTCCCGGTCAAAGACCGGACCGGACCAAGTGCTGAGCGGGCCTAATTTCCTGGACCGGACCGGCCAATTTTGCTAGCGGGCTGGGACCGAAGCGGTCCGGTCCTTCTCGGCCACGAAGCGGGCCAAAAGCCCGCTTCACAAGGCCCACCTACGACCGGCGATAAAAGACAGCTGAGCGCACAACTCAAACCCTTGTCCAGGTCCGGAACGGGCGATGGCGTCGCATCTTGCGTCGTGGCCTTTCCTGAAGGCATCATCTTGAAGTCGTCTTCGGTTGCGGCTTCCGCCAATTCCTGCCGTGGGGATGCCGAGACGACGAATCTGGATCTGATTGGTGCGGCCTCTTGTTCGGCTCCAAGCGGAGATGCTTTGCTATTGGGTTTTGGTAGTCTGTGTTTTCCTGCTTGTTCAAGGGATTCTCGTGCCCCACCCTATGTTATGTACATATAGATGGGTTTCAACTTTCAACCTCCTTTTTAGAAAAAAGTGGTGTTCAGTTGCAAGAACATGATCAGCGTAGGACCGATGCTTTTCTCCGGCAATTTCCGGCGCCCGAGTGAGGGTTATCTAGTCGCTTGAGCGGGTAAGCATTTAGTATTACAACAAGGGATGTGTTGATGGTTGTCTATGTGGAAGTCAGAGTCGCTGGCTCGTGGAGGTGACCATGATGACTCTTGGGGACAATCTCGAGATTGTACTCGTGTGGATAGCCATGTTGGCCGAGTTGTCCTGTCTGGACTGTTGTAATGGTTTCGCTCATTCTTCACTAATTAATCGAGCAACTTTACACCTTCTTTATTAATGAGATGAGACAAAACCTTTTCCTTTGTTTCTAAATAAAACTCCATACATTAGTGTTAATTAATAGAAAATTATGCATGAAGGGGGGAGGCCCTTGCTACCAACAAGCGGTGCTACGAGCTGTTCGGGCATAATTAGCAGAACAATGTGAGACCTTGTTTTGTTGCCTCAGGATCTTCACAGGTTTAAACTCCCTCTGCAGCATGTAGTTCTTGATCTCCCTGACCAATTGACCATTGGGTAATTTGTCAAGTGAGGCATCAGTGTCATAGAAGAAAGAGCCACCACCGAGTCTGATTGTACTAAGATCGAAAGTTTAGACCTATTGATAGCCATAGACATTCCTATCTTAATAGCTTGAATTTCCGGCCCGAGAGCGTTGTTACAGTAGAACAATAGTTGGCATGATGAAAAAAGATAGAGCCCAAGTTATCCCGTAGGATCATGCTTGCTCCCGCCGAGCCTTCTTCTGTTGAATAAGAACCAACCGCCGACAAGGCAAGCCAGTCAGGTGGTGGCGGCTGCCATGGTGTATCCGGCGGTATATCCTTGATCGGTACTGGATGCGATCTAGCAAGGTGTTTGATTAGAAAATGGGTAACACGAAAAGCAACATAACCATGGTACACCGGTAACGAAAATGGAGTGCAAAAAACTTAAATCAGTTTGTTGCTTGGGGGTAAAGGTACGCAAATAAAATACCATTTTTGGTCAAAACTGAAGGAAATATGCCCTAGAGGCAATAATAAAGTTATTATTTATTTCCTTATTTCATGATAAATGTTTATCATTCATGCTAGAATTGTATTAACCGGAAACATGGTACATGTGTGAATGCATAGACAAAACAACATGTCACTAGTATGCCTCTACTAGACTAGCTTGTTAATCAAAGATGGTTATGTTTCCTGACCATGAACAAAGAGTTGTTATTTGATTAACAAGGTCACATCATTAGTAGAATGATCTGATTGACATGACCCATTCCCTTAGCTTAGCACACGATCGTTTAGTATGTTGCTACTGCTTCTATCCATGACATATACATGTTCCTGTAACTATGAGATTATGTAACTCCGTTTACGGAGGAACACTTTGGTGCTACCAAACGTCACAACGAATCGGGTGATTATAAAGGAGTACTACAGTGTATCCAAAGGCGGATGTTGGGTTGGCGTATTTGAGATTAGGTTTTGTCACTCCGATTATCGGAGAGGTATCTCTGGGCCCTCTCGGTAATGCACATCACTTAAGCCTTGCAAGCACTACAACTAATGAGTTAGTTGTGAGATGATGTATTCTGAGCGAGTAAAGAGACTTGCCGTAACGAGATTGAACTAGGTATTGGATACCGACGATCGAATCTCGGGCAAGTAACATACCGATGACAAAGGAACAACGTATGTTGTTATGCGGTCCGACCGATAAAGATCTTCGTAGAATATGTAGGAACCAATATGGGCATCCAGGTCCCGCTGTTGGTTATTGACCGTGAATAGTTCTAGGTCATGTCTACATTGCTCTCGAACCGTAGGGTCCGCACGCTTAAGGTTTCGATGGCTTATTATGAGTTTATGTATTTTGATGTACCGAAGAAGTTCGAGTCCCGGATGTGATCACGGACATGACGAGGAGTCTCGAAATGGTCGAGACATAAAGATTGATATATTGGAAGCCTATGTTTGGAGTTCGGAATGGTTCCGCTAAAACGGAATTTATCGAGTACCGGAGGTTACTGGAACCCCGGGAGGTAAATGGGCCTCGATGGGCCTTAGTGGAAAGGAGAAGGGCCAGCCCTAGGTGGGCGCGCCTCCCCCTTCCCTAGTCCTACTAGGACTAGGAGAAGGGCCGCCCTCTCTCTCTTTTCCCTCCGGAATCCTAGTCCAACTAGGATTGGGGGAATCCTACTCCTGAGGAGTAGGACTCCTGGCGCTCCCCTGGCATGGCCCCTCCCCTTGCTCCTTTATATACTGGGGGGGGCACCTTGGAACACACAAGTTTGATCTTTGGATCGTTCCTTAGCCGTGTCGGTGCCCCTCCACCATATTCCACCTCGGTTATACTGTCATGAAGCTTAGGCGAAGCCTGCGCGCGTGAAACATCAAGATCGTCACCACGCCGTCGTCTTGTGAACTCTCCTCGACACTCGGCTGGATCGAGTACGAGGGACGTCATCGAGCTGTACGTGTGTGTCAAGAACTCGGGGCGTCGAGTAACGGCGCCGGATCGGTCGGATCGCGAGGAGAACGTCGACTACTTCCTCTACGTTGTGATCGCTTCGCCGGGTCTACAAGGGTATGTAGACAACACTCTCCCTCTCGTTGCTATTCATCACCATGATCTTGCGTGTGCGTAGGAATTTTTTTGAAATTACTCGTTCCCCAACATGGTATCGAGCCTAGGTTTTATGGTTTGATGTTTTGCACGAGTAGAACACAAGTGAGTTGTGGGCGATACAAGTCATACTACCTACCAAAGATGTCATACTTTGGTTCAGCGGTATTGTGAGATGAAGCGGCCCGAGACCGACATTACGCGACGCTTACGCGAGACTGGTTTCACCGCCACGAGCACTCGTTGCTTAAAGGTGACCGGTGGGTGCTGTCTCTCTCACTTTAGTTGAACTGAGTGTGGCTACGCCGGTCCTTGAGAAGGTTAAACGAGTCTATTTGACGAAGTATCGTTGTGGTTTTGATGCGTGGGTGAGACTGGTTCTTGCTTAAGCCCGTAGCAGCCACGTAAAATTTGCAACAACAAAGTAGAGGACGTCTAACTTGTTTTTGCAGGCATGTTGTGATGTGATATGGTCAAGACGTGATGCTATATTTTATTGTATGAGATGATCATGTTTTGTAACCGGTTATCGGCAATCGGCAGGAGCCATATGGTTGTCGCTTATTGTATGCAATGCAATCGCATACGTAATGCTTTACTTTATCACTAAGCGGTAGAGATAGTCGAGAAGCATAAGATTGGCAAGACGACAACGATGCTACGATGAAGATCAAGGTGTCGCGCCGGTGGCGATGGTGATCATGGTGGTGCTACAAGATGGGGATCGTGAAGCACAAGATGATGATGACCATATCATATCACTTATATTGATTTGCATGTGATGTTTATCCTTTTATGCATCTTATCTTGCTTTGATTGACGGTAGCATTATAAGATGATCTCTCACTAAATTATCAAGAAGTGTTCTCCCAGTATGCACCGCTGCCAAAGTTAAATCGTGCCCGGACACCACGTGATGATCGGGTGTGATAAGCTCTCGTCCATCTACAACGGGTGCAAGCCAGTTTTGCACACGCGAATACTCGGGTTATACTTGACGAGCCTAGCATATGCGAGATATGGCCTCGGAACACGGAGACCGAAAGGTCGGCGTGAATCATATAGTAGATATGATCAACATAAGATGTTCACCATTGAAAACTACTCCATTTCACGTGATGATAGGTTATGGTTTAGTTGATTTGGATCACGTGATCACTTAGATGACTAGAGATGTCTTTCTAAGTGGGAGTTCTTAAATAATATGATTAATTGAACTTAAATTTATCATGAACTTAGTACTGATAGTATCTTGCTTGTTTATGTTTGATTGTAGATAGATGGCTCGTCTTTGTTGTTCCGTTGAATTTTAATGCGTTCCTTGAGAAAGCAAAGTTGAAAGATGATGGTAGCAATTACACGGATCGGGTCCGTAACGAGGATCATCCTCATTGCTGCACGTAAGAGTTACGTCTGGATGCACCGCTAGGTGACAGAACTGATCTGATGTCTGGCGACGGCGTTAAGAACGTCTGGCGAGCAAAGCTGATGACTACTCTATAGTTCAAGGTGCCATGCTTTACGGCTTAGAACCGGGCTTCAACGACGTTTTGAGCGTCATGGAGCATATGAGATGTTCCAGAGTTGAAGTTGATATTCCAACAGAATGCCCGGATTGAGAGATATGAAGTCTCCAATAAGTTCTATAGCTGCAAGATGGAGGAGAATAGTTACATTAGTGAACATATACTCGTAATGTCCGGGTACTACAATCACTTGACACAATTGGGAGTTAATCTTCCGGATGATTGTGTCATTGATGAAATTCTTCAATCAACGCCACCAAGCTACAAAAGCTTCGTGATGAACTATAATATGCAAGGGTTAGTAAAGACTATACCGAGCTCTTCGCAATGCTAAAGGCTGCGGAGGTAGAAATCAAGAAGGAGCATCAAGTGTTGATGGTCAATAAGACCACTAGTTTCAAGAAGAAAGGCAAAGGGAAGAAGAAGGAATCTCAAGAAGAACAGCAAGCAAGTTGTCGCTCAGAGAAGAAACCCAAGTCGGCCCTAAACCTGAAATCGAGTGCTTCTCTACCGCAAGCGATCGTCATTTGAAGCGGAACTGCCCCAAGTATTTGGCGGATAAGAAGGATGGCAAGGTGAACAAAGGTATATGTGATATACATGTTATTGATGTGTACCTTACTAGAGCTCGCAGTAGCACTGGTATTTGATATTGGTTCATTGCTAATATTTGCAACTCAAAGCAGGACTACGGATTGCTTAACACCGGCAAAGGACGAGGTGACGATCGCGTGGGAAATGGTTCCAAAGTCGATGTGATCGCGGTCGGCACGCTACCTCTACATCTACCTTCGGATTAGTTTTAGACCTAAATAATTGTTATTTGGTGCTGCGTTGAGCATGAACATTATATCTGGATCTTGTTTGATGCGAGACGGTTATTCATTTAAATCGAGAATAATGGTTGTTCTATTTATATGAGTAATATCTTTTATGGTCATGCACCCTTGAGGAGTGGTCTATTTCGATGAATCTCGATAGTAGTGATACACATATTCATAATGTTGAAACCAAAAGATGCAGAGTTGATAATGATAGTGCAACTTATTTGTGGCAATGCCGTTTAGGTCATATCGGTGTAAAGCGCATGAAGAAACTCCATACTGATGGACTTTTGGAGTCACTTGATTATGAATCACTTGGCACTTGCGAGCCGTGCCTCATGGGCAAGATGACTAAAACACCGTTCTCGGTACTATGGAGAGAGCAACAGATTTGTTGGAAATCATACATACTGATGTATGTGGTCCGATGAATGTTGAGGCTCGTGGCGGATATCGTTATTTTATCACCTTCACAGATGACTTAAGCGATATGGGTATATCTACTTAATGAAACATAAGTCCAAACGTTTGAAAAGTTCAAAGAATTTCAGAGTGAAGTTGAAAATCATCGTAACAAGAAAATTAAATTTCTACGATCGATCGTGGAGGTGAATATTTGAGTTACGAGTTTGGTCTACATTTGAAACAATGCGGAATAGTTTAGCAACTCACGCCACCGGAACACCACAACAATGGTGTGTCCGAGCGTCGTGTCGCACTTTACTAGATATGGTACGATCTATGATGTCTCTTACAGATTTACCGCTATCGATTTGGGGTTATGCTCTAGAGACAGCCGCATTCACACTAAATAGAACACCGTCGAAATCCGTTGAGACGACACCTTATGAACTATGGTTTAGCAAGAAACCAAAGTTGTCGTTTCTTAAAGTTTGGGGATGCGAAGCTTATGTGAAAAAGCTTCAACCTGATAAGCTCGAACCCAAATCGGAGAAATGTGTCTTCATAGGATACCCAAAGGAAACAGTTGGGTACACCTTCTATCACAGATCCGAAGGCAAGACATTCGTTGCTAAGAATGGATCCTTTCTAGAGAAGGAGTTTCTCTCGAAAGAAGTGAGTGGGAGGAAAGTGGAACTTGATGAGGTAATAGTACCTTCTCCCTTACTTGAAAGTAGTTTGTCACAGAAACCGGTTTCTGAGACACCTACACCAAGTAGTGAGGAAGTTGATGATGTTGATCATGAAACTTCGATCAAGTAACTCTGAGAACCTCGTAGATCAACCAGAGAAAGATCCGCACTGAGTGGTACGGTAATCCAATTCGGAAATCATGCTACTAGATCATGATGAACCTCGAACTATGAAGAAGCGATGGTGAGCCCAGATTCGCAAAATGGCTTGAGGCCATGAAATGCGAGATGGGATCCATGTATGAAAACAAAGTATGGACTTTGGTTGACTTGCCCGAGGGTAGGCAAGCAATAGAAAACAAGTGGATTTTCAAGAAGAAGACCGACGCCGATGGTAATGTTATCGTCTACAAAGCTCGACTTGTCGCAAAGGGTTTTCGACAAGTTCAAGGGATTGACTACGATGAGACCTTCTCACCCGTAGCGATGCTTAAGTCCGTCCGAATCATGTTAGCAATTGCCGCATTTTATGATTATGAAATTTGGCAAATGGATGTAAAGACGCATTCTGAATGGATTTACGGAAGAAGAGTTGTATATGATGCAACCGAAGGTTTTATCGATCCAAAGGAGCTAACAAAGTGTGCAAGCTCCAGCGATCCATCTATGGACTGGTGCAAGCATCTCGGAGTTGGAATAAACGCTTTGATAGTGTGATCAAAGCATTTGGGTTTATCTGAGACTTTTGGAGAAGCTTTGTATCTACAAGAAAGTGAGTGGGAGCTCAGTAGCATTTCGATATTATATGTAGATGACATATTGCTGATCGGAAATGATATAGAATTTCGGATAGCATAAAGGGATACTTGAATAAGAGTTTTTCAATGAAAGACCTCGGTGAAGCTGCTTACATATTGGGCATTAAGATCTATAGAGATAGATCAAGGCGCTTAATTGGACTTTCACAAAGCACATACCTTGACAAAATTTTGAAGAAGTTCAAAATGGATCAAGCAAAGAAAGGGTTCTTGCTGTGTTACAAGGTGTGAAGTTGAGTCGACTCAATGCCCGACCACTGCAGAAGATAGAGAGAAATGAAAGATGTTCCTATGCTTTAGCCATAGGCTCTATCATGTATGCAATGTTGTGTACCGACTGATGTGTGCCTTGCTATGAGCCTAGCAGGAGGTACCAAAGTAATCCAGAGTGGATCATCGGACAGCGGTCAAGAACATCTGAAATACCGAAAAGGACTAAGGATATGTTTCTCGTATATGGAGGTGACAAAGAGCTCATCGTGGCGGTTACGTTGATGCAAGCTTTGACACCGATCCGACGATTCTAAATCGCAGACCGGATACGTATTTACACTAAACGGAGGAGCCGTCAGTTGGTGCAGTTCTAAACAAAGCGTCGTAGCGGGATCTACATGTGAAGCGGAGTACATAGCAGCTTCGGAAGCAGCTAATGAAGGAGTCTGGATGAAGGAGTTCATATCCGATCTAGGTGTCATACCTAGTGCATCGGGTCCAATGAAAATCTTCGTGACAATCTCGAGCTATTGCCTTAGCGAAGGAATCCAGATTTCACAAGAGGACCAAGCACATCAAGAGACGCTTCAATTCCATCCGGGACTTAGTCCAGATGGGAGACATAGAGATTTGCAAGATACATACGGATCTGAATGTAGCAGACCCGTTGACTAAGCCTCTTCCACGAGCAAAACATGATCAGCACCAAGACTCCATGGGTGTTAGAATCATTACTATGTAATCTAGATTATTGACTCTAGTGCAAGTGGGAGATCAAGGAAATATGCCCTAGAGGCAATAATAAAGTTATTATTTATTTCCTTATTTCATGATAAATGTTTATCATTCATGCTAGAATTGTATTAACCGGAAACATGGTACATGTGTGAATGCATAGACAAAACAACATGTCACTAGTATGCCTCTACTAGACTAGCTTGTTAATCAAAGATGGTTATGTTTCCGACCATGAACAAAGAGTTGTTATTTGATTAACAAGGTCACATCATTAGTAGAATGATCTGATTGACATGACCCATTCCCTTAGCTTAGCACACGATCGTTTAGTATGTTGCTCTGCTTCTATCCATGACATATACATGTTCTGTAACTATGAGATTATGTAACTCCGTTTATCGGAGGAACACTTTGGTGCTACCAAACGTCACAACGAATCGGGTGATTATAAAGGAGTACTACAGGTGTATCCAAAGGCGATGTTGGGTTGGCGTATTTGAGATTAGGTTTTGTCACTCCGATTATCGGAGAGGTATCTCTGGCCCTCTCGGTAATGCACATCACTTAAGCCTTGCAAGCACTACAACTAATGAGTTAGTTGTGAGATGATGTATTACGAGCGAGTAAAGAGACTTGCGTAACGAGATTGAACTAGGTATTGGATACCGACGATCGAATCTCGGGCAAGTAACATACCGATGACAAAGGAACAACGTATGTTGTTATGCGGTCCGACCGATAAAGATCTTCGTAGAATATGTAGGAACCAATATGGGCATCCAGGTCCCGCTGTTGGTTATTGACCGTGAATAGTTCTAGGTCATGTCTACATTGTTCTCGAACCGTAGGGTCCGCACGCTTAAGGTTTCGATGGCGGTTATTATGAGTTTATGTATTTTGATGTACCGAAGAAGTTCGAGTCCCGGATGTGATCACGGACATGACGAGGAGTCTCGAAATGGTCGAGACATAAAGATTGATATATTGAAGCCTATGTTTGGAGTTCGAATGGTTCCGGCGAAACGGAATTTACTGAGTACCGGAGGTTACCGAACCCCCGGAGGTAAATGGGCCTCGATGGGCCTTAGTGGAAAGGAGAAGGGCCAGCCCTAGGTGGGCGCGCCCCCCCTTCCCTAGTCCTACTAGGACTAGGAGAAGGGTCGGCCCCTCTCTCTCTTTCCCTCAGGAATCCTAGTCCAACTAGGATTGGGGGAATCCTACTCCCAGGAGTAGGACTCCTGGCCAGCCCTCCCTTGGCCGCCGCCCCCTCCCCTTGCTCCTTTATATACGGGGCAGGGGGCACCTTGGAACACACAAGTTTGATCTTTGGATCGTTCCTTAGCCGTGTCAGGTGCCCCCTCCACCATATTCCACCTCGGTTATACTGTCATGAAGCTTAGGCGAAGCCTGCGCGTGAAACATCAAGATCGTCCCACGCCGTCGTCTTGACGAACTCTCCTCGACACTCGGCTGGATCGAGTCTGAGGGACGTCATCGAGCTGTCGTGTGTCAAGAACTCGGGCGTCGGAGTAACGGCGCCGGATCGGTCGGATCGCGAGGAGAACGTCGACTACTTCCTCTACGTTGTGATCGCTTCGCCGGGTCTACAAGGGTATGTAGACAACACTCTCCCCTATCGTTGCTATTCATCACCATGATCTTGCGTGTGCGTAGGAATTTTTTTTTGAAATTACTACGTTCCCCAACAAAAACAACATTATATAGATATCTCAACTTTCAAGCATGATTTTACATCAATCCCAACAGTAGTACTAGAGGGAGTACATGGAATTTGTAGTCGAGGGGACGTCATGTTAGAATACCAGGTGGTCTAGAACACAGAAAACATGGACACGCGATATATCCAACTGTTAGAAACCTCCAAGATGGATGAAACCCTACTTCGTGCCTTGCCTTTTCTTTATATATGGAGAATATAGAGGATTAGAATGTTGAGGATGCTTGCCGAGTTAGGAAACTAGACGAGTTTTGATGATGGTCATGGTGATTTTGACGAGAACCTCCAAAGATCTTCTACGTGGTGTAGGCTAATCTAGGTGAAAGGAGGGGAACCCCTTTTACGGTGACCATGGTGCACTTATATAACTCCGTTTACGGAAGACTCCAAGTCGGTGCATCAGCTGTACTAGGATAGGAGTGGTGTTGGTTTACAACACATATTGTCATTTGCTATGTATTGTAGAGTGTTTTTCTTCTTAACATGTAGTGTACTCTGATGGAAAGTCTCCTCTATGAGAGGATTTGAAGAAAAAATGGGTGCACTGGGTTAGACATGTCATTTTCAACGGCACTGTTAGTGTTAAACAGAATGGTGAAACAAGACCTTATTTTTAGAGTGCACACGGGGTTAGAAGGGGGACCCCCCCTTCTCTGTTTCTTTTCAACCTTGCAGCTAATTGTCTAATTAGAATGATACTTAAATCCCTCCAGGACAATGGGCTTATCACTGGTCTGGCTGACGATTTGATCCCTAATGGAGTAGCAATTCCGCAATATGCAGATGATACCATGCTTTGCTTGTTTCATGATGTGGACAAGGTTGTGAATATGGAGCTCCTTTAATATTTGTTTGAACTAATGTTGGGTCTCAAAATAATTTTCCTTAAGAGTGAAGCTTTTTGTGTTGGAGGATATGATGATACTGCTAAAAAACATGCTGATATTTCTAACTGCCAGTTGAGTGCTTTCCCAATGAAATACATGCGGTACTCCTGTTAATTATATGGGCTTGAAAATATTCAACTAGGATGTTATTGCAGATAAATCCATTAAAAAGCTTGAAAACTGGAAAAGCAATGGCATGTCTAAAGGGGCTTGAACTATTTTGCCGAATTTTGCCTTGACTAGTCTCCCATCTTTTCTTATGTCAATGTTTCTGATGAATAAAATTTCTTCCCCCAGAGGGGTTGTGGCAGCAAATTATCGAAGCTTAATACTTTTAAAACAAAATTGATAATATTAAGCCTAGAGCTACTTTCTCCCCCTGATGGAAATCTACAATGAGAGTTAAAGAGGTATATATGATTACTATACCCATGATTATTAATAATAAAAAATAGTGAACATCTTCCTGATTTGTTCAACATTTGTGAGAAGAAAGAATGAACTGTTAGAATCCGAGTGATGTTAACTTGGTGGCTGATCTTCATAGAAGACTATCTCCTGAATTTTGATCTGAATTTTTTAGAGGTTGTCGAATATATGTCGTGAACATCCATAATTTTCTTCAGAATTTTTTGGCAAATTTAAATTTGAATTTCTTAAGTTGGTATCATGGTAGCATATAAGGTGTGGTATCACCTGATACTTTCCCAGTCCGTCGGCGGTGATGACCATTGAACGCTTTTTTCATGGTAATACATGTCTCATTTATATCAAAGTATCATAGTACAAGCCACGTATAAACCGAAAATAAAAAGGGAGTGAATCGCTAGCTTTTGCCCAAAGAAACACCAGCCAAGAAAGAAAAATACAATCTAGATCGAATAATTCCCTAAGCTTGACACCAACGCCTGTCACTTGCCTCCGGCACCACCACAACAGCCACCAAAGGAAAAAAAAATCATGGATCACCTTCTCGCCCGAGCTCGACACGGCTCCATCACTGATATGCAGCTTTACGGACCTTCAAGGTGGCTCACCCAAGGCTAAGCCATTCCGTTGAACGAATCAGACCGGGGCAACACCCCGGACATGCCATTGAACACCGGGTCTGGCTCCCCCGCACAACTAAGGCGCCAGAGGAGAAAACCATACCTACCAGCCATCAACCACGAACCCAACACACGACCTACCATCTTCCAGATGTGGTCGTGCAGACCACAATCTGCATCCGCTCCTGAACTACCTCCCAAGCTCCGCGTCGACTCTAGAGCAAACATCGTTGCAACTACGGGCTTGAGGACACATGTCCATCACGAGAATGTTGTCGCCACCTCGTCATCCTTGCTTGAATTGACTGGTTTCCAAATTCATCCCCAGCTCGAGGACCAATCGCCTCATTGGGAAAAGGATCTAAAGCTTGGGCCAGATGAGCAAATAAGTTTTACGTGAGGCCATGTGTGTGCTTAAGTTCAAAATAGGGCCATTTAAGAAAAATAATACCCTCATGGGCATGGCAACAGCTAGCAGCTGACCTTGCGCACATAATATAAGCAATCGCGTCTGCATGCCCCCAGCGCATTGCCACGACATCATGGGTTGCGTCTGGGCAAGACCGTGTCTGTGTGCGACGGCAAGCGTCTTAATAAATGTTGGATCGGCCATGCATTCCGACAAGCCGAACAGATACGACTACGCGCACACGATGTTACACCGATTCAGATCAGAGGCAAACAAAGGGAGAAGATAAAAAGGTTATCCTGAGCTGAGCTCGAGCACAGCACCTTCGTATAAGGTCGCCGTAGAAACGTGCCGATACGCGCACATATAATACAATATATCTACGCGATGCCGTATCAAAGTGTGCAAGTACTCTTTTCAAAAAAGAAAAGAAAACGTGTGCAAGTACTGCTGTACAACATTAACCGCTCGGTCAGTCGTCTCGTTGCTTGCTTCGTCGGTACGCAAACGAAATTCTTGCGGCAAGACTTACTGGTACGAGGCGCCCCCGCGCGCAGAGACCTCGAAACCCCAGAGAAATCGCGTGCCCATCGGCCGGTGAATTGCTACGGAAGGAGTATAGGTGGTGGTGGTGGCTCGTGTACGGTCGAGACACGACGCCAGAGGCCATGGCCAGGGACTGCCTCTCCCGCGTGTACGGGCAGGCCGTCGCCAACACCGTCTGCGTCGGCGGGACGGCCCTGTTCGTCTACGTGCTCGTCAAGCTGGCGCGGGAGCCCCACCGCAGCAAGGGCTCCGTCGTCGTCGTCACGCTCTTCCTCCTCTTCTGGGCCTGCGTCCTCGCCTGTGTGTACAGGGCCTTCTGCGGCAGCCTCTTCCCGTGGTCCACACTGCGCCTGTGCGTGGCCTCCGCCCACGGAGAGCTCCTGCGGCACCTCCGCGCCGCGGGCCGGCTTCTCTGCCTGCCTTGCCGGTCCAGGCAACAGCGCCGTGGCGGCAGTAGCAGCGGCGGCGGCGGCGGCGCTCTGCCGCAGTTTCTGGGCCAAATGCAGAGTCACATGCCCGTGCTGGCCCGGGAGCCACCGGTGCTTGGCGGCGCGCGGGCGGCGACGGCGCATGACATCCTGGCGTACGAGCAGCCGGAGGGCGGCGGCGGCGGCGCGTCGGAGTGCGCCGTCTGCCTCGGGGAGGTGGAGAAGGGGGACACGGTGAAGCGGCTGCCGGCGTGCCTGCACATGTTCCACCAGCAGTGCATCGACCCGTGGCTGCTCGAGCACGCGACGTGCCCGGTCTGCCGCTGCATTGTCATCGCACCGTTGCCGGCCCAAATGGCATGAGCGACACAGGCGATAAAAGACAGCTGAGCGCAGGACTCGAACCCTTCCTTGTTCTCGTGCATCACCGTGCGTTTGTGGGGGTCACTCAAGTCATGGCACGAGGGCGTCGCTCCAGATTGGCGCTCTGTAATGCGCGCCATGGCATGAAACCGCAAGTGTTTCCTGAATACCTACGTAAAAACTGTCGTGCCAGTTGGGGCAGGTGACATATTGCCGGCGGACCTGACTGAGCGCCGGAAGACGTAGCACCACTGCACCAGTGCCTGCCTCTGCTTTATTATCTTCTCTAGTTGAGCAGCAAATCGAGCGCTCGGTGGCAACACAAGCATAAGCAACCGGTCGCACAAGGTGTAAGTAAATTTTCGTGACCGGTTATGACTTATGAGTTTATAATTAACTAATGGATTCGTGCTTACATCCTTTATATCTGTAAACAGGTTCATCTTTCTGGTTGTATCACAGTTTATTTTTGTCTCCGATGATTGACAAGGAAATGAACTGTAGGAGTACTTGATAATCATCAACTTTTTGACGCGTTGACAATCATCAACTTATTCTTGCCACTATTGCTTTTGACCAGTATGTTGGCCAAGTGGTTAGTAAAAAGAGTGTTTTGTGTCCAATTTTGTCGGGCAATCTTCAGACTCTGTTTGTCTGAAACATTTTGGATGGTACATACATGCACTTGCAATGTGATGACAATTCAGACTTTTCCTTTTTGGGGTGTTCGATACGAACATACTACATACTTTTTCCTGAAGCAACATATTATCTCCCTATGGTATTTTTAGCTTCGAAATCCTACATCTACCAACAGCTCGTACTCCCTCCGTTCCGATTTACTCGTCGTTGTTTTGGCTAATGCACAAAGTAAATCGGAACGAAGGGAGTACATGTTACGTAATTTCCTTACTAACTACCCCCCCCCCCCCCACACACACACACAGAGAGAGACACACATCTGAATTTCAGGGGCTGGGGCCCTTCCTCCCCATCTCCAATCATAATAAGTCATTTGCCTAATCACCTAGAACTTTGGTAAACTCCTTGGTGGATGTAGCATTGCTCTTAGATTTATATAGTATACTCTCTTCGGTCCTAAATAGTTTGCGTATAACTTTTTGTGGTTTTTCACTATTTACTCTATGCATTAGCCAAAACAAGCGCTACATTCCTATTCTACCCTTCCCTTGTGTTTCGTAGCAATTAGGTACTCTGCATTGATGACAGCTGTATGCAGAAAGGAGATTGGGCGTGTGCATCGTAGAGTCTGTCAAACGAAGCAGCGGCAGGAGCGAGCCAATCCTCACATGCGCATTAATCGCGCCTTCTCCCACGTATCCCATGCGGATAGCACCAGCTTAAGGACAAAATATTCCAAATATCTATTCCAAAGAGCTCCTTGGTATTTGGGCTCAGAGTTATGCAAAGGAAAGAGGAACGGAGGGAGTAAAAAGGGATAGTATTTCACCACCACACCCAGAGTGTTCATGAATACCCTCGACGCGCTCAAACCGAGCTCACAATTATTTATCTATTCTAAAGGGGCAAATATTTACATCCTTACATGCAAATTCACACAAGCGAGCCAGCTACCATCACACACGCGCGCACACAGAAAAACAGCACCAACAAATACTTACATATAATCATAAATTCCCCGCAAAATGATAAAGGGAAAGTCGATCACGGCCCTAACCCATTCTAAAAAGAAAGTGCCACGACAACTTTGATCCCTTAAGTTTACTGGAAGTCTACATCTGCTTTAAAAAATTTGGGCGACCTTTACACATCTAGATGTGACATAGTTATGTCACATCTAAACTGATGTCCACTCTGTTTGTGGTCTTTTTTTTTGTCCTAATTTTTTTTATTTTTTATTGCGGCATTATATATGTGTGGGAGTTTAGATGTGACATCCTTAAAAAACATCTAGAACCCATGATGCACGTTCACCATGCACACCAACGACACCATAGGACAAAGACACTCCTGCCTGTGCCATTGTACATGTCGCGCATCCGCTTCGTGTCGTTGTCGCGCCTAGACGGGTTGCCGGATAGTGGCGGCTGTATGGCCGATGTGTCGCCCGTGAAGATCGAGCTCGTCAAGCAGACCATGGATGGGCTCGCAACCCCGCTCACCATGTTCCTTGCAGACGCTGTCGCCGCTGGCAGGAGGTGCTTCTCCTGCTCCCCGCCTCCCTCGCCGCTTTCGCCTTCGCCATCGTGTATTGCTCGTGGCACCTCCATTGCCATGGCACAAAGTTGTCGCTGCCACCGGGGTCGAGGATGTGGCCAGTGTTGGGAAACCTATGCAGCTAAGGGCCAAGACATACCACACCATGGTCGCCCTCGCGCGCCACCGCGGCCCATTCTTCTGCCTCCACTTCGGCGACACTGATGTAGTGGTGGCGGCCTCCACCAAGGTCACCGATAGCTTCCTCTACGCTCATGGCGCCAACTTCGACGATCGTCCTCCCAAATCTGGTGCCTAGCATGCCACATACAACTACGAGGACCTCTTCTTCGCGCCCTACATGCATTGAGTGCCCTCGCAAGCCATGTGCGCTCCACCTCTTTTACGCCCACACCCTCGACGGCCTCCGCGCCATGGTCGCACACCTCTCTTCCTCAGCTATGGTGCTCGGGCAGGAGGCCAATGTGTGCATCACCAATGCTCTTGTGTAGGGCGGCTTCAAGAGGTCCATCTTCGCCGGCAATAGTGATGGCTGGCTCTGGACGTAGGTGGGTAGAGAGAAGGGGTGCTCCGACAACGTGCGCCAGAGGCGGCGGTACAGTGGCATGGTCTACTTTGACTGTTGATGTGGCATTGCGGTGGGTGGAATTCCAAAAACCGTTGACATATCAGCCTCAATACCATTTTGCTCCGGTTTTGAACGAAAGTTGTCGGGTTTTGAGACATGAAGGACTAAATGTCACCAACAAATAATCGTGAACCAGATGTAGTTTTTTAGTAAACTTAATGGAAAAAATATATATGCTTTTCTACATTTTAAATGTACTAGTAAAAATGCCCGTGCGTTGCCACGGGATGTATATATTTTAATGGTTCAATCATCTATCATCTATTCTATAATAATAATATACTATGCTCCCTAATTTTAGGGACCTCTCATTCAATTGAGGTGTCAATCTTGGATTTGGTTCATGATTTTGACTTATTCAACAATTTCTTTTCTTAAGGAGTTCTCTCATTCAGTTAAGATATTCAAGATTTGATATAATTTACGATTTTGAGTGGGTCAATAATTTTCAAGGAGCTCTTTCATTTAGTTAAGGTATACTCAATATTAGATTTACTTTATGATTTTGAGTAGGTCAATAATTTTCCAAATTACAACATATGCCCGTGCTTGCAACGGAAGAATAAAACTCACTATCCCAATAAGCATGTCTACAGTCTCCTTTCATCCGTGTCTTCTATTTTCAACATGACATCTATCTCAACACAATAGCCTGCATGTGTTGTCACTTATCCTCCATTAAGCCCTCGGCAACAGTGATCGTGCCCTTGACAACGGTAGTCATGTTGTTTACCTGATCGCACCCTGTAAAATTATCCACCACCACTTGATGATTAGACATTTGTTTATAATTGAAGTGTTAGTAATTCTCAACCCCCAAGGTTTTTAGGATGACACATGGTAGACCACTTAGCCAGCCGATACTTTTTCTTACTATCGGAAGTATTCCAATTGAACCCACTACAGTGCTTGTCGTAGCCCGCATGGGTGCCCTCAGGCAGACGATAAAAACCCATTAAGAACATAGATAAGGAGGATAAACAGGCATTTGTGAGGCACACCTGGCCAGCCGTTGAATTATGTCGTCCTTGCCATGGGGTAACCCTATTACCCACCTTTAGAATAGAGGCGGCAAGGTCCATGGTGCACAACTTAAAAGGGGAAATGGGCAAGCCAATATAGACAAAAGGGAAGGAGCCTAATTTGTAGTTAAGAAGATAGCTACTCTAAGCTCCTTCGCAGGAGATCAACCAGTAGTAATAATCTCACTCTTAGTAATGAAAGTGAAGGCAATGACGATGTGCGAGAGAAGGATGCTCTCTCGAATGGCTTCTCAAAGCTCTACTAAAGTTTATCATATGCCTCTTCAAGGCCCGCTGCCCCCTATGATTGTTGAATCTCTTCTATCTTGCGACATTGTGAATGTATTTCTCCTGGATAACTACATGCACTTGCCAAATGCACCATTGCCTGTTAATGTACCCTTGAAGCTTTGTAAACTTCATAAGAATGGTAATAGCCTAATAGGTCATTGTTAGACTTCGTATTGTAGTCTTACTGTGTAATCCATACCGTATTGGTATAGGACTTGTATGACACCATTATATATGTGTGATAGGCCACCCCATAGAGGGTTGAGCCAGTTCCCCCAAAACCTTTGTTTTACATGGTATCGAGTCTAACCTAGGTCCTACACCCACCCCACCGCCACCGCACCCGAAACCCTAAACTCTCGGGCTACGCCGCGGCGCCATGACTGCTTCCGGCTCGGGCGCCGCCAGCTCCGGGTTGATCCCCGCGTGGCTTGCCGCCCTCCTCAACCTACCACCTCGTCCCCTGGCTCCTTCGGTGCCCCAGTTCTTCGGCACTACTGCTATTGGCTCCAAGTTTTCGGTGCCAATCCCGGCGCCGTCGCCCGCAACCTTTGGTGCCGCGACGATGGTTCTTCCCGCGCCACCCGCGGCCTCCACCTGCTCTTCCTCGACACTCGCCATCATCCCGTCGGCCTCGGGAAGGTACTACCCGTGGTGCCACCCGTGGCCTCGTTCACGGACGCGCACGCAACCGCGATCCTGATCTTGCCCGCGTCGTCACCCGCGGCGTCGATTGCTGCCGTGGTCCCTGACGTGGCTTCGTCGCCACCGCCCCTGCTGCTGGCGTCATTACGCCCACCGGGCCGTTCCACTTCGACAACTAGATCGCCATCAGACTCACACCGGACAACTATTTGTTCTGGCGCGCCAAGGTCTAACCGCTGCTCCGCAGCCGGTCTCTCCTAGGGTTTGTTGATGGTTCGCTACCGTGTCCTCCGTAGGTCATCCCTATTGTCCACGGTCCGGCCATCAACCCAGAACACCGTATGTGGGCGCAGCAGGACCAGGCGATTCTTTCTGCCATCTAGGGTTCCCTCGGCGACGGGGTCGCCGGCCTCTGCCTCTTCGCCGCCACCTCTATGGACGTCACGCACATATATATGTGTGAGAACTACCCCTTGCCGTCACGCACGCTTGCGTGCATGCCGGAACCAGTAGGTCAGGCGCAAGGAGGAACGAAGGAAGCGAGGGCAGACGGAGCGGCAATGGCGGCGGTGGCGGCCCGTCGAGTGGATCTGGACTGTCGAAGGAAGTAGAGGAGGGGGAAACTGGGAGGAAGAGGGTGCAGGACCAGAGCTCGCAGGATGTACGGAACCAATCTGAGGAGTATGAGGAGGAGTATGATTACGCAGGCCCCAAACCAGATCTGGAGGATCAATTTGCGGGGATGAGATTGCATGGTAGAGAGGAGGAAGAGCTAGATTACTCAGAGGAAGTGGAAGACTTGATAAAGGATGTGCGCTGGCTGGCCCTTTTTCATGTTCATACCACAAAACCATTCAGTCATGCGACGCTCCTGACACAGATGCGTAATGCTTGATCGGCAGCATAGGGAGTTACCATCAATATCAAAGGCCCTAATCTGTTTTTGGTTCAATGTCATTGTTTGGGTGATTGGAGGAAGATTATGAATGGACGGCCATGGTTGTTTAGAAGGGCACCGGTGGTGATTGATACATCTCCGTCGTATCTATAATTTTTGATTGTTCCATGCCAATATTCTTCAATTTTTATATATTTTTGGCAACTTTTTATACTCTTTTTGGAACTAACATATTGATCCAATGGCCCAAAGTTCCGCCTCCTCTCATTGCATGTTTTATGTTTCGCAGAAACCCAATATCAAACGGAATCCAAACGGGATAAAAACGGACGGAGAATTATTTTGGAATATTTGGGATTTTTCGGAGGAAGAATCAACGCGAAACGGTGTCCGGGGTGGCCACGAGACAGGGGGCGCGCCCTCCCCCCTGGGCGCGCCCTGGACTCTCGTGGGCCACCCGTAAGGCAGTTGATGCTCTTCTTTTGCCACAAGAAAGCTAATTTTACGAGAAAAATCTGGGCGAAAGATTCACCCCAATCGGAGTTACGGATCTCCGAATATTAAAGAAACGGTGAAGGGGTAGAATCAGAGAACGCAGAAACAAAGAGATAGATCCAATCTCGGAGGGGCTCTCGCCCCTCCCAAGCCATGGGAGCCAAGGACCAGAGGGGAAACCCTTCTCCCATCTAGGGAGGAGGTCACGGAAGAAGAAGAAGAAGAACGGGGGCTCTCTCCCCCTTGCTTCCGGTGGCACCGGAACACTGCCGGGGGCCATCATCATCACCGCAATCTTCACCAACACCTCCGCCATCTTCACCAACATCTCCATCACCTTCCCCCATCTATATTCAGCGGTCCACTCTCCCGCAACCCACTGTACCCTCTACTTGAACATGGTACTTTATGCTTCATATTATTTTCCAATGATGTGTTGCCATCCTATGATGTCTGAGTAGATTTTCGTTGTCCTATCGGTGATTGATGAATTGCTATGATTGGTTTGAGTTGCATGTTTTATTATTTGTGTTGTCCTATGGTGCCCTCCGTGTCGCGCAAGCATGATGGATTCCCGCTGTAGGGTGTTGCAATGCGTTCATGATTCGCTTATATTGGGTTGCGTGAGTGACTGAATACAAACCCGAGTAAGGGGATTGTTGCGTATAGGATAAAGGGGACTTGATACTTTATGCTATGGTTGGGTTTTATCTTAATGAATCTTTAGTAGTTGCGGATGCTTGCTAGAGTTCCAATCATAAGTGCATATGATCCAAGTAGAGAAAGTATGTTAGCTTATGCCTCTCCCTCAAATAGAATTGCAATAGTGATTACCGGTCTAGTAAAGTAGTCAATTGCTTAGGGACAATTTCACAACTCCTACCACCACTTTTCCACACTCGCTATATTTACTTTATTGCATCTTTATCTAAACAGCCCCTAGTTTTTGTTTACGCTTTCTTTACTTTCTTGTAAACCTATCCTATCACACCTACAAAGTACTTCTAGTTTCATACTTGCTCTAGGTAAAGCGAACGTCAAGCGTGGGTAGAGTTGTATCGGTGGTCGATAGAACTTGAGGGAATATTTATTCTACCTTTAGCTCCTCGTTGGGTTCGACACTCTTACTTATTGAAAACTGTTGCGACCCCCTACACTTGTGGGTTATCAAGACCTTTTTCTAGCGCCGTTGCCGGGGAGCCATAGCGTGGGGTGAATATTCTCGTGTGTGCTTGTTTGCTTTATCACTAAGTAATTTTTATTTGCTGTTCTAAGTTGTTCTCTATCTTTAGTTATGGATATGGAACGCAAAATACCAAAAAAAATTAGGTGTACTTGCTACTCATGGAGATGGGGTAACTCCTAAAACCATCGATTCTCATTATGTGAGAGATAGTATGTACTACTTTGATAATCTTGAGAAAACCCCATTCAACTTTATAATGGGAGACACGTTGGATCAACGTGAATACTTTAGGGATTATAGCTCGACACAAAAAGGAAAACTATGATGGGATCAATTTATTATGTTGCGTTGGTATGCTCGGGATCTATGCTTGAGATATGATTATACTTGTTGCTCTAGGATGAAGGCTCCACACCTTCCCTTTTCATGCAAATTTAATGATAATGAAACCTTAGCTTCTTATGCTAATGGTATATATGATTACTATGATGTTGAACAAATAGAAGAATTTGTTGTTTTTAAAGCTGCTTATGAGATTGAATCTTTGTTTGAAAAGTATGAAGCTTTTGATAATGATGGTGTTTATATGCCTGAATTTGCTATATTGAAATATTTCTATGAGAATTATGAATACAATTACTATATGAATGCATTTATTGAGAAAGTCTCTGCTGCCCAAGAAGAGACTAATATTTTGCAGGAAGCTATGGAAGAAGAAATTGATGAAACTGTGAGCTCATTGGATGAAAAAGATGATGAGGAGAGCGAAGAACAAAAGGAGGAAGAGCGGATTGATCACCTGTGCCCACCTTCTAATGAGAGTAACTCTTCAACTCATACATTGTTTAATTCCCCTTCGTGCTTATCGAAGGATGATTACTATGATGATTGCTATGATGATTGCTATGATCCTGTTGATTCTCTTGAAATATCCCTTTTTGATGATGCTTGCTATGCTTATGCCAAGATGCCAATATGAATTATGCTTACGGAGATGAACTTGCTATTTGCTATTGCACCCACGTATGATAGTCCTATTATCTTTTTGAATTCTCCCGACTATACTATATCAGAGAAGTTTGCGCTTAGTAAGGATTATATTGATAGGTTGCCTTTTACCGTTGCACATGATGATTTTGATGAATATAATATGCATGTGCTTGCTGCTCCTACTTGCAATTATTGTGAGATAGGAACTATATCTCCACCTCTCTATGTTTCCAATATGATAGAATTGCAAGAAACTGCTTATACTATGCATTGACCTTTACTATGTGTGCATGAATTGTTCTTTTATGACATGCCGATGCATAGGAAGAGAGTTAGACTTCGTCATTGCTTGATATATGTTACTTTGTGCTCACTACTAAATTACAAATCATTGTTAATTAAAATTGGCTTTGATATACCTTGGGATCCGGGTGGATTCATTACTTGAGCACTAAATGCCTAGCTTAATGGCTTTAAAGAAAGCGCTGCCAGGGAGACAACCCGGAAGTTTTAGAGAGTCATTTATTTCTGTTGAGTGCTTTCATATAGTTTAAAAACAAAAAAATAAAGAGGGGAACCTAAAACTTTTCAAAAAGGAAAGTGAAAGTGAGAGAGACAAGCATTGTTGAAGTGGGAGAGCTCATTGAACTTTGTTCATGCTCACGGAAACTTTGTGAATCTTAATTACAGAAACTTTTCATCAAAAATAATTATCCCCTTGTATAATTCCATTGTATTATAAAAATAATGTGCCAAGGTTTGCCTTTAGGATGTTTACAATGCTTGTTGGTTTGTACGGTGTGGGATAGAAACTTTGTCTGTAGTGCGCGATTTTACATTTTTAAATGAAATGTAAAATAGTTCTGATTCCTTCTGCAATGTCTTTATGTACAACTTTTTTATTTTTCCTAATTTTCGTAGAATTTTTGGGGTAACAGAAGTATGGTGAATGTTCAGATTTCTACAGACTGTTCTGTTTTTGACAGATTCTGTTTTTGATGCATAGTTTGCTTGTTTTTGATGAATCTATCTATTTATACTAGTGGATTAAGCCATGGAAAAGCTATATTACAGTAGACACAATGCAAAAACAAAATATGAATTGGTTTGCGACAGTACTTAGAGTGGTGATTTGCTTTATTATACTAACGGATCTTACCGAGTTTTTTGTTGAAGTTTTGTGTGGATGAAGTGTCTAATCGAGGAGGTCTCGATATGAGGAAAAGGAAGAGAGGCAAGAGCTCAAGCTTGGGGATGCCTGAGGCACCCCAAGTAAATATTCAAGGAGACTCAAGCTTCTAAGCTTGGGGATGCCCCGTAAGGTATCCCCTCTTTCTTCAACAAGTATCAATATGTTTTCGTATTCGTTTCGTTTATGCATTATGTGCAAGTCTTGGAGCGTCTTTTGTATTTAGTTTTCACTTTTCTTTTATGCACCATGCTGGTATGAGATAGTCCTTGGTTGATTTATAGAATGCTCATTGCACTTCACTTAAATTTTTGAGTGTGGCTTTATAGAATGCTTCGTGTGCTTCACTTATATCATTTGAAGTTTGGATTGTCTGTTTCACTTTACATAGAAAACCGCCATTTGTAGAATGCTCTTTTGCTTCACTTATAATTGTTAGAGCGTGGGCATATCTTTTGTAGAAAGAATTAAACTCTCTTGCTTCACTTATATCTTTTTAGGGAGATGACAGGAATTGGCCATTCACATGGTTAGTCATAAAATCCTACATAAACTTGTAGATCGCTGAATATGATATGTTTGATTCCTTGCAATAGTTTTGCGATATAAAGGTGGTGATATTAGAGTCATGCTAGTGGGTGGTTGTGGCTTGTAGAGACACTTGTATTGAGGTTTGCAAGTCCCGTAGCATGCACGTATGGTAACCGTTGTGTGACAAATTTGAAGCATTGGGTGTTTCTTTGATTGTCTTCCTTATGAGTGGCGGTCGGGACGAGCGATGGTCTTTTCCTACCAATCTATCCCCCTAGGGGCATGCGTAGTAGTACTTTGCTTCAAGGGCTAATAAACTTTTGCAATAAGTATATGAGTTCTTTATGACTAATGTGAGTCCATGGATTATACACACTTTTACCTTTCCATCATTGCTAGCCTCTTCGGTACCGTGCATTGCCCTTTCTCACCTCGAGAGTTGGTGCAAACTTCGCCGGTGCATCCAAACCCCACGATATGATACGCTCTATCACACATAAGCCTCATTATATCTTCCTCAAAACAGCCACCATACCTACCTATCATGGCATTTCCATAGCCATTCCGAGATATATTGCCATGCAACTTCCATCATCATCATATACATGACTTGAGCATTCATTGTCGTATTGCCTTGCATGATTGTAAGATAGCTAGCATGATGTTTCCATGGCTTGTCTGTTTTTTGATGTCATTGCTATGCTAGATCATTGCACATCCCGGTACACCGCCGGCGGCATTCATATAGAGTCATATCTTTGTTCTAGTATCGAGTTATAAGTAAATAAAAGTGTGATGATCATCATTATAGAGCATTGCCCCAGAAAAAAGAAGAAAAAAAAGGAAAGGCCAAAGAAGCCTAAATAAAAAAGGGGGGCCAAAGAAGCCCACCGAAAAAAATAAAAAAAGAAAAAAAAGAAAGCAAAAGGGGCAATGTTACTATCCTTTTTCCACACTTATGCTTCAAAGTAGCACCATGTTCTTCATATAGATTGTCTCCTATGTTGTCACTTTCATATACTAGTGGGAATTTTCATTATAGAACTTGGCTTGTATATTCCAACGATGGGCTTCCTCAAATGCCCTAGGTCTTCATGAGCAAGCAAGTTGGATGCACACCCACTTAGTTTCTTTTGTTGAGCTTTCATACATTTATAGCTCTTAGTGCATCCGTTGCATGGCAATCCCTACTCCTCACATTGACATCAATTGATGGGCATCTCCATCGCCCGTTGATTAGTGGCGTTGATGTGAGACTTTCTCCCTTTTTTGTCTTCTCCACATAACCTTCATCATTATATTATATTCCACCTATAGTGCTATATCCATGGCTTGCGCTCATGTATTGTGTGAGGGTTGAAAAAGCTGAAGCACGTCAAAAAGTATGAACCAATTGATCGGCTTGTCATCGGGGTTGTGCATGATGGGAGCATTTTGTGTGACGAAAATGAAGCATGGCCAAACTGTATGATTTTGTAGGGATAAGCTTGCTTTGGCCTTGTTGTTTTGAAAAAGACATGATTGCTTTATTGGTACGCTCGAAGTATTATTGTTTTTATGTCAAATGATAGACTATTGCTTTGAATCACTCATGTCTTAATATTCATGCCATGATTAGACATATGATCAAGATTATGCTAGGTAGCATTCCACATCAAAAATTATCTTTTTTATTATTTACCTACTCGAGGACGAGCAGGAATTAAGCTTGGGGATGCTGATACGTCTTCGTCGTATCTATAATTTTTGATTGTTCCATGCCAATATTCTTCAACTTTCATATACTTTTGGCAACTTTTTATACTATTTTGGGACTAACATATTGATCCGATTGCCCATGCAGTTCGCTCATTGCATGTTTTATGTTTCGCAGAAACCCAACGGAATCCAAACGGGATAAAAACGGACGGAGAATTATTTTGGAATACTTGGGATTTTCCGAAGGAAGAATCAACGCGAAATGGTGTCCGGGGTGGCCACGAGACAGGGGGGCGCGCACTCCCCCCTAGGCGCGCCCTGGACTCTCGTGGGCCACCCGTATGGCGGTTGATGATCTTCTTTTACCGCAAGAAAGCTAATTTTACGAAAAAAATCTGGGCGAAAGATTCACCCCAATCGGAGTGACGGATCTCCGGATATTAAAGAATTGGTGAAGGGGTAGAATCGGAGAACGCAGAAACAGAGAGATAGATCCAATCTCGGAGGGGCTCTCGCCCCTCCCAAGCCATGGGAGCCAATGACCAGAGGGGAAACCCTGCTCCCATCTAGGGAGGAGGTCAAGGAAGAAGAATAAGAAGGGGGGCTCTCTCCCCCTTGCTTCCGGTGGCGCCGGAACACTGTCGGGGGCCATCATTATCACCGCGATCTTCACCAACACCTCCGCCATCTTCACCAACATATCCATCACCTTCCCTCATCTATATTCAGCGGTCCACTCTCCCGCAACCCGCTGTACCCTCTACTTGAACATGGTACTTTATGCTTCATATTATTTTCCAATGATGTGTTGCCATCCTGATGTGTGAGTAGATTTTCGTTGTCCTATCGGTGATTGATGAATTGCTATGATTGGTTTGAGTTGCATGTTTTATTATTGGTGCTGTCCTATGGTGCCCTCCGTGTCGCGCAAGCGTGAGGGATTCCTGCTGTAGGGTGTTGCAATGCGTTCATGATTCACTTATAGTGGGTTGCACGTGAGTGACTGAAACACAAACCGAGTAAGGGGATTGTTGCGTATGGGATAACGGGGACTTGATACTTTAATGCTATGGTTGGGTTTTACCTTAATGAATCTTTAGTAGTTGCGGATGCTTGCTAGAGTTCCAATCATAAGTGCATATGATCCAAGTAGAGAAAGTATGTTAGCTTATGCCTCTCCCTCAAATAGAATTGCAATAGTGATTACCGGTCTAGTAAAGTAGTCAATTGCTTAGGGACAATTTCACAACTCCTACCACCACTTTTCCACGCTTGCTATATTTACTTTATTGCATCTTTATCTAAACAGCCCCTACTTTTTGTTTACGCTTTCTTTACTTTCTTGCAAACCTATCCTATCACACCTACAAAGTACTTCTAGTTTCATACTTGCTCTAGGTAAAGCGAACGTCAAGCGTGCGTAGAGTTGTATCGGTGGTCGATAGAACTTGAGGGAATATTTATTCTACCTTTAGGTCCTTGTTGGGTTCGACACTCTTACTTATCGAAAACTGTTGCGATCCCCTACACTTGTGGGTTATCAAGAGTGATCCAGGAGTATGATGGTTTTCCATAGGTGAAGGGATATAAACTAAACAAAATCCCGGTCTGGGCTAGAGTGAAGGGCTTGCCTGATGGAATCACTAGAAGAAGAGAGCTTGCGGAGAAGGTAGCAGCCAAGGTTGGCGATCCACCCTTCACGGTGATCATGAATGAGGGAAGAATTAACCCAGCGAGTACCCTTCAGGTCAGGGTTTATGTTGATGTCAATACACCACTGGTCCGTTTTGTTTCAATAACACTAAAAAATACAAGAGATACAGTGTCTACTACGAGAAGCTGCCAGAATTTTGTTTTGCATGTGGAAAATGGGCCGCCTCGCGGATGAATGTGGCGATAGGGTGCACGATCCAAACACTTTCGAGTGGGGTGAGGGGTTGCTATGGGAGCCGGAGGTGCCATCGGCTCAGGGGCTAGGGGGACGAGGAAGAGGAGATGGAGGAGGGAAAGGTAGAGGGAGGGATGCAGGCAGGAGCGATAGAGGGGGTAGAGGGGTGAGGGAGTCCTGGACTAGGGGGTGTCCGGATAGCCGGACTATCAATATCCGCCGGACTCCCAGACTACGAAGATAGAAGATTGAAGACTCCGGCTCGTGTCCAGAAGGTACTTTCCTTGGCGTGGAAGGCAAGCTTGGCAATACGGATATGTAGATCTCCTACCATTGTAACCGACTCTGTAATTCCTAGCCTCTCGGTGTCAATATAAACCGGAGGGCTTTAGTCCGTAGGACACAACATTACATCTCAACAATCATACCATAGGCTAGCTTCTAGGGTTTAGCCTCCTTGATCTCGTGGTAGATCTACTCTTGTACTACCCATATCATCAATATTAATCAAGCAGACGAGGGTATTACCTCCATCGAGAGGGCCTGAACTCGGTAAAACATTGTGTCCTCGCCTCCTGTTACCATCCGCCTAGACGCACAGCTCGGGACCCCTACCCGAGATCCGCCGGTTTTGACACCGACATTGGTGCTTTCATTTAGAGTTCCTCCGTGTCGCCACCGATAGAGCGGATGCCTTTACCCGCCTTCAAAGATGGTGTTTTTGCGGAGGGCCTTGGCCGCGGTCAAACAATCCGCTTGGTGGCTTTCTTATGACCGCCGTCCGCCGCCGTTTCGCAATAACTTCCCAAGTCATCAGCAATCTTCGCCAGCCCTAAAGCTGCCGAACAGTTAGATCCAATCGAGCTCGCCTGTTAACGAGCTCTTGATCGCATCGCCGCTCGGGAGTCGCGAACGACTACAATCGATCGGGCTTAAACCGATCCGAGAGAGATTAACTCTCCCTGTGCTACCCACCACGTTGAAGTGGTAGAAGAACAACTCGCAATTCGCTTGCCGTTGTTGAAAACAATCTGTGTCCGGATTCCCAAACCCTCCATGCCGGATTCCCACGAGGAACGAACCTCGATCGAGCATTGAACCTAAAATCATGCGTCGGTCCGACTCATTGGGCTGTCTCCAAAGAAATCAAGCTTCCGAATTCGAAGTCCTCGCCTTTGAGCCCAAAGATGGGCAGGGACCCGGATTTTATTCCACCCACCCACCCGCATATATGAGACCTATCTCTAATTCGGCAAGAGCCCTCGTAAACAAAGACATCATTATCGGGCCGATTCTCCCGGTTATGGACAGGATAAAGGACCGCCAAGAGGAAAACGCAATCTCAATCTTCGCAATAATCGCACGGACAAGGGAATCTCGAACACCATTGATCGTCGCAAGATTACGTGTTTTACCGATCCAAGCGCCCATAGTACGAAAGTATCTTGTGCGATGGAAAGTTTCCGAAAACTGAAAATCAATTTTGGGATAATCCGCCCCAAGCCCATCCATGTAAAAGGGTGCCTCACAATCAGCCCCCGATGCAAAATCCAAAAGCAAAAACCCAGCAAGGGAAACGGAACCGTACTGGAGAGATGGCTCAATGGACCTCAGAACTTCATAATAAAGGGGAGCTGTCCCAACACACAACCTTCGAGCATGTTGGATACTACGGCAGTGGCCAAAAGTGGCGAAGAGCTTCTAGCTCCGGAAACCACTCCAACAATACCAGACGGTCTCAATAGTCTTGAGACTTTCGTGATCAAATAATATGCGAAACGAACAATCCGCGAACTCGCCAAGTCTACCAAGTAGCAACAAGAAATCCATGGAGCGACACAGCTATCACCTTCAGCGCCAACGACGAGCCCACATCTCGAACTACCAGAGCCCCACCAAGACCGGTACTTAGTCCCATAGTGGACGGCTTTCGACTAACAAAAGTCCTCATGGACGGCGGCAATGACTAAACCTCATTTACGAGGAAACCCTCGAAAAATGGAAATCGATTGAGCCGATGAGCGAAAGACAACCTTCAGAAGAATAATCCCTAGCCGGAAGCATGCTGCACCGAAAAATCACACTCGATGTGGTGTTCGCCTCCTGACAATTACAAATCCAAGAAGTCACGCCTGTGGCCCTGCTCAGCAGCGGCTATCACGCCATATTAGGACGAGAGGCATTCAAAATTTTTCAAGCAATACCTCATTACGGGTACATGAAGCTCAAAATGCCCGGCCCAGCGGAATAATCACTCGCGCGCTGATCCGGACACAGACTCCACGCCGAAACAAGACAGCCGCACTAGCCCTCAAGCACTATCCAAGCCTTAGCGGCAGAGGAACTCATCACACAAGCGCTCTCACGGTAAACAGGACGATGTGATACTTGATAAAAGATCCAAGTCCACCTCCTTCAAACCAGCAAATGAGATAGTTAAATTTCAGGTCCACCCAACGGACCCAACAAAGACGGCCTTCATCGGGCACAGTTGAACCCCGGTTGACGCCAAGATCGCGCGATTTCCTTCGGGAAAATTGGGACATCTTCGCCGGCACCCTTCAGACATGCCCGAATCCTCGCAGTTGGCAGAGCACAGCCTAAACATCCTAAAGGATCCAAGCCACCAAACAGGCTCTTCGACGATTTTCCGAGCCCAAGAGACAGCAATGGGAGAAGAGCTAGCTGTTATTGGAAGCCGGATTCATTAGAGACATTAAACATCCGGATCGGCTAGCAAATTTGGTGATGGTACCAAAGAAAGATAAATCGGCGCCTGCGGTCGACTTCAAAGACCTCAATAAGGCTTGCCCAAAGGATCCTTTCCCCCCCCGCATCGATCAAATTATCGACGCCACGGCAGACACGACTCGTTGTGCTTCCCGGACGATACTCGCTATCATCAAGTCAAGATGGCGGAAGCGCATCAAGCCGCAACGGCATTTATTACTCCATACGGACCATTCTCGCTTCAACACGATGCCCTTCGGACTTAAAAACGCCGCGCAATATATCAGCGATGATTCAAACATGTCCGCTACCCAGATAGGCAAAACAGTCGAGAGATACGAGACGACGAGTCGTCAAAACAAAACACGCCGAAACTTTAGTAGACAATTTGAGGCTCACATTCGACAACCTTAGAGCATATGACATCAAGTGAATCCGAAAAATGTGTTTTCGTGTACCACCGGAAAGCTGCTGGGCTTCATCAGATCCGTAGAGGAATTGAAGCAAATCCGCCAAAATCCGGCTCACGCAGCTTGGATATTCCAAAAGACCTCAAGCAAATACAAAAGTTAACAGGATGCGTGGCAGCTCTAAGCCGCTTTATCTCCCGCTTAGGAGAGAAGGCGCGTTCTTTATCGCCTCCTAAAGGCGCACCAAACACTTCGAGTGGACGGATGCCGCCACCGCCGGACTCAAGAAATAAAAGCCATATTGGCAACAACCGTCCTGGCTGCGCCCACTCGGGCGAACCAATGTTGTTATACATCGCTGCAACACATCAAGTTGTAAGCGCTGTCCTCGTCGTCGAACGCGCAATGTATGGGCATAAATTCTCTTCAAAACCAGTGTATTACATATCCACTGTGTTAACCCCCTGCAAATCCCGTTACCCGCACTATCAAAAGATAGCAAACGCGGTGTTCATGGCGTCTCGGAAGCTCAGGCACTACTTTCAAGAGTGTTCGATAACAGTGGCTTCTAAAGTGCCACTCAATGACATTATAAATAACCGCGACGCAACGGGCAGGATTGCAAAATGGGCCATTGAGCTCTTGCCATTCGACATAACTTACAAACCTCGACGAGCCATAAAGTCACAAGTTTTGGCTGACTTCGTCGCCGAATGGATCAAGTTTAACTACCTAAAGAGTACGGCGATACTCCAATTGACTATGCACTTCGACGGCTCCAAAATGTTGGCCGGATCGGGGCTCAAGCATCGATCGACGTCCCCACCAAGATACAGATCCAATACATACCTCAAATAATGTACACGGACTCCAACAATGCAGCCAAACACGAGGCCTGTTACATGGTCTCCGGATGGCGCTCCATGGGCATCAAATGCCTAGAGGTGCGCAGGGATTCAAACCTTGCAATATCCAAAATAAATGGAGACTTCGATGCCAAGGATCCGAAAATGGCAGCATATCGTAATGCTGTCCTCGAAAATGTCACCGGTTTGAAGGACTCAATTCCATCACATAGCCCGAGATAATAACCAAGCGGCCGACGCCCCGCACGATCGGTGCGTAAACGTGATATCGTCCTCCAAATATCTTCCTAGAACGGCTCTTCAAGCCATCCGTATTATGGGAAGAGGAGTCCGTAGCGACAAACCGGAGAAAGCCGCACTAACCGGTGATTCAGCAGACAACATAACACCATCCGCCCACGATATAATGGCAGAATCGCCAGCGGATAGAACCTTTCCTAGCCTACTTACTTAGGCAGAACTCCCAAGACCAAAATGAGGCCCACTGCATAGTCCGCGATCAAGGCCTACAAGGTCCATGAGGGAGAACTTTATAACAAAAGTACTACCGGAGTCCTTCAAAGGTGTATCTCCGAAGAAGAAGGGTGAAACCTCCTGGCTGAAATCCATGCCGGACTAGGTGGACACCACGCATCAGCCCGCGCCCTGGTAGGAAAGGCATTCCATACAGGATTTTATTGGCCGACGGCTCGGGCAGACGCACAGGACTTGGTCTAGCGATGCGTTGGTTGCCAGCTCTTTGCTAATCAGAGACATATGCCACCCACCGCCTCAAAACCATACCCATTACCCGGCTGTTCGCGGTTTGGGGCTTGACATGGTCGGACCCTTAAAGGGGGAACCCACAAGAAAAAATACCTGTTGGTCATGGTGGATAAGTTCACCAAATGGATAGAGGCCAAACCGGTCAAAACGGCAGAGTCCGGACCAGTGATAGACTTTATATCAGAGGTGGTACACCGTTACGGAGTCCCCCACAGCATCATCACCGACAACGGCACAAACTTCACGGCCGATGAGGTCAAGTCATGGTGCAAAAATATGGGCATTAAGCTCGACTATGCGTTAGTCTATCACCCTCAAACCAATGGTCAAGTGGAAAGAGCAAACGGTCTAATAATGAGCGGCATCAAACCCAGATTGGTGAGGTCACTCGCCAAATCCGATACCCAATGGGTCGAGGAGCTCGACCAGACTGGGGCTGCGGACAATGCCTAACCGTACTACCGGATTCACACCATTTTTATGGTATACGGCGCAGAGGCGTCTTGCCTCGTGACATTATTCATGACTCACCTCGGTGCGCATGTATGAGGAAAGAGAAGCCGAGCTAGATCGGCAGGACAGCTTGGACACATTGGAGGAAGAACGTGATGTCGCAAGGCTCGCTCCGCATTTTATCGCCAGCAGGCCAAGATATCAAAGCAGAAGTATGGGCCAAGACCTATAACGCTGGCGAACTAGTTCTACGCTGCCGGACAAGAAAAAGGACAAGCTCAAGCCCGATGGGAAGGCCCTTCATTATTGATCAAGCATCGACCGCGGAGCGCATCGCTTCATTTAAATGCGCTCGGACAACCGACTCGAGCCAAACCCATGGAACGCAGCCCGACTACGACGATTCTATGCCTAGCGCCGACTAAGAGTTCGTCCCTTCCCCGTCCAACCTTTTACATTTCGCTGTCCTCTTTTCTTTTTTCCTTCTAAATTAACAAGCCCCTCGGGTATATTTTCGCATTTTTGCATACATACGATGTGCCATCAAGACTGTTATTCCCGGGGCTTCTTTACGAAGCTCAACTATACGGGTTTTATACCCAACACATGTGTCACGCCCACATGTACCTTTTACTCGCCATTATATGCATCAATATGACTTAAGTTTTGGCCAAGCTGGGTTGCTCGCCCTGTGCTTACCCATACGCTCCCGATTGTTCGCTAGGTGGTAAAGGAGCACCTCTGCGATTGTTATCGCCGGTCACCAGATGTGTACCTCAGACCGGTGAAGCCGAAAGCTAGCGTTCTTAAGGGAATATTCGGTCGGTGATTTAAAAGATGACTTTTACCTATTTTTCCATCTGCCCCGTGATGTTTTATCGCTTCTTGGCAGTCCGACATGCACTTTAGGGCATGCCACCCCAAATAAAGGAACCCTTAACGGAACTATTCTCCTAGAAGATGTTTCTTACTAACCATGTAATATAACATAGCTAGTTGGGCACTTGTCCGATAAAGCACTAATGACCCCTACGCCTAGTCTCCATGCATACCACGGTTATTTCTTAACCAAAAGGTATTCGGACACACTCCGACTCTAGGGTCCCGAGGTCGGCGAAAAGGTCGGCAACGACAAACGATCTACAATCCGCTAGAAGGCATTTCATATGTCATTTTTAAAGGATAACATACATTGTCAAGTTTATTGATTGTACTCCTCCTCAATCCCGCCTAACAGTCTGTCTAGTTTACAATCCCGTTGGGAAAATTTAGCAGCCAGCCTCTACCTGGCTGTACACTAAACTCACAGGATCTCCTTCCGCCGGGCCCCACCGGTCCAACTTCGCCATATGGTTGGGATCCGCCTTCTTGTACCGCTGCCTTCACCATGGCCCAAGCCTCCTCGGCACCTTGACGGCAAGCCGAAACCTTCCATTAAACGGAAGCGCTGCCGCACTCGTAGCTTCTCTGCAAGCTCCCGAGGCCCGGGGGCGAGGATGGCCATAAGGCTCTGACGGCGCCACTCATTGCTCGCCAACTCGCTCGAACAGCTGCAACAGTTCGGAAGTTGATCACCCATTGATATGGGCATCTCCTCCGCAGGATGGCCCGTGAGTATACCTACAAGACATATTATGTCAATCGCTTCTCGCCAACTCTTCTTCCTTAGAGAGTTCGCCAAGCACTTACTATAGATGCCGCGCGGTTGCTGATTCTCCTTAACGGAGCCGACAGCTCGGCTCAGGCACCTTTCAGCTCTTCTCCGAGCTTGGCGTTGGCATCTTGGAGCTTGTTCTTTCTGCTGAACTCGTTCAAAGACATTCTCGCCGCCTTTAGTCGGCGCAGAGCGCTTGCTGTCCGGATCTTGTCCGGCGCGCCTGATGTCGTTAGTTAGACTCATGCGCATGCCGCATAACGCTTATATTAATTTATACAAATGTGTTACTAGGAGGGGTCTTTCCGTCTCCTCCGCGCAGCAAGTGCAGCCTCAAGTTGGGCCTTGCAATCTTGCAGCTCCCGAGACAGCCGGGCGTTCTTCTCGTTAAGAGCCTGAATTTCAAATGATCCTTAAATCAGTTAACATAACTAATTTAAGTCTCGGGGCTACCGTGTATACAACCATTAAAATATCTTTACCCGTATGTCTTTAACATATCGCTCCGGGCCCTGGTAAAACCATTTTGAGCAGCCCGAGATGCGTGTCCTCGTGTTGAAGGCATCCAATGCCTCGGGAAAAGCACGCCTCTTGAAAACTGTCCGCAGCGTTTATGATTCATAGCGCTCCACCACCTCGACTTGGTGGCGGACACCGTCCGGTATCCTCCGCTGGAGTAGGATCCGTTCGCGTTTTGCGCTTGCCTCCCCTCCACCCAGCGCCGGAGCCCGGCTGGTATTGGTGGGATCGGCAATTCTGTGCTCGCAGTCCGCGAGCGCTTTTTCTTCTGTAAAATCATGAGCGCTTAGAAGTTTCCTTGAACGTTGCTCAAAAGAATCAAACACGAGCCATACCTCTCGGGCGACGATTCCGCCAAGACGGCGCTCGTTTTCCTCCTGCTAGTTCGGATCGACCTCAGAGGTCGGCCGCCGCAGCTCGGCTCCCGCCGTAAAGGCGCTTCCTGCAAAACGCCATCATTCGCGAAGGTCGGTAGCCAAGGATAAGATAACGGTGTCCGGACTTCGGTCTTGGTCACCGATGCCGAATTTAGCCCGGTAGTCCGCCGAATGGCGACCAAAGCATCATCAATGCTTAGCTGGTGATACACCCGCCGATTAGCTCCACCCGATGTTCGGATCCTCTCCGGAGGTCGGACCTGTGGATCCTTCCGGATCCTCGGGTTGCGGAGCAGACTCAAAGATATCCTCCACAAATCCGGCGAGACCTCGCTACCAAGACGAATGTAAGAAACTTGAACTCAAGATACGGGTAAAGACCCTTTTGAGGTGTTCGCTTACCCATCCTCTAGGATTGATCATGGAAAACCCATCCACAGGGTTCGGACAAAGGAAGTCCTCCTTCTCCCCCTTGTACAGACCGGACAGGATCTTCACCAGATCCTCGGTTGAATCCGGCCCTTTGCGGCCGTGTCGGGTGGCATCGTCCTCCCCATTGAAATCCCACATGGGGTGGCCTTTGTATTGCAGCGGCTGCACCCCCCGCTTGATGCACGTCGCCATGACTCCAATCATGGTCAAGCCGGAATGAGCCATTAATCTTATCCGGCCCATCAAGTAATGGATGCTCTTGTCTTCCTCCAAACGGGGGCTCCACGGGCGCCAACTGAGGCGCTTTCTTCAAGGGAGCAGATCAAACTCCGGAGGCCAATCCGACTGGGTCGGGCAACGAGCGCCTACGATATAAAACCACCCGAGGGCCGCCTTGAACGCCTCTTGGGGGTGCCGGATAGGTATCCGGTCCCAGCGATGCGCCATATTTCGGCGCCGCCCACTTGATATATGGACCCCTGGTAAGAACGGGGCACGAGGCAGAACAACCTCTTCCACAATGCGAAATGGGGCTCGATACCCAGGAATAGCTCACAAAGAGCTACATAGCCCGCGATGTGCAGCATGATGCGGGCGTGAGGTGGTGGAGTTGGAGTCCGAGAACTCAGAGAGCCCGCGGAGGAACGGATGTATTGGAAATCCGAGCCCCTTATTAGATAGGGGACGAAACACACCCGCCCCCTTGTTGGGGCTTGGGGTGTCCTCCGCCTGCCTCCCACCTCGAGCAGTAACCAGTCCGCTCGGACCGAACTATGAAGGCCGGAGGAAGCAATCCTCCGCTTGGAGCTTTACTAGCTCGTTGGCGAATAGAGCACCTCCTCCAATCCCCCGGCGATGGGCTGGGAGCGCGTGAGGAAGAGCCGCTGACGATCCATGGTGGAATGGATTTCAGGTCGAGGCGCTTGATGGAGTATACGCGGAGGAAGATGGTGCGGTTTGATCTGGATCCCCGCCCTTTAATAGGCAGTGACCCGCATGATTGGGGGTAAAGTGTAAAGAGCTCCCTGCTTTTCACATTCGTGCGGCGCGTGGAAGAGGGCCATAATTTGGCGAGAAGCCAAGAAGCACAAGATTTGAGGTGAAGCCGACACTATTCGGCAGAACATGGAATTTGAAGGAGAACCCGCCTTGCAACGCCAAGACTACAAGCACGCTGGACTTATCGCCATTGAAGCCTGGTTCGGGGCTACCGAGGAGTCCTCGACTAGGGGTGTCCGGATAGCCGGACTATCAATATCCGCCGGACTCCTGCACTACGAAGATAGAAGATTGAAGACTCGCTCGTGTCCCAAGGTAGTTTCCTTGGCGTGGAAGGCAAGCTTGGCAATACGGATATGTAGATCTCCTACCATTGTAACCAACTCTGTAACCCTAGCCTCTCGGTGTCTATATAAACCGGAGGGCTTTAGTCCATAGAACACAACATTACATCTCAACAATCATACCATAGGCTAGCTTCTAGGGTTTAGCCTCCTTGATCTCGTGGTAGATCTACTCTTGTACTACCCATATCATCAATATTAATCAAGCAGGACGAGGGTATTACCTCCATCGAGAGGGCCCGAACTCGGTAAAACATTGTGTCCCTCGTCTCCTGTTACCATCCGCCTAGACGCACAGTTCAGGACCCCCTACCCGAGATCCGCCGGTTTTGACACCGACAAGGGGGCAGAGGCCCGATGGGTGGAAGAGGGAGAGGAGCCCAAGATGATCGGGGTTTCGCTGGAGAAGCTCAGCGGATGGAGGTAGACGGTGTGGGTGATGGGTTTGGAGGGGAGATGAGAAGGGAGCTCGGAAGAGATTGGTCGCGGCTGACGGATCAATTAACATCAGAGGAGAGCAGCTCAATAACCTAGCTGGAAGGGTGGCTGGTACTGTTTTGATGATAAAAGGAGCGACGCCACCGGCGAGTACAAATGCTGTGATCTCCACCCCTTAGAAGAACCCAATTTTCAAGAGGAGGCGTCAGGGAGGAGAGGATGGAGATGTGGTTGAAGATACAGAAGAGGCGGCCTCCTTCGAGGAGGACCGCCGGGCCTAATGAGAACCTTGTGCTAGAACTGTCATGGGATTGGCGATCCTGCGACAGTACATGAGCTCCGCGACCTGGTGGAGGCTAGTGCGCCGTCGGTACTTTGCATTGTGGAGACCCAAATAGCGAAGAACCGAGTGGAGGGTTTGGCGGCTTCTTTAGGTTTTCAAGGTAGTTTTGCAGTAGCTAGTAGCGGAAGAAGTGGTGGCTTTGTATATTCTGGAAATCAGATGTTCAGTTGACAATAAAGAATTTTTCACAGTATCATATAGACTCCTAGATCTCTCAACCAGGTGTTGATCAGTGGCGCCTTACTTGTTTCTATGGGGAGGCCAACATGATCCTGAGATATAAAACATGGGAAACGATGAAAAGGCTACGAGGAGAGAGTACACTGCCATGGGTTTGTATTGGTGATTTCAATGAAATTCTCCATCGGGAGGAACAATTGGGGCCAAACACTCGCGATAGCTCTCAAATTGCGGGGTTTAGGGAAGCAGTAGATGTGTGTGGCCTAGCAGATTTAGGGTATAAGGGCCTTGACTAGACCTTTGAAAAAAGAGTCACAGGTGGAGAGTTTTGCAGGGTCAGGCTGGACAGGGCTTTGGCTTCGCCTTCTTGGTCGAGCCTCTTCCCTTTTGCTAGTGTGGAGCACATGACAGTGACAAAAAGTGACCATAGCCCCATTCTGTTGATGAATGAGCTCGAGAGTGCTAACCCTAGATGGGAAAAGAAGAAGCCGTTCAGATACGAGTGCGCATGGGAGGCACATGACAAATTTAAGGATGCAATGGCAGATGTGTGGAATGGCGAGGGACCGGCTGGGTCCGTATCTGATCTAGCAAACAAAATCAACGCAATTGCGGTTTCGTTATCGCGCTGGGGCAGACACACTTTTGGTTCTGTGCGTGAAGAACTACGTTCACTTTGAAGGCATCTAGCCTTGTTGCGTGCAGACCCGTTGCGGACGGGGCCGAGCCAAGAAGAGAAGAGAATCGAAGACCACATGGTCGAGCTAGCGTACAGAGAAGAGATCATGGCAACACAGCGCTCTCGCATCACTTGGCTGTCTAAGGGGGACAGTAATACGAAGTTTTTCCAAAAGAAAGCAAGTGCCCGGCGTTCGAAAAACTCGATATCGCAGCTGTCCCGAAGTGATGGCACTGTGTGCACGGATCGACATGAGTTAGATGGGATGGCTACAGAGTTTTATGCTAATCTGTACACGTCCGAGGGCACCATTGGCATGGAAGAAGTTCTGTCTCATATACCTGTGTGTGTAGATGGTAACATGAATGCATGACTAAACGCCACTTATAGCAAAGAAGAAGTTAAGGATGCATTGTTTCAAATGTTCCTCACGAAGGCCCCTGGACCGGATGGCTTCCCGGCTCATTTTTTCAAAAGCATTGGGATTTATGTGGTGATGAAGTCACGAGGATGATCATTCGAGTGCTTGAAGGAGTGGATTCACCGGAGGAGATAAACAACATGTTCATTGTTTTGATTCCAAGATAGCTAGTCCAAAAGTTCTAGGACAATTTCGACCTATAAGTCTTTGCAATGTAATCTACAAGATTGCCTCAAAGGTCTTAGCAAATAGGTTGAAAACTATTCTCCCCGAGGTCATCTCCGAAGAGCAATCAGCTTTTGTCCCTGGACGTCTCATTACAGATAATTTCATCACAGCTTATGAGTGTTTGCATTACATGAAAACCAGGAGGGTGTAGGGTAACAGATTTTGCGCGCTAAAATTGGATATGATGAAGGCCTATGATCGCTTGGAGTGGTCTTATTTAAAGGCAATTATGCTCAAGATGGGCTTCAGCCCAAGATTCATAGATACTGTTATGAGGTGTGTATCATCGGTTTCATTCTCAGTCTTGTTCAATGGTGGGGTTTTGGATGCTTTCAAACCTTCCTGGCTTGCGACAAGGGGATCCCATATCGCCATATCTGTTCTTGCTTGCAGCTGAGGGTCTATCTTGTTTGCTAAAGGCAGAAGGAGCGGTGAGGGGGATTTCTGTTGCTCTAGGGCCCCCCTCTAGTTAACCACCTGCTTTGCGCTGATGATAGCCTCCTCTTTTTTGAGGCTACTGATGCTAGTGCTACTCGAGTGAAGAAGATGCTTACTACATACTGCAATGCTTCGGGTCAGAGGATAAATGTTGACAAGTCCTCCGTTTTCTTTAGCAAGGGTGTTCTTGAATCCACAAGGGGCACAATCAAGGACATTCTCGAGGTTCAAAATGAGTCCTTGTTAGAAAAATATCTTGGCTTACCTTCGGATGTGGGGCAAGCAAAAGAAGGGTCTTTCAAATATCTAAAGGACAGAATTTGGAATCATGTTCAAGGGTGGATGGAGAAGTGTCTGTCAGCCGGAGGTAAAGAAGTTTTAATTAAATCAGTGGTTCAATCCATCCCTACGTATTCGATGGCTTGCTTTAAGTTACCCCGTGGACTTTGTGAGCATATAAACAACATCATTCGGAGATTTTGGTGGGGGAGAAAAATGGTCAAAGGAAACCAGCCTGGGTGTCATGGGCAACAATGTCAAAACCAAAGTTCTTGGGCGGTTTGGGTTTTAGGGATGTGGAGCATTTCAACTTGGCACTTCTTGCTCGCCAAGTTTGGAGATTGTTACAAGAGCCAGATACTCTTAGTGCGCGTGTGCTAAAAGCCCGCTACTACCCCAACACCAGCATTCTAGACGCGACTTTGGGATCGTCTCCTTCCTAGGTTTGGCGCTCATTAATAGAAGGCAGAGATGTGTTGTCTTTGGGACTAATCAAGATGATTGTCACAAGTTCTAGCACTCGCATTCGGGAAGAAAATTGGATGCCGAGGGACTATAAGCTTCGCCCCATCTGTGCTCGATCAGCTAACCCCCCCCCCCGTTTTGGTCTCTGACCTCCTCAATCTAGCTACTCGCACGTGGGACAAGCAAATTCTTGAGGATCATTTTATTGTTGCGGATGTAGAAGTAATCCTCAATATACCAACCAGCTCTAGGATGCAGGAAGACTTCTGGGCCTGGCACTATGACAGACGCGACGTGTTTTCTGTCCAATCAGGATATAGGATGATCTCTGCAATTAAAGCTCAGAGGGAAGACTGGCTGGAGCACCGGCCGGGCCATTCCAACATCACAGCGGAGAAGCATTCATGGTCTCAGTTGTGGAAGGTGAAGGTCCCGTCAAAAATTCGTATCTTTGTTTGGAGACTTGCCCACATTTCGCTCCCTACAGGCCTAGTTCGACACAAGCGCAGCATGGCAGATACCCCGGCGTGCTCTATAGGTGGTGTGGTTGAGGACACATGGTGTCATTCACTGCTGAGCTGCCGCATGGCTCGGTGTGTTTGGGCATTAGGAGATGAGTCTTTGCTTGAGCATGTGCTATCGAACCAGAATGAAGATGCAAAGTTGTGGCTATTTTGGCTGTTTGAATCAACTACCCAAGACGATCTTACCCGAGTTTTGGTGACAATGTGGGCTATCTGGTGGGCGCGACGTAAAGCGATACATGATGAGGAGTTTCAGAGCCCGTTGTCAACTATGTGTTTCATCAAAAGGTATCTGGAGGAGCTGGATATTGTCTCTCATTGCATGCCAACAAATCACGTTGCAAGGGCTAATCGACCCAGGGCAAATACATGGTTGCCACCACCAGAATTTGCTGCAAAATTCAACTGTGATGGCGGTCTATCTACACTGGGGGAGAAAGGAGCAGCGGCAGTGGTTTGCAGAGACAAGGACGGGGCTTATCTTGGGGCATCAACACTAGTTTTCGAAGGCTTGTCTAATCCATCTAGCCTGGAGGCGAAAGCATGCTGTGAAGCAATGGCCCTTGCACATGACCTTCATTTACAGGACTTGGTGATTGCCTCAGATTGCCTGGAAGTTATTTCTAACTTAAAGGGAGGAGGGTCTCCAGTGTATGCTCCTATCCTTAGAGAGATTCAGTTTAGTACAAACTTATTTTCTTCTGTTGATTTCCTTTTTGAGCATAGGGAAAATAATTTTGAGGCCCATTCGCTGGCTAAAGGAGCTGCGTCTCTGGCGGTGGGCCGCCATGTGTGGCTACGGGTTCGTCCGGACATTGTTTGTATTCCTTCTGTTATGAACTCTGAATAAAAACCCCTAGTTTACCCTCAAAAAAAGTAGGAGTTGTCTAGTCTCTTGCGTGGGTGGTCAACTATTTGCCATGAGCCCACATGGATTCCGGTTGCGTCAAGGGCTTCATTAATATTCGTTTATGCTCAAGTCTTGCTAGCTCGTGGAGGAGTGATAACAATGATGCTTGGGAAAACCTCAACAATGTTTTTCTTCTCGGTGATGTGTGTGTATAGCTAGGTTGGCCGAGTTGCCCTGTGTGGACCGTTGTAATGGTTTTCACCCATTTTGTCAATTAACTAAACAACCCTACACCTTCTTAATTGATGAGACAAGGCAAGTCTTTTTCATTCATTTCCAAAATGAAACCCCATGAATTTACATTAGTGTTAATTAATATGTTGCGATCTACAAGTGACGCTTATTTGATCAGGAGCATGTAACTGCACATTGTTTTTAGAGCACAACAATCTAGCAAGGTCTTTGGTCAGAAAAATGGGTAACACAAACCGCGACGTAATCATGAACACTGGTAATTAAAATGATGTGGGAAAAACTGAAAGTGATTTCTTTCTTGGAGGTCAAAGCAACATTGTCTAGACATTGTAACTTTCAAGAATAATAAATGTCAAGTGATTTTTTGTCATACCTAACATGGAATTTCTAGTCGAGGGACGTCATGTCCGAATACCACGGGTCTAGAATACAGAAAACAAGGACACAATATACCCATGTTCATGCATCCAAGATGGATAAACGCCCTACTCCATGTCTTGCTTATTCTTTAAATATGGAGAATATAGAGGATTAAAATGTTAAGGGGTACTCACCAAGTCAGGGAACTCAACAAGTTCTGCTGATGATGGTAGTGATTTCGACAGGAAGTGACAAAAATCTTCTATGTGGTGTAGGCTTATCTAGGCTAAAGGAGCACGCCCCCCTCTATAGTGCCCCTGGTGCACTTACATAGCTCCGGTTATGGAAGACTCCAAGTCGGTGCATGAGGGCATAAAACAATTGGAACCTTACACGGTGTTGGTGATTTTCTATCTATTGTAGAGTGTTTTGTTAATTGTAGTGTACTCCGATGGCAAGTCTCCTCTGTAGACAGTGCCACTTCTCCTGGATTGTTTATCCTTTGGGCTCTTGGGGACCAGGGGCGTCATTGGAGTGGCGGTGAGGGCCATGCCTATGGTTCGCCCGAGCTGCCCCCATGGTGTGGTGGGCGACACAGGGTTACCAAAAATAGTTTGATGCTCATGAGGTTATGCTCGATGACTTCACCATATCTATAATCTCCCATCTAAGATTCTTCATTGGCAAGCGACATCTTTATGCCATTCAAGATGAGATCGAGTTCATAACCATCCATGTCAGAAGATTCCCGGTCATGCTAGTCATTAACATCTCATGATGGATGGAAAGTAGGTAGATCATATAGTTGGGTATCACCCTGCGCTCTTGTGTATGAGAGGTTGTGCTTTGGTAGTGACAGCGAAGGCAGTGGCAATGTGTGAGAGAAGGATGCTCTCGTCAAAGGATTCTCAAAGCTCCACCAAATTTGATAATGCCTCTTCGGGCCCATTACCTGCTATGATTATTGAATCTCTTCTATGCGACATTGTGAATGTATTTCTTCTACACATCTTTCAAATATTGGCAAATCTGGATAGTTGGAGGCACTTGCCAAATGTACCATTGATCACTAATGTACGCCCTAAAGCTATGGAAGCTTCATACGAATGGTAATATCCTAATAGGTCCTGCACAACACTACACCAAACATGACATCACATTATTTTAACCATTCTTGAGGCTTTTGGTGAAGATCACCAAGGAAGCTATGGGCAGGGTGGAAGCAAATGATAACGGTAGGCTTTGACCTACAAAACAAGATGATGTTCTCATTGTGGTGTATAGGACCTGAAATAGTTAGTAGAATGTTCATTGATGCATGCTTGCTATTTGATAGGCACTTGAGTTTTTTGAACAATCATGGGGGGGGGGGTACCCAACTGAATCATTGCTAAAAGTGACGCAAGGGCGAGTTGTTACAAGAGTGCGCCAGAGCGCGGGGCAACATATTGGCACCATGACATGACCGCCACCTTTAAAGAGGGAGCATTACATTTGAATGTCCAGAGGGAAAATCTCAAAAAATGTTTGTGATTGTTACATTGGTAGAGTGCGAATCATTGCAAAAGACTTGCACATTCTGAGAATCCCAGTTTTTCCCTAGAATGGAGAGAGCGACAGATGGCCAGAGGCTGATGTCGAGTCCCTCAGAAGTACACGTGTCCCAAATGTTGTCAGCGATGGTGGGGATTTGGAGACCCAACTGGCGCCATATTGCTTTGGGGGGGGGGCAACCGAGGAAGAGGTGGTCTGTGTCTTCAGAAGGAGCATTGCAGCGAGGGCATGCTTCTTCGTCCATAGTATGCTTGTGGAAGAGGTTGCTTGTGATGTTCGGACCCCCACCCCGAAAAACCAGCCAACCGAAGATCCAAACCTCTATAGGAATTTTGGAGTCCCAAATAAGAGCTACTTTAGAGCCGATGTCACTACCCTTGTGAAGGAGGGCTACAACCTGCTTGGTGGAGAAGGAGAGCCTAATGTAGCATAAACCTTCGTAATTGTGATCATCAATAGCAAAGTCCTGCAAGAAAGACAACACTGAATCTAGCTCGATCAAGGCAACATTAGTAAGGTGGTTCCGAAGGTTAGACATTAATCCGATATGCATGACATGAGAGTGTAGGATGGTGGGGTGCGTGGAGTGTGGGTATAGGTGGGGGTAAGTAGAGGCTAAGGGCTAACTTAGGAGCGATGAGTCTGTCCAAAAAAGTAGCTTGGCCATTATTGGTGAACACACAAGAGATTTACTGGAGGGTAGGTAGGTGTTTGTTAACCACAAAGGAAGGAGGGTGTGAGGGTTTGGTCATCAATTTTTGAGTGCAGTAGGAGTGGTGATACCATTGAGCCCAAGGAAGATCCGGGTTTTGGAGCAACTTGTACGCAAACTTGATAAGTCCGATTGAGCAAGTTTTAACACCCAGACCACCATTATTTTTTGTTTGCAAACATTTTCAAAGAAATATTACACTTAGACCCTATGCACGTTTCTTTGTCAACCCGAAAGAAGGCTCTGCGTGTCGCATCTAGATGTTTCAGGATTTTTTTGGGAGGCAAAAGACAGACATGAAGTGACTCAGTGAAGGACAGATGAGAGCAAAGTGAGCCTAGCATCATGAGAGAGCCTCGCCACCATCCGGAGAGATACCTTAAGTGAAGGAAATATGCCCTAGAGGCAATAATAAAGTTATTATTTATTTCCTCATATCATGATAAATGTTTATTATTCATGGTAGAATTGTATTAACCGGAAACATGATACATGTGTGAATACATAGACAAACATATAGTCACCAGTATGCCTCTACTTGACTAGCTCATTAATCAAAGATGGTTATGTTTCCTAACCATAGACATGTGTTGTCATTTGATTAATGGGATCACATCATTAGGAGAATGATGTGATTGACATGACCCATTCCGTTAGCCTAGCACTTGATCGTTTAGTATGTTGCTATTGCTTTCTTCATGACTTATACATGTTCCTATAACTATGAGATTATGCAACTCCGCTTAGCGGAGGAACACTTTGGTGCTACCAAACGTCCACAACGTAAATGGGTGATTATAAAGGAGTACTACAGTGTCTCCAAAGGTACATGTTGGGTTGGCGTATTTCGAGATTAGGTTTTGTCACTCCGATTGTCGGAGAGGTATCTCTGGGCCCTCTCGGTAATGCACAACACTATAAGCCTTGCAAGCAATGTAGCTAATGAGTTAGTTACGGAATGATGCATTACGTAATGAGTAAAGATACTTGCCGGTAACGAGACTGAACTAGGTATTGGATACCGACGATCGAATCTCGGGCAAGTAACATACCGATGACAAAGGGAACAACGTATGTTGTTATGCGGTTTGACCGATAAAGATCTTCGTAGAATATGTAGGAGCCAATATGGGCATCCAGGTTCCGCTATTGGTTATTGACCGAGAATAGTTCTAGGTCATGTCTACATAGTTCTCGAACTCGTAGGGTCCGCACGCTTAACATTATGATGACAGTTTTATTATGAGTTTATAAGTTTTGATGTACCGAAGTTTGTTCGGAGTCCCGGATGTGATCACGGACATGACGAGGAGTCTCGAAATGGTCGATACATAAAGATTGATATATTGGAAGCCTATGTTTGGACATCGGAAGTGTTCCGGGTGAAATCGGCATTTTACCGGAGTACCGAGAGGTTACCGGAACCCCCCGGTGAACTAATGGGACTTATTGGACCTAGTGGAGGAAGAGGAGAGGAGGCCTAGGGGCAGCCGCGCGCCCCTCCCCCCAAGTCCGAATAGGACAAGGAGGGGGGCGGCGCCCCCCTTTCCTTTCCCCTCTCTCCTCCTTCCCCCCAAGTCCTAATTCAACTAGGGAAAGGGGGGGAGTCCTACTCCCGGTGGGAGTAGGACTCCTCCAGCGCGCCTCCTCCTAGGGCCGGCCGCACCCGCCCTTGCTCCTTTATATACGGGGGCAGGGGGGCACCCTAGGACACACAAGTTGATCTACGTGATCGTTCCTTAGCCGTGTGCGGTGCCCCCCTCCACTATATTCCACCTCGGTCATATCATCGCGGAGTTTAGGCGAAGCCCTGCGCCGGTAGAACATCATCATCGTCACCACGCCATCGTGCTGACGGAACTCATCCCCGACACTTTGCTGGATCGGAGTACGGGGATCGTCATCGAGCTGAACGTGTGCTGAACTCGGAGGTTCCGTACGTTCGCTACTTGGATTGGTCGGATCGTGAAGACGTACGACTACATCAACCGCATTGTCACAACACTTCCGCTTACGGTCTACGAGGGTACGTGGATAATACTCTCCCCTCTCGTTGCTATGCCATCACCATGATCTTGCGTGTGCATTGGAATTTTTTTGAAATTACTACGTTACCCAATAGTGGCATCCGAGCCTGGTTTTATGCGTATATGTCATATGCACGAGTAGAACACAAGTGAGTTGTGGGCGATACAAGTCATACTACTTACCAGCATGTCATACTTTGGCTCAGCGGTATTGTGAGATGAAGCGGGCCGGACCGACATTACGCGTACGCTTACGCGAGACTGGTTTCACCGTTATGAGCACTCGTGCTTAAAGGTGACTGGCGGGTGTCTGTCTCTCTCACTTTAGCTGAATCGAGTGTGGCTACGCCCGGTCCTTGTGAAGGTTAACAGCACTAACTTGACGAACTGTCGTTGTGGTTTTGATGCGTAGGTAAGAACGGTTCTTGCTCAGCCCGTAGCAGCCACGTAAAATTTGCAACAACAAAGTAGAGGACGTCTAACTTGTTTTTGCAGGGCATGTTGTGATGTGATATGGTCAAGACGTGATGCTATATTTTATTGTATGAGATGATCATGTTTTGTAACCGAAGTTATCGGCAACTGGTAGGAGCCATATGGTTGTCGCTTTATTGTATGAAATGCAAACGCCCTGTAATTGCTTTACTTTATCACTAAGCGGTAGCGATAGTTGTAGAAGTAATAGATGGTGTAACGACAACGATGCTACGATGGAGATCAAGGTGTCGCGCCGGTGACGATGGTGATCACGACGGTGCTTTGAAGATGGAGATCACAAGCACAAGATGATGATGGCCATATCATATCACTTATATTGATTGCATGTGATGTTTATCCTTTATGCATATTATCTTGCTTTGACTGACGGTAGCATTTTAAGATGGTCTCTCACTAAAATTATCAAGAAGTGTTCTCCCTGAGTATGCACCGCTATGAAAGTTCTTCGTCTTTGAGACACCACGTGATGATCGGGTGTGATAGGCTCTACGCTCAAATACAACGGTGCAAAACAATTGCGCATGCGGAATACTCAGTTAAACTTGACGAGCCTAGCATATAACAGATATGGCCTCGGAACACGGAGACCGAAAGGTCGAGCGTGAATCATATAGTAGATATGATCAACATATTGATGTTCACCGTTGAAACTACTCCATCTCACGTGACGATCGGACATGGTGTAGTTGATATGGATCACGTAATCACTTAGAGGATTAGAGGATGTCTATCTAAGTGGGAGTTCTTAAGTAATATGATTAATTGAACTTAAATTTATCATGAACTTAGTACCGATAGTATTTTGCTTGTCTATGTTTGTTGTAGATAGATGGCTCGTCTTTGTTGTTCCGTTGAATTTTAATGCGTTCCATGAGAAAGCAAAGTTGAAAGATGATGGTAGAAATTACACGGATCGAGTCCGTAACGAGGATTATCCTCATTGCTGCATGTAAGAATTACGTCCCGGAAGCACCGTTGGGTGCCAGCCTGCTGCTGATGCAACCGACGATGTTAAGAACGTCTGGCGAGCAAAGCGATGACTACTCGATAGTTCGATGTGCCATGCTTTACGGCTTAGAACCGGGTCTTCAACGACGTTTTGAACGTCATGGAGCATATGAGGTGTTCCAGGAGTTGAAGTTAATATTTCAAGCAAATGCCCGGATTGAGAGATATGAAGTCTCCAATAAGTTCTATAGCCGCAAGATGGAGGAGAATAGTTCACGGTGAACACATACTCAAAATGTCGGGTATAATAATCACTTGATTCAACGGGAGTTAATCTTCACGATGATAGTGTCATTGATGAAATTCTTCAATCACGCCACCAAGCTACAAGAGCTTCGTGATGAACTATAATATGCAAGGGATGGACAAGACTATTCCGAGATCTTCGCAATGCTAAAAGCATGGAGGTAGAAATCAAGAAGGAGCATCAAGTGTTGATGGTCAACAAGACCACCAGTTTCAAGAAAAGGGCAAAGGGAAGAAGAAGGGAACTTCAAGAAGAACAACAAACAAGTTCTCGCTCAAGAGAAGAAACCCAAGTCTGGACCTAAGCCTGAAATCGAGTGCTTCTCTGCAAGCGATCGGACACTTGAAGCGGAACTGCCCCAAGTATTTGGCGATAAGAAGGATGGCAAAGTGAACAAAGGTATATGTGATATACATGTTATTGATGTGTATCTTACTAATGCTCGCAGAGTACACAGGTATTTGATACTGGTTCATTGCTATTATTTGCAACTCAAACAGGAATACGGATTGCGAAGATTGGCTAAGGACGAGGTGACGATCGCGCGGGGAAATGGTTCCAAAGTCGATGTGATCGCGGTCGGCACGCTACCTCTACATCTACCATCGGGATTAGTTTTAGACCTAAATAATTGTTATTTGGTGCCAGCGTTGAGCATGAACATTATATCTGGATCTTGTTTGATGCGAGACGGTTATTCATTTAAATCAGAGAATAATGGTTGTTCTATTTATATGAGTAATATCTTTTATGGTCATGCACCCTTGAAGAGTGGTCTATTTTTTGAATCTCGATAGTAGTGATACACATACTCATAGTGTTGAAACCAAAAGATGCAGAGTTGATAATGATAGTGCAACTTATTTGTGGCACTGCCGTTTAGGTCATATCGGTGTAAAGCGCATGAAGAAACTCCATACTGATGGGCTTTTGGAATCACTTGATTATGAATCACTTGGTACTTGCGAACCGTGCCTCAGGGGCAAGATGACTAAAACGTCGTTCTCCGGAACCATGGAGCGAGCAAATGATTTGTTGGAAATCATACATACTGATGTTTGTGGTCCAATGAATGTTGAGGCTCGCGGCGGGTATCGTTATTTTCTCACCTTCACAGATGATTTAAGCAGATATGGGTATATCTACTTAATGAAACACAAGTCTGAAACATTTGAAAAGTTCAAAGAATTTCAGAGTGAAGTGGAAAATCATCGTAACAAGAAAATAAAATTTCTACGATCTGATCGTGGAGGAGAATATTTGAGTTATGAGTTTGGTTTACATTTGAAAAAATGCGGAATAGTTTCGCAACTCATGCCACCCGGAACACCATAATGAAATGGTGTGTCCGAACATCGTAATCGTGCTTTAGTAGATATGGTGTGATCTATGATGTCTCTTACTGATTTACCGCTATCATTTTGGGGTTATGCTTTAGAGACGGCCGCATTCACGTTAAATAGGGCACCATCAAAATCCGTTGAGACGACGCCTCATGAACTGTGGTTTGGCAAGAAACCAAAGTTGTCGTTTCTTAAAGTTTGGGGCTGCGATGCTTATGTGAAGAAACTTGAACCAGATAAGCTCGAACCCAAATCGGAGAAATGTGTCTTCATAGGATACCCAAAAGAGACTGTTGGGTACACCTTCTATCACAGATCTGAGGGCAAGATTTTCGTTGCTAAATTCGGATCCTTTCTAGAGAAGGAGTTTCTCTCGAAAGAAGTGAGTGGGAGGAAAGTAGAACTTGACGAGGTAACTATACCTGCTCCCTTATTGGAAAGTAGTTCATCACAAGAACCGGTTCCTGTGACAACACCAATTAGTGAGGAAGCTAATGATATTGATCATGAAACTTCAGATCAAGTTTCTCTCGAACCTCGTGGGTCTACCAGAGTAAGATCCGCACTGAGTGGTACGGTAATCCTATTCGGAAGTCATGTTACTTGACCATGATGAACCTACGAACTATGAGGAAGCGATGATGAGCCCAGATTCCGCAAAATGGGTAGAGGCCATGAAATCTGAGATGGGATCCATGTATGAGAACAAAGTATGGACTTTGGTTGACTTGCCCGATGATCGGCAAGCCATTGAGAATAAATGGATCTTTAAGAAGAAGACCGACGATGGTAATGTAATCGTCTATAAAGCTCAACTTGTTGCAAAAGGTTTTCGACAAGTTCAAGGGGTTGACTACGATGAGACTTTCTCACCCGTAGCGATGCTTAAGTCTGTCCGAATCATGTTAGCAATTGCTGCATTTTATGATTATGAAATTTGGCAAATGGATGTCAAAACTGCATTCTTGAATGGATTTCTGGAAGAAGAGTTGTATATGATGCAGCCAGAAGGTTTTGTTGATCCAAAAGGTGCTAAAAAAGTGTACAAGCTCCAGCGATCCATTTATGGACTAGTGCAAGCATCTCGGAGTTGGAATAAACGTTTTGATAGTGTGATCAAAGCATATGGTTTCATACAGAATTTTGGAGAAGCCTGTATTTACAAGAAAGTGAGTGGGAGCTCTGTAGCATTTCTGATATTATATGTAGATGACATATTATTAATTGGAAATGATATAGAATTTCTGGATAGCATAAAGGGATACTTGAATAAAAGTTTTTCTATGAAAGACCTCGGTGAAGCTGCTTATATATTGGGCATCAAGATTTATAGAGATAGATCAAGACGCTTAATAGGACTTTCACAAAGCACATACCTTGATAAAGTTTTGAAAAAGTTCAAAATGGATCAGGCAAAGAACGGGTTCTTGCCCGTACTACAAGGTGTGAAGTTGAGTCAGACTCAATGCCCGACCACAGCAGAAGATAGAGAGAAAATGAAAGATGTTCCCTATGCTTAAGCCATAGGCTCTATCATGTATGCAATGATGTGTACCAGACCTGACGTGTGCTTAGAAATAAGCTTGGCAGGAAGGTACCAAAGTAATCCAGGAGTGGATCACTGGACAACGGTCAAGAACATCCTGAAATACCTGAAAAGGACTAAGGATATGTTTCTCATATATGGAGGTGACAAAGAGCTAGTCGTAAATGGTTACGCCGATGTAAGCTTTGACACCGATCCGACGATTCTAAATCGCAAACCGGATACGTGTTTATATTAAACGGTGGAGCTGTAAGTTGGTGCAGTTCTAAACAAAGCGTCGTGGCGGGATCTACATGTGAAGCGGAGTACATAGCTGCTTACAAGCAGCAAATGAAGGAGTCTGGATGAAGGAGTTCATTTCCGATCTAGGTGTCATACCTAGTGCATCGGGACCAATGAAGATCTTTTGTGACAATCTCGGTGCAATTGCCTTAGCAAAGGAATCCAGATTTCACAAGAGGACCAAGCACATCAAGAGACGCTTCAATTCCATCCGGGACCAAGTCCGTGGGAGACATAGAGATTTGCAAGATACATACGGATCTGAATGTTGCGCACCCGTTGACTAAGCCTCTCTCACGAGCAAAACATGATCAGCACCAAGACTCCATGGGTGTTAGAATCATTACTGTAATCTAGATTATTGACTCTAGTGCAAGTGGGAGATCAAGGAAATATGCCCTAGAGGCAATAATAAAGTTATTATTTATTTCCTCATATCATGATAAACGTTTATTATTCATGGTAGAATTGTATTAACCGGAAACATGATACATGTGTGAATACATAGACAAACATATAGTCACTAGTATGCCTCTAATTGACTAGCTCATTAATCAAAGATGGTTATGTTTCCTAACCATAGACATGTGTTGTCATTTGATTAATGGGATCACATCATTAGGAGAATGATGTGATTGACATGACCCATTCCGTTAGCCTAGCACTTGATCATTTAGTATATTGCTATTGCTTTCTTCATGACTTATACATGTTCCTGTAACTATGAGATTATGCAACTCCGTTTACCGGAGGAACACTTTGGTGCTACCAAACGTCACAACGTAATCGGGTGATTATAAAGGAGTACTACAGTGTCTCCAAAGGTACATGTTGGGTTGGCGTATTTCGAGATTAGGTTTTGTCATTCCGATTGTCGGAGAGGTATCTCTGGGCCCTCTCGGTAATGCACATCACTATAAGCCTTGCAAGCAATGTAGCTAATGAGTTAGTTACGGAATGATGCATTACGTAACGAGTAAAGAGACTTGCCGATAACGAGATTGAACTAGGTATTGGATACCGACGATCGAATCTCGGGCAAGTAACATACCGATGACAAAGGGAACAACGTATGTTGTTATGCGGTTTGACCGATAAAGATCTTCGTAGAATATGTAGGAGCCAATATGGGCATCCAGGTTCCGCTATTGGTTATTGACCGAGAATAGTTCTAGGTCATGTCTACATAGTTCTCGAACCCGTAGGGTCCGCACGCTTAACGTTACGATGACAGTTTTATTATGACTTTATAAGTTTTGATGTACCAAAGTTTGTTCGGAGTCCCGGATGTGATCACGGACATGACGAGGAGTCTCGAAATGGTCGAGACATAAATATTGATATATTGGAAGCCTATGTTTGGACATCGGAAGTGTTCCGGGTGAAATCGACATTTTACTGGAGTACCGAGAGGTTACCGGAACCCCCTGGTGAACTAATGGGCCTTATTGGACCTAGTGGAGGAAGAGGAGAGGAGGCCTAGGGGCAGCCGCGCGCCCCTCCCCCAAGTCCGAATAGGACAAGGAGGGGGGCGCCCCCCCTTTCCTTTCCCCTTTCTCCTCCTTCCCCCCAAGTCCTAATTCAACTAGGGAAAGGGGGGGGGGGGAGTCCTACTCCCGGTGGGAGTAGGACTCCTCCGGCGCGCCTCCTCCTAGGGCCGGCCGCACCCCCCCTTGATCCTTTATATACGGGGGCAGGGGGGCACCCTAGGACACACAAGTTGATCTACATGATCGTTCCTTAGCCATGTGCGGTGGCCCCCTCCACCATATTCCACCTCGGTCATATCGTCGCGGAGTTTAGGCGAAGCCCTGCGCCGGTAGAACATCATCATCGTCACCACGCCGTCCTGCCGACGGAACTCATCCCGACACTTTGCTGGATCGAGTCCGGGATCATCATCGAGCTGAACGTGTTACGAACTCGGAGGTGCCGTGACGTTCGGTACTTGGATCGGTCGGATCGTGAAGACGACGACTACATCAACCGCGTTGTCACAACGCTTCGCTTCGGTCTACGAGGGTACGTGGACAATACTCTCCCCTCTCGTTGCTACGCCATCACCATGATCTTGCGTGTGCGTAGGAAATTTTTTGAAATTACTACGTTACCCAACATTAAGAAGGTGTTGACGATGGGTTGGAAGGCGGTGGAGGGAAGTTTTATCGCAAGAGAGGGAGCTCAAGATATGCATGTGGAAAGGTGGAGACGGGACATACGAAGGTTGTTGCAGGGGCAACGGAGGTAGAGCTGTCAGTGTGGAGAGCAACAAACCAGGCGGGAGGAAGCCACAAACGAAAAGAATGGAGAGGAGAGAATCCCAGCTAACATAGTCAAAGGCTTTTCAGAAGTCGAGTTTGGAAACCATTTTTTCGAGTGTGGCAACAATTAAGAAGGTCCGCGGCGTCGATGAAATTCTTGGCAATGAGCCTTCTGTTAAGTCCGTTTCGTCGCCATATACTAGGGTTTGGGTCATGGGCTTAAGCTTGTTTGTCAGAACTTTAGCCAAAGCTTTGGTGGGCGGGAGTCGAATCCTCGAAGAGGAGACAGACACACTGTTGGTAACCGCAACGTCATGTCGGAGGAGAGGCAGAGGTTGATTGGGTAGAGTAGGGGGGGAGTGGTCATTTTGATCGATGTAGAAAGGAAACAAATCCCTAAGCCCGAGACAGGGATGTCGTGGCCATACAAAAATTAAGAAGGTCCGCGGCGTCGATGAAATTCTTGGCAATGAGCCTTCCGTTAAGTCCGTCTCGTCGCCATATACTAGGGTTTGGGTCATGGGCTTAAGCTTGTTTGTCAGAACTTTAGCCAAAGCTTTGGTCGGCGGGAGTCGAATCCTCGAAGAGGAGACAGACACACTGTTGGTAACCGCAACGTCATGTCGGAGGAGAGGCAGAGGTTGATTGGGTAGAGTAGGGGGGGAGTGGTCATTTTGATCGATGTAGAAAGGAAACAAATCCCTAAGCCCGAGACAGGGATGTCGTGGCCATACCCCCCCCCCCTTCCCAAACACCCGACAAGGGCGCGTGTGTGTGTTTGGAGGGTGCGGTGTTAGGGTTAGCTGGAGGAAGAAGATGAACAATAAGCGTTGAATGAAGGATACAGTAAATAATTTTTGGAAAAGTATAGTAGTAGCATTTTAATTTCGCCAATAACACCACATCAGCTTGGTTTATAAATAGCGAGTCTATCGAACCTAGCAAATGGGTGCTGTACAAAAACCTTCAGCACGTCAAATTACATGAGGCTGAGATCGAGCTAAAGCTTGCATATATCTGTATACGAATATGCAGTAAGCTAAGCTAGTACTACTATTAACTACAATTATTATTGTTTACCCCCGAGTTAAATCGGGCGGCGCGGTCAATCTCTGCCATCGTCCCGGGGCTGAGAACGACGCAGTTGGAGGCGCACCAGTCCAGGTAGGCCTCCTGCATGGACAATGCTGGCGGCGGCGGCGGCGGCGGCGAGGACGGCTGCCGATCATCCCGATCAGGAGGACGAGGAGGCGGCGTGCGCGGAGGGGCGGCGCCGGTGAGCCTCTGCACGGTGAGGGCGAAGTCCTGCGGCGGCACCCGGTAGAGGTGGTCCTGGGCGGGGTCGCGCCGTGTCCTGCTCCTCGTCGCCGGCGCAGACGTCGCCGGTCCCTGCCGGTGGTGGTTATTCTCCATTGATCTGAAGGAGGAGGCGCGTGGCGTGGCCGATCGGTCTGGAGCTGAGGTTCTCTCCGTCAATGAGCTGCTGGGCATGCAGTCAAGTGCTGGAGAAGCTTGGTCGTAGCATCTCAGCAAGGGTATATATACGCCGGGTCGTCGGGGCCTCGGTGACAGGGACGTCCACGCAGAAGATGACGTCACCCATGGCGGCTTACCCTGTGGAGGTCTCCCGGGGTGCTACTCGGATTACGTCAGCACGGACGCGTCTCGGGCTGGCTCGCCTCGTTCCTTACCGTGCCTCTTTGGAGGTGGATCGATCCATGCATCTTGTAAATAAATTAAAGAATGAGAGCGCACCGAATACCTCATTCGTTACCTACGTGAGTACGTGCTAGCATCTTGCAAGTAAATTAAAGAGTCAGCACACACGGAATGCACATGCTTAACAAAACCATATTCATTCACGGGTCAAATCTTAACGATTTTGTCCCCTAACTGCGTGCTTTCAGTGTGTAGTGTATTTAGATATTTAGTTAGGAACAAAAACATTACCTACCCCCAACCGATGCAAATATGGCATACTAGATTATTTCTTTGAGTTAAAAAAAACATCACACATGCCGGTGTGTGATGTTAACTCAAAGAAATAATCACATGCCAGGGGGTAATTATCTGCTAAAACGTCTCTCCTCCCTTCGTCTCTCCTCCAAGAAAAGGAGGCTAGGGTTTCTGCTTCCCGTCGGCGGCACCGCCGATCTCCCACGACTCCTGTGGCCTTAGGACCATGGGTGCGCGGTGGATCCCGGTCCTTGCCGGCGGAAGGACTCTGTTTTCAGGTGCTTCTTCAAGTTTTGTTAGGGTTTGTGTCCTGCTCAAGAAGACGAGACGGCGGAGGCTTCTTGAAGATGGAATAAGGTTCTTCCCATCTAGCCCCCGTCCCAATGGTGTGTCTAGCATCGTCGGAGGGTGTGTGGAGGTGTGTCTCTGGTGGATCTTGCGGGATTTGGTCGATGGTTGTCTTTGGTGGATCAACTCGGATCCGGTCTTTGTTTGTCTTTATTCATGTGTCTTCAGGTTCCTTCCGATCTAAACTTCTCTTCATCGGCGACGGTTGCTGTTCTGAGGTGTTGGTCCTATGGGACCTTAGCACGACGACTTCCCCATTGTATACTACAACAGGTTGTGCCCAGCTCCGGCGAGGGAGGGGCGAAACGGCGGCGCGCCTTTGGCTCGTTTCAGTGCGTGTAGTCGTCGCTAGGTGGTCTATGAATTTGGATGTAATTTTTATTATTTCTGGTGTTCGTTGTACTGCCATAATTAAAAATGAATAGATCGACAGTTTCCCCCCCAAAAAACATCACACATGCCAGAATCCCCTTTTCAACTATTTCTAGGCTCTTTAGAATACTTTTCATGATATAGTTAATACCAATTGTGGGCGTAGCTCCCGAAATGTTACCATTTGGGAATCATTTACCTTGCAAGACACTTCCACTTAAGAATTCTAGAGTTTGCAACAGACGCCAAGCCTGCCTCAATAGCATCACAAGGGTTGAAAGAGTGCAAGTCCTTGAGCCCAAAACCGCCTCTGATTTTGTAAGTTTTCATCTTCTCCCACCCCATTCAATGCATTTTATGCTCCTTATCATGTTGCGACCACCAATAATGACAAATCATGTTGCCAAGCTTGTCACACATACTCTGTGTGAGGTCAAAACAACCATTCACATAGGTGGGAATTGCTTGTGCAACCGCCTTAATAAGAAGCTCCTTCCTTTCATCGAGCCCATAACATTTCCTTATGGTATTCCAAAACATTGTTCTTACCTTCTGAATTTTCCTGCTGTAAACCGAGCAACCGCAGACTGCTTGTTATCATTCGATATGTTCTCGCTGAAAAGAATGGACGGTTTATCTCGACTTGCCACTTGCCTCGAACCTGCCTCATTTACTTGTAAAATTTCATTGATCTCTGTTGCCCATTATTTGTAGCTTCAAATAGGAGGAGCAAGTCATTGCGAACAAGAGGTGGGTTACCATATGGGCCATAGGCGTGATTTGAATCCCACGCAATCTTCCTGCAACCTCCGCCCGATGAAGTAACACACAAAACTTATCCTTGCACACAACATGAACATGCACGAGGATATGGGATCCCCTTGGCCAAGACCCCGACATGAGACCACTGTCTCCGTGTATGATGTGTACACTTTGAACTTATGTGTCACACATTGATGCATATGGAGGTCAAGTTCACTAATTACTCCGGAACCCCCTTCTGTTTGGGTCGAGGCACCTCCTAGCTTCCTTGCTAAATTCCTAGCGGGTGATGTAACTGTTATTTGAGTTAATAAAGTAATCTTCCCGTCAATTTTTCTTTACTCTGGAACACCAACCACAACAAAATCCTCTCCAAAGAAAACTCCACTCACGCAGTCATGACTTGCAAGCTTTGCTTATGTCAAACGCGTGGGCTGCGAAACACGCACCACCCGAGCTGTCCTGTTTTAGGAAATGGGACATCATAAACGAGCACGATGTTATCTGAGATAAGCCTCACCGACAAGAATGCACTCTGGTTATTTGATATGATCTCTGGTATGATGAACTTTAACCCATTGGCAATGACCTTGGGAACAAGCTTGTGCACAATGTTGCATAGGCTAACCGGGCAATGACCTTGGAAACAAGCTTCAAACAGGATGGCCAGATGCTGATCTCAAGTTTTTTTTTTAGAGTGATCTCAAGTTTATCTCCCGGATGGCGTCGTCAGTTTAGTGGAACTTGTCCAGCAGGTTGTGCAGGCCCAACACTCCGGCCTTTCTGCAGTCCGCTCGGCCTGCCCGTCCGTCGCTCAGTGGCCAATCGCTTTACCCACTTGTGCGGCTCACAAGTTCGGCCCCTCGGGCCCATTTGCCATCCGAGCAGACGCCGCGCTGCCTCGTCGTCTCTCTCTCTCGCTGGACCTCGACGCCGCCCCGTCGCGAGAGCTAAGAAGGTTCTAGAAGGAAGAGAGGCGAGGCGCCGCCACGGCCTCGGCGTCTGGATTCCCGGTCCTATCCCGCCGGCGGCGCGCATGGATCAGAGGAAGGCCCTGTTCCGCGCCAAGCTCCGCGAGGCCAAGGAGAAGCAGGAGAAGCGCATCGACCCCTCGCTCGTCAGGTCCCCTCCGTTCCCCTCCCGCCTCCCTGCTACAGTACCGCCTCCGGAACCCGGATCCCTTCCGCCTACTACTCGGTTTCCACGGCCGCGATGGTTTGTGCTGGGGCGCGCGTTCGCCTGATGCAACCCTAGCAAGATGGGGACGGGCAGCCGGCGCGGGCGTCAGGGGTTCGGTGCGTAGGCCTAAAATTACAGGGTGTTTGGTGCTGCTATGTGCAACTGTGAAACCGAGTTTGCCACTGTGCTTGCTCTCGAGTAGGGGGTGGAACATTGCAGTGTTGTAATTTGATTTCATGGCAGTACCCATTTAGGGTGTGTTTGGTTTGTGCCCAAGGTTGCCCCACCAAAACATTGGCTAGCCAAAATTTTGGTTGAGGTTTTGGTTGCCCATGATTTGGCCAACATTGGCAAGAAAAATGAACTATAGTTGGTTAGAGTTCATTGGCATGCCAAAAAATTGGCAACCATCCAAACAAGGACCAATCTTTGGGTCATGACCAAAATTTTGATAAGGTGCACTTTGGCCACAATCCAAACACACTCTTACAGTTTCCTGCCAAATTCTCTGTGCATTCGAACCTTGTATCTGTATGATAATCAAGCAATAACAGTATCTAATAGCCAGTTGCGCTATCTTGTGCAGGTATAATGAATACGATCAGCCCATCTGTAGAGTCTGCAATGTGACGCTGAAATCCGAAGCACTTTGGCCTGCGCACCAGGTTTCGCGGAAACATCATGAGGTAAGCAGAGTAATAAAGCCATATTAGTGTTTACTGAACAAGGACAACTGTATGTGTGACAGAAACGTGAATGTGGGGATTTCTATGCCAGTCTAGGTCTGTTTTCATATGGAAATTCAAAGTGTTAGCACTCAGCTCCAGCTTTACTGGGTATGCTGTCATGTTGTTTGGTAGTTACTCTTGATATGAGTATATGACTCTGTAGCAAATTGGACAAACACTAAGGTTTACTTCAATGCAATTTATTGATAGAAAAGCTCTGGTGAGGAAACATGTTGGGTATCAATAATAACCCATTTTCCGTGGTTTATTGATAACCATGGTGTTTTCATTTTTTTTCTGTTCATTTCAAGTATAGTTTTACTGCCCACTGTTAAGCTGCATGCTTTTTGTTTATATGAAAAGATTCATCTCTTATGTATTTAAATCTCATATTTTAACTACTATAGCCATCTGACTGAAGTATATTTGCTGCAAAGGTGTCTGTGTACATTCTTTGTGTGCTGTGTTAATTTTGCCGATTTATGGTACAGGCAAAAGCTGCCGCAGCCGCTAAAGTTACACCAGCTGCAGCTCCTCGTGGCAATAATGTCAGTCATGAACGACCAGCTGAGCCTCAGAAAGCAAAATCCTCTCCGATGCCTGCCAATTTTTTTGACAACCAGGGAATGAAAAGGCAAAGTGATGGTGAGAATACCAAAACACCCCCACTCCCCGCAAGCTAAAGATTCATAGTGTAAACTGAACTTGGTCAGCCTTGTCTATACTTCATTTGTTTGATTGTATTCTGCTCTATGTCATCTTCCTTTGTTTGTTAAGTCTTGGTAAACTATCAGTATGATGGCTAAGGAATTGTTCACATCTAATTTCTTGTTTTGATCTGCCACTGGTTGTCTGCTATGCTTGCCATTGATTGTATTCTCACCAAGATAGTCAGATAGCATGTTGTACAGAGCAGTAATAATAGAGAACATTTGGTTCCTGCTAGACCAAGCAATTACCCACCTAACCTTGCTTAGCAAGGTATGCTTTTGTGCTAAAAAACCTCACTTTGCATTGCAACCTTTGTCGTACGAGCAATGAAAAGCTTGCCTATGCAGGCCATCCAGTCAAAGCCTTCATATATGATAGTTGACATTCCTCCTGGCTATAACTAATAACCGTTTATCTTACAAAATTGCTATCATTTAAGCAAGAAATGATGTTAGAACTAGTAAAGTTGCATGAACACATCCTAATTTCTGGATACTAAGTGCTATCAATATTGTTGTATTTTCTGTAGAGCACTAGAGCTTCCATCTATAGTGAACATTTTATGCATTTTCTGTGAAGATTCCTGCTAGCAGTATTATGTTAATAGTAGCAGCTGAAATGTGCATTTAGCAGTCGTGATGTACCTGAAGGTCTTGTTGACTTGAGTGCCTTAATATAACAACTTTGATGGTTAGGTACTGGTTCTGAGGGAAGGTCTGTACGTCATCAAGTGGCTAATGCTCAACCAGCAACCAAAGAAGCAAGTGCAAATAAACCATCTGTCAGGATGGACCAAGCGCCAAATAAAGGGAGTAAAGGCAGTACCGACGTGAAAGGAATTCTTCCAGGAATGTTTTTTGATTATACAGAAGAAGATGAAGATGAAGTTCCAACTCCTGCTCCAGCTCCAAAGGAGCCCAATAGGACTTCGGGAAATACCACCAACCCCAATCCCGTGCAGGTGAAAGGTGTCCCAGATGGCTTCTTCGATAGTAGTAACACACAGCCCAGCGAAACCAGTGCATCGTCTCAAGCAGCGAATAATCTGGAAACTGCTCAAGTAAAAGCTCTGCCCGAAGGATTCTTCGATAACAAAGATGCGGATCTCCGTGCACGTGGTATTCAACCTCCAAAAGTTGACATCAAGTAAGGTTTCTTAACTAAAATCTTGCAAGTGTATTGCCTTTCCATAAGGAATTGCTATTCTTGCAGTCCTGTTGTTTCCACAATAATTAATCTAACTTAACGAAGTTTTGTTAGGATTTAAGGTATGGTTCTAGTCCAAGCTAGCCCTACCAAATATTTGGCTAGCCAAAATTCTTTGGTTGAGCTTTTTGGTTGCCAATGAGATGGCCGACATTGGCAAGAAAATTGAACTAGATTAGACAAAGAGACATTGACATGCCAAAACAATGACCAACCAAACCAAAACCAAACTTTTGGTCAGGACTAAAAAATTTGGTAGCATGAGTATTGGCCACTATCCAAACATACCCTTATAGGCTTTGTTTGGATGTGTAAGGAGCCTTTTATGACCTTAGCTAGCTTCACTCTACTGTTACAGAATAATGAGGATAATTTCCTAAATAAGCCATGTTACTTCTACAACCATGTTGCATTTTTGCACAAGTGCTGTCAAGTTACAAAACTGCAGAGTCTAGAAGGGTCAATAATCATTGTTTTCTGCTCTTGTGCTTGCTGTTGGAAAGCTTCTGTACCATAAACTCTTCTGTTCTTAAATGGATGGATGGGTAGCACTCCTGCCTTTTTGCTAAAAAATAAATGCTTTTATGCTTCTTAGTTTTTTGCGTTGTCTTGTCTGTGCAATTCTTCATTTCCTCTGTTGTTTCCATGCATTTTCCCCTGTGTGTGTAACAAAAATTGCTTCTTTGGATCTTTACGTAAGATCTGTATTCAGTTCGACTTGAGTTTTTCTGTGACTGATATTCTCATCTGAAACATGTTAAACTCCCGCGCAGCGACGCATACAAAGAATTTGAAAAGGAAATTCAGGAAGACCTCCAGGAAGTTGATGACCGCCTCGAAGAAGAGGAGGTTAGGCTAACCTATCTACATTATTACCTTGCACGTATTGTTGTGCACTGCTGATATTAGCGAATTTTGTGTGTGCCTTGTAGATTGATGCTGCTGCCGAGAGGGAGGAGTACTTGACCTTGGAGCAAGAGTATGTTCCTTTCTACATCTCGTTCTGTTCATGTATCCATCATTCATTTATTTTTGGCTTATTGGCTTATAGGCTTTCTGCAAAGTGAAGATTTTATTTTATTTTCTGTTGTCAACTCATCATTCATTTATTTATCTGTACACAGGGAGTACATGCAGCGAGTAGATATGCTGAAGAAGCAGCTCACCGAGTCGAAAGCCGCACGGACTGCTAAAGCGAACAGCAAACCCATCGGCATGGACACGGATTCCAGCGCCAGCGACTCATCGAGCGACGACGAAGACGAAGGAACAGATTTTGCTGTTGACTGGAGAGCGCAGCATATGAAATGATGTACTCCTAGATAGAGATTGCTCGCTACCGTGAACAAGAAGTCGCTTCTCCAGGATTTTGCATAAAGAGGTCTTTCTCCGTTCCTGTCCTTTTACTTTGAAAAAACGCACGAGCGACTTTTGAACTAACGCGACGAGACCTGTGATGGTCACTCGTTAATGTGAATAGTCCTGAGTCTTAACTAGAAAAACAAAGTCGTTCTTGTGTGTGAACATGAAGTCAGATTTACATGTGAGCAAATAATATCCTTGTGCTCAGCAGATTAACCAACTTTTGGAAGCCTAATTTGGAATGCGGGAGATTTTACAAGATCTCTATTAGAAGTTGATTGTTCTGCCAGTTTAGTCTCACAGCGGCATTCCAAAGGTGCCCAATGAAATTTCACGCGCCTTCGCCTCATTGTGGTGAGATGTAGAATAAGAACACACCGTCCCCATCAGCGGAGACGTGCGCAGTTCGTGCAGAACAACGTCAGGGTTGCCAACTGCCTAGATAATCCATAGACCCCCCGCCAGCGAAAGATTAACATAACAACCCACGGATGGAGCCGAAAACGGCATGGGGCATCTTCTATGTTTATAATCATGTAGCGTACACGAATGAAATCTGAGTTGCAATTGAAAAAAAATAAGAGGACTCGCGACAAGAGCAAATATCAATATACTTGTCGAGATGAAAGGGAGTGGCCAGCCAATGATCAGCCTACAGGTTCGGGAGCTGTCAATGATGAATGAATACCATTACATTAGCTTAATGTGGCAGAACAAGTGTTCGACTCAATTCAAACTTCGCTTTCATGAAAAAATAATACTCCCTCCGTTTCAAAATGTAGAGCTTCCTCTATTCCGTCTTATTTCGACTATAAATTTAACTAACGAGGCCAGATCGCGCGAGGAGCAAAAATTATACCAGAGAATTCGTATTCAAAGAAGTTTTCAATTATATAATTTTTTCTTCCGCCGCAATCGCTCTTGTTGGTTAAATTTATGGTCAAAGTTGGACCTCGGAAAACACGGCCGCACTATATTTTGGAATGGAGGGAGTAATGGCAAATGCTGCTGTAGATGGTGATGCAGCTGTCCATGGTCTTGGCATTGCAACAGTGGATACCAGCTTCAAACCCTGATTGACGGCCATGCATCCTTGCTTTTTTCAAAAGGGTACATGTGGACTTGTGACAGGGGAAAACGTCGGATCAAAGTACATTCCCTGTGCTTGGCTTGGAATCCATGAGGAATCTGCCATGGCCAACTTGCTCAGACAAGAGTAAACCTGGATGGCGCCTCTCCCAGATGATCCACCGCGTCGCCGTCGGAACGGAATAGTACTATGTGTGATAACTGATAAAGCTAGAAAGCTTCAGATGCGCTTCCCAAGTTTGCCCCTTGAATGATACTCTACAAAATTTCAAATCCGGCCTCCTCTGCGTGCGAACGTGCACCGAACATTCTAGATGGCATCAATTGGTGCACACAGCCTTGTGTCATCGTAAAGTACCACGAAGCGGTGCTCAAGTTACATGAGATGATGAGAAACTACTACTCCCTCCGTCTCATAGTGTCAAAAAACGTCTTGCAGTATGGGACGGAGGGAGTAGCATTGAACAGCAAGCAGATAGTGCAGCCATGTCAAGTGCCACACATTTCTGCATCATTAGCAGCTCTCATTCACAGGAAATGCAGGGAGAGCTCTCTTTTCTTTCAAAAAAGAAGGGAAAATGAACCAGAGACGGTGCATTTTATCAGTACCATCACCATGGCCCCGTCTGATTGTCTGAATACTAACCTGAATGGCGCCTCTCCCAGATGATCCATTACATCGCCATCGGAAAGAAATAATAGCATGTGGTACTAGTGAAGCTAGAAAGATTCAGATGCTATTCCGTTGTTATATTTCCCAACAAGAAAAAAGGAAAGGGAGAGGTTGAAAAGTGCGCCTCGATCTTGAATTCTACTTACTTCACAAAATATTAAGCCCGGCATTTGCATACTTATACCGAGCATTCTTAATCCCATTGGTTAGATCCTTATCTGCACCAGGAGATACAAAAGCAGACAATGTGCAAAAACAGCACTCCGTTTTGCTCGAGGCTTATATCATCAGGTTATATCTGGTTATGTGTGGAAGATTTTTTCTGAATCGATGCTCAAGTTAACTTTGAAATTGATATCGAACAGCGAGAAAGAACCGTAGGCGGTGCATTTTTTTTATCAGTAACATGGTCCCATCCGATTGCGTGAATACTAAGGCCTTGTACAATGCAAGGTGCTTAGGAAAGGTGCTTGAAAAATAAACCAGACTTTTCTCAAGCATCGGTGCTTATTTGTACAGGGCAGATGCTTAATTAGGCGTCTCTCTTGTGTAAATAAGCACTGGTGCTTCAAAAAAAACCCGGTTTATTTTTTATAGCACCATTCTAAGGCCTAAGCACCTAGCATTGTACAAGGCCTAACGAATCCAAACCAGAGATTCAAGGATCAAACGCATATTGGCATTATAATTTTGTACCAGAACACATCCTCCTGAGTATAACTATAACCTCCTTCTATTGCTATTATATGAGTATAAGCATATAGTATCAAAACATAAGAACATCATATCAGTTATACCCACTGATTGCCCTTTCATTCCATGAGAGTGTATTTTCACCAAAAATGTAAAACAACTCCCATGCAACAACTGCCGAAACAAAACCCCAAATAATCACTGAGCTGAGCACATTCATTCAGCTAGGGAAGCAGAGCTCAACGACATCCCGCGACGCGCCGCCATTGCCATTGCCGTCTTCATCGAACCTGCAGTCCGCAGCTGCTGGTCCGGAGCTCTCCTCCCAACAGGCGCCACCGACCTCGGAGTTGCCATTGTTGAAGCAGAGGGTCGGGTCGGTGCACGCCACGGAGCCGACGCTGCACTGCTTCTGGAACGGGAAGGCGCCGGCGGCCTCGGCGTCGATCTTGGCCCGGACGTCGAAGAGGAGGCCCCTCAGCCGCACCACCTCGGCCTCGAGCGTGGCGTGGCCCTGCAGCCGGCGCTGGAGCTGCTGGTTGGCGGCGCGCAGCTTCTTGACCTCCTCCTCCAGGAACGCGGCGTGCGCCTTCTTCTTCTCCCGGTACTTGCGCACGGCCTCCCGGTTCCCCAGCGGCCGCCGGGGCCTTGCCGACGCCGAGTCGTCGTCCTCGCTGCCGGCGCCGAAGAGCTGGTGGGTGTGGGTGTGCAGGCAGGTGTGCGTGTGCGTGGCGGCCGACGGGCCCGGAGGGTTGCAGGTGTGCGTGTGGGTGCAGGTCGCGGCGGCGGCGTCGCCCAGGAGGTCGCCGAAGGCGCCCGGCATCTCCGGGTGGGGGAAGAGGAATTGGCTCGGGAGGTCCACCCCGTCGTCCATTTGTGCCAGAATTATGCCAAGAACAACCACTTTGTGTGCAGTCAATGGGCAAGTTGCACAACAGAGTCGCTCGGCCGGGAAAAGAAACTGGAATCAAGAACAGAGTATGCCGGAGGACAGCAGCGGCAGCAGTCTCCGGCGAAAATGGCGAGCTGCCCTGAAATCGGAGGAACACAGCTAGCTAACCACTGGAGGAAGGACGGCAGAGGCGAGCGAAGCCTCTATAACAACGGAAAGTTCAGGTGGAAGCTGGAAACCCCACGAGGGACATAGCAAGAAGAAGAACCAAATTAGAAAAGCGGGAGGAATCCGGCATCAAAATCCCATCTCGGGGAGCGATATGGAAACGGAATCGATCAACCGACGGACTGGCCTCTCCGCCCCGCGCACGGCACCGAGCTGCCCCTTGCAGGGTGCTTTCCCTTTTCGCCGGCCTTTCGCTCTCTCGTCTCGCCGCCGATCTTTTCGGCGACGTTCGCGCCTCCTTTTCTTTCTCGGCGATGGTGGGGAGAATCTCGGAAAGAGGGGCGGGGGGGATGGAGGGTGACGTGATTGGATTGGGGTGGGGAAGGAGGGGGGGTGGGCAGGGATCGACGATCGATCCCCTGGTTCCTCTCGCCGCTGTTGGGAGGTTTTCGTTTGCGTAGATTTTTTGTGCTGGCTGATTGTCTCGAGCTGCCGCCACTTGGCCGGGCTTGTGTCATCTAGTTGGACCTTTTGCGCTTTAGAAATCGTTGTCAGCTTGACTATGTGTCCCTAGCTCCTCCCTCTCTATAACAGTGAAATGCCTAATTAGCCCATAAACTAAAGGTGGATGAACTAAACTGACGGTGGATAAACACTTCAGTTCATGAACTGAAAAATCGCACAGTTTAGCCTATTAACTGGTTTAGGTGCATGGCTTTGGTCAGGAAAAAAATGCCGTCTTTGCTGTAATTTCTTGTCGGACATGTTGTGAAGGACGACATCCGTGAAAGTTGTTTCTATGGGGGTGGTTTCTGCAAATGACCAAAGCAAATTGTTGTCCGCTTGACTCTGTCCCTCCCTCCATAACCTTCCACGGCCTTGTATAATGCTCAGTAAAATAAGCCAATTTTTTCTTAGGCGTTGGTGCTTATCTCTACAGGATATAAAGTGTTTAATTAAGCGTCTATTCTTAATATATAAGCAGGGTCGCGCTAACTGCCACACGTGTGGTGCGAAGAGAGACGCACCACACGTCTCTAATGTAAACAGATTGCCATCTCTTCGCATACATGCATGCAGGAATCTTTTTGAATTTTCAGTTTTTAAAATGTTTTATCTCTTAAACGAAAAATCCGATTGAAAATCCGTTTTCACCATTAAATCCCTCGTGATGAGATCTTTGAAACTAGATCCCATGTTGATATGTTTTGATGAAATTTTTTTTGGATTAAAAGTTGCCATGTCTATTGCATATGAATTGCCATGATGTTTACACTGAAGTTGCCATGATATGTTTCGGCTATTTTCTTCTACATTTAAAAGTAAATTTTGACATTTATAAAACGGGGAATTAAGAAAATAGACTTGCCATGAACCATAAACTAAAATTGCCATGATAAATGCACGTAAAATTGCCATGGTTCATACAAAAAATAATTTTCATGGTCAAAGTAATGGAGTTGCCATCATCAAAATACTAAAATTGTCATGATCTACAAACTAAAATTGCCACATGGCAACTTTAGTTTAAGCCATATAACAACTGCGATTGTAAACATCGTGGTAACTTCGGCAAAAAAATTAGTAAAACATATCAACATGGGGTCTAGTTTTGAAGATCTCATCGAGACGGATTTAATGGTGAAAACGGATTTTTAGTTCGCTTTTTTATTTAGGAGATACAACATTTTTAAGCCCAAAACCAAAAAAAATTCTGCTGATGTCATCTATTCATACGAGGCGTGTGGGCGATGTGCAAACGCCCACACGTGTGGGCGTTAACATTTCCGTTCTTAAAAGGAGACTGATTTATTACCTCCTGTAAACACCATGCATTATATACAAGCCCTAATAAGAGTGAAATGCTTTGTTACTTCATGTTCCATAAACTCACACAGATGCACACATAAACTCACACAGATGCACACTTTAGTTTATTAACTTAAAAATTGCACACTTTAGCCTACTAATTGGTTTAAGTGTATCTTTTTAGTTAAAGAAAAAGAAGTTCGGGGTTTAACTTGTCTCTAAAAGTTGTTTCTTCGGGTAGTTTATGCAAAATGACCAAAGCTAAAAATTCCATGTTCTTTACCCAATTCTGCCGACCAACTCCCGCTGGTTCGTCACTCCGTTGGCGTGGTGCTGGGCACCAAGAAACCGCGCGCTCGTGGTATTTTTGGCTGGTTGGAGTGGAGGAACACCTTTCGAGGGAGGTGAATACTTCAAAGTAATATTGGCATCCACGGGGGTGGGGATTGAGCCGCCGACCTCTAGGTCCGCACTGTTGGGAAATGTAGCATATGCAATTTCAAAAAAATTCTTACGCTCACGCAAAATCTATCTAGAAGATGCATAGCAACGAGGGGAGAGTGTGTCCACGTACCCTCGTAGACCGAAAGCGGAAGCGTTTGACAACGCGGTTGATGTAGTCGAACTTCTTCTCGTTTCGACCGATCAAGCACCGAACGTACGGCGCCTTCGAGTTCTGCACACGTACAGCTCGATGACGTCCATCGAACTCTTGATCCAGCAAAATGTCGAGAAAGTAGACGATTTCCGTCAGCACGGCGGCATGGTGACGGTGATGATGAAGTGATCCGCGCAGGGCTTCGCCTAAGCACTACGAGAATATGACCGGAGGCGTAAACTATGGAGGGGGTGCCGCACATGGCTAACAATTGTTGGTGTGTGTTCGAGGCGCTCCCTCCCCATGTATATATAGGTGGGAGGGGGAGGGGAGCTGCCATGGGGCGCCCCAAGTAGGAGGAATCCTACTTGGGCCCCTAGTCCAATTCGGCCCCCTTTCCTTATTACCGAAAGGGGGAAAAGGGAAGAGAGGGGGGAGGAAGGAAAGGGGGGGGGGAGAACCCCCTCCTCCTTCTCCTATTTGGCCTCCTTCCTTAGGGGGGGGGCGCCACCCCTTGTGGGCTTGTGTGCTCCCCTCCTATGGCCAATAAGGCCCATTAATCCCCCAAGGGGTTCCGGTAACCCCCCCGATACTCTAATATGTACCCGGTACACCCCGAAACACTTCCGGTGTCCGAATATCATCGTCCTATATATATGAATCTTTACCCCTCGACCATTTCGAGACTCCTCGTCATGTCCGTGATCTCATCCAGGACACCGAACAACATTCGCTCACCAAATCACATAACTCATATAATACAAAATCGTCATCGAACGTTAAGCGTGCGGACCCTACGGGTTCGAGAACTATGTAGACATGACCGAGACACCTCTTCGCTCAATAACCAACAGCGGAACCTGGATGCTCATATTGGTTCCCACATATTCTACGAAGATCTTTATCGGTCGTACCGTAATGACAACATACGTTATTTCCTTTGTCATCGGTATGTTACTTGCCCGAGAGTCAATCGTCGGTATCTTCATACCTAGTTCAATCTCGTTACCGGCAAGTCTTCTTACTCATTCCGTAATACATCATCCTGCAAATAATTCATTAGTCACGTTGCTCGCAAGGCTTCTTATGACATGTACTACCGAGAGGGCCCAGAGATACCTCTCCGATACTCGGAGTGGCAAATCCTAATCTCGATCTATGCCAACCCAACAAACACCTTCGGAGATACCTGTAGAGCATCTTTATAATCACCCAGTTATGTTGTGACGTTTGATAGCACACAAGGTATTCCTCCAGTATCTGGGAGTTGCATAATCTCATAGTCGAAGGAATATGTATTTGACATGAGAAAGCAATAGCAATAAAGCTGAACGATCAATATTCTAAGCTAACGGATGGGCCTTGTCCATCACATCATTCTCCTAATGATGTGATCCTGTTCATCAAATGACAACACATTTCTATGGTTAGGAAACTTAACCATCTTTGATTAACGATCTTGTTTAGTAGAGGCTCACTAGGGACACGGTGTTTTGTCTATGTATCCACACATGTATCAAGTTTCCGGTTAATACAATTCTAGCATGAATAATAAACATTTATCTTGATATAAGGAAATATAAAATAACAACTTTATTATTGCATCTACGACATATTTCCTTCAGTCTCCCACTTGCACTAGAGTCAATAATGTAGATTACATTGTAATGATTCTAACACCCATGGAGTCTTGATGCTGGTCATGTTTTGCTCGTGGAAGAGTCTTAGTGAACGGGTCTGCCACGTTCAGATATGTGTGTATTTTGCAAATATCTATGTCTTCCTCCTTGACTTGATCATGGATGGTGTTGAAGCATCTCTTGATGTGTTTGGTTCTTTTGTGACATCTGGATTCCTTCACCAAGGCAATTTCTCCAGTATTGTCACAAAAGATTTTCATTGGACCCGATGCACTAGGTATTACACCTAGATCGGATATGAACTCCATCATCTAGACTCCTTCATTCGCTGCTTCTGAAGCAGCTATGTATTCCGCTTCACATGTAGATCCCGCCACGACGCTCTGCTTGGAACTGCACCAACTGACAGCTCCACCATTCAATATAAATACATATCCGGTTTGTGACTTAGAGTCATCCGGATCAGTGTCAAAGCTAGCATCGACGTAACCATTTACGATGAGCTCTTTGTCACCTCCATAAACGAGAAACATATCCTCAGTCCTTTTTAGGTACTTCAGGATGTTCTTGACCGCTATCCAATGGTCCACTCCTGGATTACTTTGGTACCTCCCTGCTAGACTTATAGCAAGGCACACATCAGGTCTGGTACACAACATAGCATACATGATAGTGTTGGGGAACGTAGTAATTTCAAAAAATTTCCTACGCACACGCAAGATCATGGTGATGCATAGCAACGAGAGGGGAGAGTGTTGTCTACGTACCCTCGTAGACCGAAGCGGAAGCGTTGACACAACATAGAGGAAGTAGTCGTACGTCTTCCCGGTTCAACCGATCCAAGCACCGTTACTCCGGCACCTCCGAGTTCTTGACACACGTACAACTCGATGGCGCACCCGGCTCCGATCCAGCAGAGCTTGAGGAGGAGTTCCGTCGGACGACGGCGTGGTGGCGATCTTGATGTTCTACGTCGCGGGCTTCGCCTAAGCACCGCTACAATATGACCGAGGTGTAATATCGTGGAGGGGGCACCGCACGCTAAGGAACGATCACGAAGATCAACTTGTGTGTCTATGGGGTGCCCCGCCTCGTATATAAAGAAGGGAGGGAGGAGGGGCCGGCCTAAGGGGAGGCGCCCTAGGAGGAAACCTCTTGAGTAGGTTTCCTCTCTTCCTAATCCAAGAAGGAGGGGGAAGGAAGGAGTAGGAGGGGGAAGGCAAGGGGCGCCGCCCTTCCTTGTCCTATTCGGACTCAAGGGAGGCGCGCCACTTGCCCCGGCCGCCCTCTCTTTCTCCAATAGGGCCCATCAATGCCCATTACTTCCCGGGGTTCCAGAACCCCCAGACTCGGTTTTCTCCAAAACTCCGGAATACTTCCGGTGTCCGAATATAGTCATCAATATATCAATCTTTATGTCTCGACCATTTCGAGACTCCTTGTCATGTCCGTGATCACATCCGGACTCGAACAACCTTCGTACATCAAAATACATAAACTCATAATGACACCGCCATCGAAATCTTAAGCGTCACGGACCCTACGGTTCGAGAACAATGTAGACATGACCGAGACACGTCTCGGTCAATAACCAATAGCGGGACCTGGATGCCCATATTGGTTCCTACATATTCTCGAAGATCTTTATCGGTCAAACCGCATAACAACATCGTTGTTCCCTTTGTCATCGGTATGTTACTTGCCCGAGATTCGATCGTCGGTATCCAATACCTAGTTCAATCTCGTTACGCAAGTCTCATTACTCGCTCGTAATACATCATCTCACAACTAACTCATTAGTTGCAATGCTTGCAAGGCTTAAGTGATGTGCATTACCGAGAGGGCCGAGATACCTCTCCGACATTTGGAGTGACAAATCCCAATCTCGAAATCGCCAACCCAACAAGTACCTTCGGAGACACCAGAGAGCACCTTTATAATCACCCGATTCGTTGTGACGTTTGGTAGCACACAAAGTGTTCCTCCGTAAACAGGAGTTGCATAATCTCATAGTCATAGGAACATGTATAAGTCATGAAGGAAGCAATAGCAACATACTAAGCGATCGGGTGCTAAGCTAACGGAATGGGTCATGTCAATCGATCATTCAACTAATGATGTGATCCCGTTAATCAAATAACAACTCCTTGTTCATGGTTAGGAAACATAACCATCTTTGATTAACAAGCTAGTCAAGTCTGAGCATACTAGTGACACTCTGTTTGTCTATATATTCACACATGTATTATGTTTCCGGTTAATACAATTCTAGCATGAATAATAAACATTTATCATGAAATAAGGAAATAAATAATAACTTTATTATTGCCTCTAGGGCATATTTCCTTGATCTCCCACTTGCACTAGAGTTAATAATCTAGATTACATAGTAATGATTCTAACACCCATGGAGTCTTGGTGTTGATCATGTTTTGCTCGTGGAAGAGGCTTAGTCAACGGTGCGCAACATTCAGATCCGTATGTATCTTGCAAATTTCTATGTCTCCCACCGACTAGATCCGGATGGAATTGAAGCGTCTCTTGATGTGCTTGGTTCTCTTGTGAAATCTGGATTCCTTCGCTAAGGCAATCTCTCGATATTGTCACAAAGATTTTCATTGGACCCGATGCACTAGGTATGACACCTAGATCGGATATGAACTCCTTCATCCGACTCCTTCATTGGCTGCTTCCGAAGCAGCTATGTATTCCGCTTCACATGTAGATCCCGCCACGACGCTTTGCTTTGAACTACACCAACTGACAGCTCCACCGTTTAATGTAAACACGTATCCGGTTTGCGATTTAGAATCATCCGGATCAGTGTCAAAGCTTACATCAATGTAACCATTTACGATGAGCTCTTTGTCACCTCCATATCGAGAAACATATCCTTAGTCCTTTTCGGTACTTCAGATGTTCTTGACCGCTGTCGATGATCCACTCTGGATTACTTTGGTACCTCCTGCTAAACTTATAGCAAGGCACACATCGTGTCAGTACACAGCATTGCATACATGATAGAGCCTATGGCTGAAGCATAGGAACATTTTCATTTTCTCTCTATCTTCTGCGGTGGTCGGGCTTTGAGTCTTACTCAACTTCACACCTTGCGTATCTGAGCAAGAACCCTTTCTTTGCTTGATCCATTTTGAACTTCTTCAAAACTTTGTCAAGGTATGTGCTTTGTGAAAGTCCAATTAAGCGTTTTGATCTATCTCTATAGATCTTAATGCCCAATATGTAAGAAGCTTCACCGAGGTCTTTCATTGAAAAACTTTTATTCAAGTATCCCTTTATGCTATCCAGAAATTCTATATCATTTCCAATCAATAATATGTCATCCACATATAATATTAGAAATGCTACAGAGCTCCCACTCACTTTCTTGTAAATACAGGCTTCTCCAAAAGTCTGTATAAACCCAAATGCTTTGATCACACTTATCAAAACGTTTATTCCAACTCCGAGAGGCTTGCACCAGTCCATAAATGGATCGCTAGAGCTTGCACACTTTGTTAGCTCCCTTTGGATCGATAAAACCTTCTGGTTGCATCATATAAAACTCTCTTCCTCCAGAAATCCATTCAGGAATGCAGTTTTTACATCCATTTGCCAAATTTCATAATCATAAAATGCGGCAATTACTAACATGATTCGGACAGACTTAAGCATCGCTACGGGTGAGAAGGTCTCATCGTAGTCAACCCCTTGAACTTGTCGAAAACCTTTTGCAACAAGTCGAGCTTTGTAGACAGTAACATTACCGTCAGCGTCAGTCTTCTTCTTGAAGATCCATTTATTCTCAATTGCTTGCCGACCATCGGGCAAGTCAACCAAAGTCCATACTTTGTTCTCATACATGGATCCCATCTCAGATTTCATGGCTTCAAGCCATTTTGCGGAATCTGGGCTCACCATCGCTTCTTCATAGTTCGTAGGTTCATCATGATCTAGTAGCATGACTTCCAGAATAGGATTACCGTACCACTCTAGTGCGGATCTTACTCTGTTTGACCTACGAGGTTCTGTAGTAACTTGATCTGAAGTTCTATGATCATCATCATCAACTTCCTCACTAGTTGGTTTTGACGTCACAGAAACCGGTTCCTTTGATGTATTATTTTCCAACAAGGGAGTAGGTACAGTTACCTCATCAAGTTCTACTTTCCTCCCACTCACTTCTTTCGAGAGAAACTCCTTCTCTAGAAAGGATCCATTCTTAGCAACGAATGTCTTGCCTTCGGATCTGTGATAGAAGGTGTACCCAACTGTCTCCTTTGGGTATCCTATGAAGAGACATTTCTCTTGGGTTCGAGCTTATCAGGTTGAAGTTTTTTCACATAAGCATCGCAGCCCCAAACTTTAAGAAACGACAACTTTGGTTTCTTGCCAAACCATAGTTCATAAGGTGTCGTCTCAACGGATTTTGATGGTGCCCTATTTAACGTGAATGTGGCCGTCTCTAAAGCATAACCCCAAAACGATAGCGGTAAATCTGTAAGAGACATCATAGATTGCACCATATCAAGTAAAGTACGATTACGACGTTCGGACACACCATTACGCTGTGGTGTTCCGGGTGGCGTGAGTTGCGAAACTATTCCACATTGTTTTAAGTGTAGACCAAACTCATAACTCAAATATTCTCCTCCACGATCAGATCGTAGAAATTTTATTTTCTTGTTACGGTGATTTTCAACTTCACTCTGAAATTCTTTGAACTTTTCAAATGTTTCAGACTTATGCTTCATTAAGTAGATATACCCATATCTGCTTAAATCATCTGTGAAGGTGAGAAAATAACGATATCCGCCACGAGCATCAATATTCATCGGACCACATACATCTGTATGTATGATTTCTAACAAATCTGTTGCTCTCTCCATAGTACCGGAGAACGGTGTTTTAGTCATCTTGCCCATGAGGCACGGTTCGCAAGTACCAAGTGATTCATAATCAAGTGGTTCCAAAAGACCATCAGTATGGAGTTTCTTCATGCGCTTTACACCGATATGACCTAAACGGCGATTACCACAAATAAGTTGCACTATCATTATCAACTCTGCATCTTTTGGATTCAACACTATGAATATGTGTATCACTACTATCGAGATTCATCAAAAATAGACCACTCTTCAAGGGTGCATGACCATAAAAGATATTACTCATATAAATAGAACAACCATTATTCTCGATTTAAATGAATAACCATCTCGCATAAAAAAGATCCAGATATAATGTTCATGCTCAACGCGGCACCAAATAACAATTATTTAGGTCTAATACTAATCCCAAGGTAGATGTAGAGGTAGCATGCCGACCGCGATCACATCGACTTTGGAACCATTTCCCACGCCGCATCGTCACCTCGTCCTTTGCCGGTGTTAAGCAATCAGTAGTCCTGTTTGAGTTGCAAATATTAGCAATGAACCGATATCAAATACCAGTGCTCTGCGAGCTCTAGTAAGGTACACATCAATAACATGTATATCACATATACCTTTGTTCACCTTGCCATCCTTCTTATCCGCCAAATACATGGGGCAGTTTAAGCTTCTAGTGACCAGATCGCTTGCGGAGAAGCACTCGATTTCAGAGCTTAGGTCCGGACTTGGGTTTCTTCTCTTGAGCAGCAACTTGTTTTCTGTTCTTCTTGAAGTTCCCTTCTTCTTCCCTTTGCCCTTTTCTTGAAACTAGTGGTCTTGTTGACCATCAACACTTGATGCTCCTTCTTGATTTCTACCTCCAGCCTTTAGCATTGCGAAGAGCTCGGGAATCGTCTTATCCATCGCTTGCATATTATAGTTCATCACGAAGCTCTTGTAGCTTGGTGGAAGTGATTGGAGAATTCATCAATGACGCTATCATCCGGAAGAGTAACTCCCGTTGAATAAGTGATTACAATACCCGGACATCTTGAGTATGTGCTCACTGACAGAACTATTCTCCTCCATCTTGCAGCTATAGAACTTATTGGAGACTTCGTATCTCTCAATCCGGGCATTCTTCTGGAATATTAACTTCAACTCCTGGAACATCTCATATGCTCCATGACGTTCAAAACGTCGTTGAAGTCTCGGTTCTAAGCCGTAAAGCATGGCACATTGAACTATCGAGTAGTCATCGACTTCGCTCGCGGACGTTCTTAACGTCGTCGGTTACATCTGCAGCAGAGCTGGCACCCAGCGGTGCTTCCAGGGCGTAATTTTTACGTGCAGCAATGAGGATAATCCTCAAGTTACGGACCCAGTCCGCGTAGTTGCTACCATCATCTTTCAACTTAGCTTTCTCAAGGAACGCATTAAAATTCAACGGAACAACAGCACGGGCCATCTATCTACAATCAACATAGACAAGCAAGATACTATCAGGTACTAAGTTCATGATAAATTTAAGTTCAATTAATCATATTACTTAAGAACTCCCACTTAGACAGACATCTCTCTAGTCATCTAAGTGATCACGTGACCCAAATCAACTAAACCATAACCGATCATCACGTGAGATGGAGTAGTTTTCAATGGTGAACATCTTATGTTGATCATATCTACTATATGATTCACGCTCGACCTTTCGGTCTCCGTGTTCCGAGGCCATATCTGCATATGCTAGGCTCGTCAAGTTTAACCTGAGTATTCTGCGTGTGCAAAACTGGCTTGCACCCGTTGTAGATGGACGAGAGCTTATCACACCGATCATCATGTGGTGTCCAGGCACGACGAACTTTGGCAACGGTGCATACTCGGGAGAACACTTCTTGATATTTTTAGTGAGAGATCATCTTAAAATGCTACCGTCAATCAAAGCAAGATAAGATGCATAAAGGATAAACATCACATGCAATCAATATAAGTGATATGATATGGCCATCATCATCTTGTGCTTGTGATCTCCATCTCCAAAGCACCATCATGATCACCATCGTCACCGGTAGCGACACCTTGATCTCCATCGTAGCATCTTTGTCGTTTCGCCATCTATTGCTTCTACGACTATCGCTACCGCTTAGTGATAAACTAAAGCAATTACAGGCGTTTGCATTTCATACAATAAAGCGACAACCATATGGCTCCTGCCAGTTGCCGATAACTTTGGTTACAAAACATGATCATCTCATACAATAAAATGTAGCATCACGTCTTGGCCATATCACATCACAACATGCCCTGCAAAAACAAGTTAGACGTCCTCTACTTTGTTGTTGCAAGTTTTACGTGGCTGCTATGGGCTTTAAGCTAGAACCAATCTCACCTACGCATCAAAACCACAATGATAGTTTGTCAAGTTGATGCTGTTTTAACCTTCGCAAGGACCGGGCGTAGCCACACTCGGTTCAACTAAAGTTGGAGAAACTGACACCCGCTAGTCACCTGTGTGCAAAGCACGGCGGTAAAACCAGTCTCGCGTAAGCGTATGCGTAATGTCGGTCCGGGCCGCTTCATCCAACAATACCGCCGAACCAAACTATGACATGCTGGTAAGCAGTATGACTTATATCGCCCACAAATCACTTGTGTTCTACTCGTGCATATTACGTCAAACCATAAAAAGCTAGGCTCGGATACCACTGTTGGGGAACGTAGTAATTTCAAAAATTTTCCTACGCACACGCAAGATCATGGTGATGGATAGCAACGAGAGGGGAGAGTGTTGTCTACGTACCCTCGTAGACCGAAGCGGAAGCGTTGACACAACATAGAGGAAGTAGTCGACGTCTTCCGGTTCAACCGATCCAAGCACCGTTACTCGGCACCTCCGAGTTCTTGACACACGTCAGCTCGATGGCGCACCGGGCTCCGATCCAGCAGAGCTTCAGGAGGAGTTCCGTCGGACGACGGCGTGGTGGCGATCTTGATGTTCTATCGTCGCAGGCTTCGCCTAAGCACCGCTACAATATGACCGAGGTGTAATATCGTGGAGGGGCACCGCTGCACGCTAAGGAACGATCACGAAGATCAACTTGTGTGTCTATGGGGTGCCCCCGCCCCGTATATAAAGGAAAGAGGGAGGAGGGGCCGGCCTAAGGGGAGGCGCCCTAGGAGAAACCTACTCCAAGTAGGTTTCCCTCTCTTCCTAATCCAAGAAGGAGGGAAGGAAGGAGTAGGAGAGGGGAAGGCAAGGGGCGCCGCCCCTTCCTTGTCCTATTCAGACTCAAGGGAGGCGCACCACTTGCCTGGCCGCCCTCTCTTTCTCCAATAGGGCCCATCAAGGCCCATTACTTCCTGGGGTTCCGTAATCCTCCCAGTACTCGGTTTTCTCCAAAACTCCGGAACACTTCCTGTCCGAATATAGTCATCCAATATATCAATCTTTATGTCTCGACCATTTCGAGACTCCTCGTCATGTCCGTGATCACATCCGGGACTCGAACAACCTTCGGTACATCAAAATACATAAACTCATAATGAAACATCGCCATCGAAACCTTAAGCGTGCGGACCATACGGTTCAAGAACAATGTAGACATGACCGAGACACGCGTCTCGGTCAATAACCAATAGCGGGACCTGGATGCCCATATTGGTTCCTACATATTCTACGAAGATCTTTATCGGTCAAACCGCATAACAACATCGTTGTTCCTTTGTCATCGGTATGTTACTTGCCCGAGATTCGATCGTCGGTATCCAATACCTAGTTCAATCTCGTTACCGGCAAGTCTCTTTACTCGTTCTGTAATACATCATATCACAACTAACTCATTAGTTGCAATGCTTGCAAGGCTTAAGTGATGTGCATTACCGAGAGGGTCCAGAGATACCTCTCCGACATTCGGAGTGACAAATCCCAATCTCGAAATACGCCAACCCAACAAGTACCTTCGGAGACACCTGTAGAGCACCTTTATAATCACCCAGTTACGTTGTGACGTTTGGTAGCACACAAAGTGTTCCTCCGTAAACAGAGTTGCATAATCTCATAGTCATAGGAACATGTATAAGTCATGAAGGAAGCAATAGCAACATACTAAACGATCGGGTGCTAAGCTAACGGAATGGGTCATGTCAATCAGATCATTCAACTAATGATGTGATCCCGTTAATCAAATAACAACTCCTTGTTCATGGTTAGGAAACATAACCATCTTTGATTAACAAGCTAGTCAAGTAGAGGCATACTAGTGACACTCTGTTTGTCTATATATTCACACATGTATTATGTTTCCGGTTAATACAATTCTAGCATGAATAATAAACATTTATCATGAAATAAGGAAATAAATAATAACTTTATTATTGCCTCTAGGGCATATTTCCTTCAGATAGAACCTATGGCTAAGGCATAGGGAATGACTTTCATTTTCTCTCTATCTTCTGCAGTGGTCGGGCATTGTTTCTGACTCAATTTCACACCTTGTAACATAGGCAAGAACCCTTTCCTTGATTGATCCATTTTGAACTTCTTCACAAATTTATCAAGGTATGTGCTTTGTGAAAGTCCAATTAAGCGTCTTGGTCTATCTCTCTAAATCTTAATGCCCAATATATAAGCAGCTTCACCGAGGTCTTTCATTGAAAAACTCTTATTCAAGTATCCTTTTATGTTATCCAGAAATTCTATATCATTTCCAATCAACAATATGTCATCCACATATAATATTAGAAATGCTACAGAGCTCCCACTCACTTTCTTGTAAATACAGGCTTCTCCGAAAGTCTGTATAAAACCATATCCTTTGATCACCTCATCAAAGCGCATATTCCAACTCCGAGATGCTTGCACCATTCCATAAATGGATCGCTAGAGCTTGCGCACTTTGTTAGCACCTTTAGGATCGACAAAACCTTCTGGTTGCATCATATACAACTTTCCTTAAAGAAATCCATTAAGGAATACAGTTTTGACGTCCATTTGCCAGATTTCATAATCATAAAATGTGGCAATTGCTAACATGATTCGGACAGACTTAAGCATCGCTACAGGTGAGAAAGTCTCATCGTAGTCAACTCCTTGAACTTGTCGAAAACCTTTAGAAACAAGTCGAGCTTTGTAGACAGTAACATTACCATCAGCGTCAGTCTTCTTCTTGAAGATCCATTTATTCTCTATGGCTCGCCGATCATTGGCCAAGTCAACCAAAGTCCACACTTTGTTCTCATACATGGATCCTATCTCATATTTCATGTCCCCAAGCCATTTATCCGAATCTGGGCTCATCATCGCTTCTTCATAGTTCATAGGTTCGTCATGGTCTAGTAACATGACTTTCAGAACAGGATTACCGTACCACTCTGGTGCGGAACATGCTCTAGTTGACCTACGAGGTTCAGTAGTAACTTGATCTGAAGTTTCATGATCATTATCATTAGCTTCCTCTCTAGTTGGTGTAGACATCATGGGAACGGTTTTCTGTGATGAGCTACTTTCCAATTCGAGAGAAGGTACAATTACCTCATCAAGTTCTACTTTCCTCTCACTCCCTTCTTTCGAGATAAACTCCTTCTCTAGAAAGGATTCATTCTTAGCAACAAAGATCTTGCTTTCGGATCTGTGATAGAAGGTGTACCCAATAGTTTCTTTTGGGTATCCTATGAAGACGCACTTCCGCGATTTGGGTTCGAGCTTATCAGGCTGAAGCTTTTTCACATAAGCATCACAACCCCAAACTTTAAGAACGACAACTTAGGTTTCTTGCCAAACCATAGTTCGTACGGTGTCGTCTCAACAAATTTAGACGGTGCCCTATTTAATGTGAATGCAGCTCTCTCTAGTGCATAACCCCAAAACGATAGCAGTAAGTCGGTAAGAGACATCATAGATCGCACCATATCTAATAAAGTATGATTACACTGTGGTGTTCCAGGTGGCGTGAGTTGTGAAACTATTCCACATTGTTTTAAATGAAGGCCAAACTCATAACTCAAGTATTAGCCTCCACGATCAGATCGTAGAAACTTTATTTTCTTGTTACGGTGATTCCCCACTACACTCTGTAATTCTTTGAACTTTTCAAATGTTTTAGACTTGCTCAAATCATCTGTGAAGGTAAGAAAATAATGATACCCGCCACGAGCTTCAACACTCATCGGACCGCATACATCGGTATGTATTATTTCCAATAAGTCAGTGGCTCACTCCATTGTTCTGGAGAACGGAGTTTTAGTCATCTTGCCCATGAGGCATGGTTCGCAAGCATCAAATGATTCATAATCAAGTGATTCCAAAATTCCATCTGCATGGAGTTTCTTCACGCGCTTTACACCAATATGCCTAAATGGCAGTGCCACAAATATGTTGTAGTATCATTTTCAACTTTCCATCTTTTGGCATCAATATATGAATATGTGTATCACCACGATCGAGATACAACAAAAATAAACCACTCTTCAAGGGTGCATGACCATAAAAGATATTACTCATATAAATAGAACAACCATTATTCTCTGATTTAAATGAATAACCATCTCGCATTAAACAAGATCCAGATATAATGTTCATGCCCAACGCTGGCATCAAAATAACAATTATTCAGGTCTAAAACTAATCCCGAAGGTAGATGTAGAGGTAGCGTGCCGACGGCGATCACATCGACCTTGGAACCATTCCCGACGTGCATCGTCACCTCGTCCTTAGCCAATCTTCGTTCAATCCATAGCCCATGTTTTGAGTTACAAATATGAGTAACCGAACCAGTATCAAATACCCAGGTGCTACTACGAGCATTAGTAAGGTACACATCAATAACATGTATATCACATATACCTTTGTTCACTTTGCCATCCTTCTTATCCGCCGAATACTTCGGGTAGTTCCGCTTCCAATGACCAGTCCCTTCGTAGTAGAAGCATTCAATTTCAGGCTTAGGTCTAGATTTGGGCTTCTTCCCGGGAGTGGAAACTTGCTTGCCATTCTTCTTGTTGGAGTTGTGTCGAATATAGTGTACAAGGTAGGTTACAGTTGGACTTGTAGTTGTCTTGTGTTTAGATAAGATATGGAGTCGTGTCCTAGTAGGACACTTGTATCCTAGGACTCCCATATATATCGAGGGTAGACACACGATGTAACCTATGCCAACATAATAGCACCGGAACACAGGGGAAGCCGGCGGCATGTGCCGGTGTCCAGGGCGACCGGGTGGGGTATTGTAGTGGTATCATGGGGAGGAGCGCCCATAGTCATGCCCCGGGGATGTAGCCATATCGGTGAACCTCGTTAACAAATCTCGGTGTCGTGCTCGTGTGTTTGCTTGGTCCTCGGATGATCGACGATATGCCTCGGATTTATTCTAACAAGTGGTATCAGAGCTAAGTTGTTCGGAGGCTATGGATTGTTGATCTAGAGGAAGTAATCAAGTTTGAGATGCAGCCGGCTGTGGTGTGGTTCTCAACGAGATTGAAAAGAAGCGATCAGGAGTACATCGTTGCGTGTAGTAGGATTTGTTTTCTGGCGAGATGCGGCCGGCAGGTGGTGGCGCTTACCAGATCGGTTTGATCTCGGTGAGTTGTGGCACAGTTGCAGCAGGAGCGGCTCGGAACAGGCTAGGAAGGTGTGCATCACATGGTCTGCTCGTGAGGCAGTCGCCCAGGGCATCGGCCCAGCTAGGTGGAGCGCATCTGAAGCCCAAGTGCAGGGCTGTAGCCAGGAGGACTGCCGGTGTGCCCAAGCGCACGCACGACACGGTTTGGTCCAGGTGGGCTAGCTGGTGCCACGCGTTGAAGCGTTGAAGCGTTACAAACCGAAGGAAGCCAGAAGCTAACACGTGATTTGTTTGAAAAAAAACTCGACACATGGGCTTAGTCAGATCGTGAAGTTGTCACGGAGAAAGAAAAGAAAAAGAAGGCTGGCTACAGACGTGTGATGAATCAGGAGTTTTAGCTAGTTAGCTTTGTTGATCTGATTTGGTATGTTCACACAGGAAGGCTATCTGGACTTTGCTTTGGTTTTCTTCGTTGGTATGTACATTTATGTATGGATGGTGATGGTCACGATGACGGCTTGAGGAGTCTGGAGTGTGTCATGCAGTCGAAGAATTTCGGCTGGGTCGGACTTGTCAGTCTGACGGATCGACGTGAGTCGGTTGGAACAGAAGACGGTGGTGGGACCAGCGACGACGACGTAGGAGCATGATGCTGATGGTGACCGACTTCTGGGCGTGGAAACACATGGCACATGCCCCGAGGGCTTGTGTAACTTTGACAAGACTATGGCGCGGGGTTGATTCAAGAAGGTGCACATGAGAGCTTGAAGTTGACGGGGCGCGGGGGTGGACTGATCATCTACCATGGAGTCAAAGTTGAAGGTGGAGCTGGATTGAGAGGCTACGGTGTAAGGAACCAGTGAATCGAAGCCTATTCAGCAACGGGAAAAAACGAGTGACACGTAATTCGGACTGGAGCGTAGTGGTCTGATGGAAGCATGAAACTCGTCATCAGTCGGTGATGATCGGTGGTACTCTGCAGTGGGGGTTGCGAGGTGTGGGTTCGTGACCCTTGAGACTCGACCGGGACAGCAGAGGCTCGACGCGGTAATAGCGGCGAGGCGTGCGGTATGCACGGGACATGGAGACGGGCTAGGGCTCTGGTGGTCATACATGTGGTGAGACAACTGCGAATTTGACTCAGGATGACAACAAGCAACGGTGGAATTCCTTCAAGTTTCAGACAGGCGGTCAAGAAAGGAGCGGTGATGTTGAGTTCAGATAACTCTTATGTGTGACACCCAATATGTGAGTTGTTCACTTTCATGCAGGTCAGTGATCGGTGTGTGATGGCATTGTACTGATACTCTGGAAGTTGGGAGCGCAAACTAGAGTAATGTGGAACTTAATTTCGCTCGAGTGTTGACTGTGGTCAAGGAAAGAAGGAACTACAAGTTGCAGGTGGAGTCATATGGAGTCTTTGGAGTAGCAGCGGTGCTCATGGATAAGCTCAAGTCCAATGTACATGGAAGTTTGACGCATTGACGAACTCAAGGTGGTGGAGAATATTCGCCAAGGTGGAGTTTGTTGGAGTTGTGTCGAATATAGTGTACAAGGTATGTTACAGTTGGACTTGTAGTTGTATTGTGTTTAGATAGGATATGAAGTCATGTCCTAGTAGGACACTTGTATCCTAGGCCTCTCATATATATCGGGGGTAGACACACAATGTAACCTATGCCAACATAATAGCACTGGAACACAGGGGAAGCCGGCGGCATGTGCCGGTGTCCAGGGCGACCGGGTGGGGTATTGTAGCGGTATCATGGGGAGGAGCGCCCATAGTCATGCCCCGGGGATGTAGCCATATCGGTGAACCTCGTTAACAAATCTCGGTGTCGTGCTCGTGTGATTGCTTGGTCCTCGGATGATCGACGATATGCCTCGGATTTATTCTAACACTTCTTGAAGTTCCCCTTCTTTCGTTTGCCCTTTTTCTTGAAACTAGTGGTCTTATTAACCATCAACAATTGATGCTCCTTCTTGATTTCTACCTCCGCAGCTTTGAGCATTGCGAAGAGCTCGGGAATTGTCTTATCCATCCCTTGCATATTATAGTTCATCACGAAGCCTTTGTAGCTTGGTGTCAGTGATTGGAGAACTCTGTCAATAACACTATCATCTGGAAGATTAACTCCCAGTTGAGTCAAGTGATTATGATACCTAGACATTTTGAGTACGTGTTCACTAACAGAATTGTTCTCCTCCATCTTGCAGCTATAGAACTTGCTGGAGACTTCATATCTCTCGACTCGGGCATTTGCTTGAAATATTAACTTCAACTCCTGGAACATCTCATATGGTCCATGACGTTCAAAACATCTTTGAAGTCCCGATTCTAAGCCGTAAAGCATGGCACACTGAACTATCGAGTAGTGATGTCTACTACGCAACATTATTCTTGTAGACGTTGTAGGGCCTCCAAGTGCAGAGGTTTGTAGGATAGTAGCAAATTTCCCTCAAGTGGATGACCTAAGGTTTATCAATCCGTGGGAGGCGTAGGATGAAGATGGTCTCTCTCAAGCAACCCTGCAACCAAATAACAAAGAGTCTCTTGTGTCCCCAACACACCCAATACAATGGTAAATTGTATAGGTGCACTAGTTCGGCGAAGAGATGGTGATACAAGTGCAATATGGATGGTAGATATAGGTTTTTGTAATCTGAAAATATAAAAACAGCAAGGTAACAAGTGGTAAAAGTGAGCACAAACGGTATTGCAATGCTAGGAAACAAGGCCTAGGGTTCATACTTTCACTAGTGCAAGTTCTCTCAACAATAATAACATAATTGGATCATATAACTATCCCGTCAACATGCAACAAAGAGTCACTCCAAAGTCACTAATAGCGGAGAACAAACAAAGAGATTATGGTAGGGTATGAAACCACCTCAAAGCTATTCTTTCCAATCAATCCGTTGGGCTATTCCTATAAGTATCACAAATAGCCCTAGAGTTCGTACTAGAATAACACCTTAAGACACAAATCAACCAAAACCCTAATGTCACCTAGATACTCCAATGTCACCTCAAGTATCCGTGGGTATGATTATATGATATGCATCACACAATCTCAGATTCATCTATTCAACCAACACATAGAACCTCAAAGAGTGCCCCAAAGTTTCTACCAGAGAATCAAGACGAAAACGTGTGCCAACCTCTATGCATAGGTTCATTGGCGGAACCCGCAAGTTGATCACCAAAACATACATCAAGTGAATCATGTGATATCCCATTGTCACCACATATACACACGGCAAGACATACATCAAGTGTTCTCAAATCCTTAAAGACTCAATCCGATAAGATAACTTCAAAGGGAAAACTCAATCCATTACAAGAGAGTAGAGGGGGAGAAGCAACATAAGATCCAACTATAATAGCAAAGCTCGCGATACATCAAGATCGTATCACCTCAAGAACACGAGAGAGAGAGAGAGAGAGAGAGATCAAACACATAGCTACTGGTACATACCCTCAGCCCCGAGGGTGAACTACTCCCTCCTCGTCATGGAGCGCACCGGGATGATGAAGATGGCCACCGATGAGGGTTCCCCCCTCCGGCAGGGTGCCGGAACAGGGTCCCATTGGTTTTTGGTGGCTACAGAGGCTTGCGGCAGCGGAACTCCCGATCTATTCTGTTCCCCGAAGTTTTTAGGGTATATGGATATATATATATAGGAGGAAGAAATCCATCAGGGGAGCCACAAGGGGCCCATGAGGGTGGAGGGCGCGCCCTAGGGGGGTGGGCGCGCCCCTACCCCGTGGCTCCCTCGTTTCTTTCCTGACGTGCACTCCAAGTCTATCGGGTAACTTTCCTTCCAAAAATAACTTCTCCAAAAGGTTTCATTCTGTTTCGACTCTATTTGATATTCCTTTTCTTCGAAACACTGAAACAAGGGAAAAAACAGGAACTGGCACTGGGCTCTGGGTCAATAGGTTAGTCCCAAAAATAATATAGAAGTGCACAACAAAGCCCATAAAACATCCAAGATGGATAATATAATAGCATGAATACTTCATAAATTATAGATAAGTTGGAGACGTATCAGCATCCCCAAGCTTAATTCCTGCTCGTCTTCGAGTAGGTAAATGATAAAAGAAATAATTTATGAAGTGTGAATGCTAGCAGGTGCATAAGTTTCAATGATAATTTCAATCACCTTTTCTAGAATCATTATATGTCATAACAGTAGCTCAACTCATAAAACTTTTCATGATCAAGTAACAAACTATTCATGTGTTGAAGTATAGATCATAAACTTTCTTGAAAACTAACAAACAATTCTCAGTCATCAAACAATTGCAATTCATCTTATTTTTAGGAAGAGTCTATGTCAGAGCTTTGATTCAGCAAAGTTCACATACTCAACTATCATTTAGTCTTCCATGATTGCTACCACTCAAAGCATATTTTTAGAACAAATAGTATTCATCGAACACAGAGAAAGATAGGGGCTTAATGTTTCGCCTCCCAACCTTTTACCTCAAGGGTAATGTCAACAGTAATAATTCATGCTCAAATATATTTGAATGGCCATATATGCTTAGATCTTTCCATCACATGATGCTTGCCAACTAAAGAGTAGGTTGGAATGAGAAGGAATACTACTGACTCTTGCATAAAAGTAAAAGATAGGCCCTTCGCAGAGGGAAGCAGAGATTTGCAGAGGTGCCAGAGCTTGAAGCAAAAACAGAGATGGAAATAATTTCGAGAGGTATGCTTTCATTGTCAACATAACGACCAAGAGTTCCCAATATCTTCCATACTACATACATTATAGGCGGTTCCCAAATAGAAAAGTAAAGATTTTTACTCCCCCTCCACCAACAATCATCAATCCATGGCTTGCCCGAAACAACGGGTGCCTCCAACTAACATCAAACCTGGGGGAGTTTTGTTTGCAATTATTTTTGATTTGATTTTGATCTTTTGATCATGGGACTGGGCATCCCAGTTACCAGCCATTTTCTCGTGAATGATGAGCGGAGTCCACTCATCGTGAGAATAACCCACCTAGCATGGAAGATACTGCTAACCCATAGTCGCTACATGAGCGATTCGGGCATACAAAACAGATTATTATTTGAAGGTTTAGAGTTTGGCACATGCAAATTTACTTGGAACGGCAGGTAAATACCGCATATAGGTAGATATGGTGGACACTCATGGAAGAAACTTGGTTCAAGGAGTTTGGATGCACAAGCAGTATTCCCGCTTAGTACAGATATTTTGGCTAGCAAAGGATTCTAAATAGCAAGCACCACATGTTAGAGGATCCAAAACAATATAACTTATACAAATATACCCAAGCATAACTCATTATGTTGTCTTCCTTGTCCAACTTCAACTAATTTGCTCATGTTTGAAAATAATTAATGGGGATCACAATCATAGAAGATGTCCAAGATAGTATATTTATATGTGAAACCTCCCTTCCTTCAATATTCTTTCATGAATTGTTCAAGTGACCAATACAATGTTTGCTAACCTTCAATAAATTTACCACCTCTACTTATTATATGTGAAGTCATTACTCCCCATGTTAAAGGCATACGAAACATATATAATTTCAGATTTATGACATTCAAATCATTCAACTATTTACTCATAGGATATAAGTGAAGCACACGAGTAAATGACAAACTACTCCAAAAAGATATATAAGTGAAGATTAATGAGTATTAAATAATTATGTAGCTATGTGAAGACTCTCTCTCATTTAAGAATTTCAGATCTTGGTATTTTATTGAAACAACAAGCAAAGCTAAAAAAATAAAACGACGCTCCAAGCAAAACACATATCATGTGGTGAATAAAAATATAGCTCGAAGTAAAGCACCGATGAACGAAGACGAAAGAGGGGATACCTTTTCGGGCATCCGTAAGCTTAGGCTCTTGGTTATCCTTGAATATTACCTTGGGGTGCCTTGGGCATCACCAAGCTTAGGTTCTTTCCACTCCTTATTCCATAGTCCATCGAATCTTTACCCAAAACTTGAAAACTTCACAACACAAAACTTAACAGAAAATCTCGTGAGCTTCGTTAGCGAAAGAAAACAAAACACCACTTCAAGGTACTGTAATGAAATCATTATTTATTTATATTGGTGTTAAACCTACTTTATTCCAACTTCTCTATGGTTTATAAACTATTTTACTAGCCATAGATTCATCAAAATAAGCAATCAACACACGAAAAACAGAATCTGTAAAAAAAGAACAGTCCGTAGTAATCTGTATCAAACGTATACTTCTGGAACTCCAAAAATTCTAAAATAAATTGGTGGGCCTTAGGAATTTGTCTAGTAATCATCTTCAAAAAGAATCAACTAAATAACACTCTCCAGTAAAAAGTTGAAGCTAATCTTGTGAGCGCTAAATTTTCTGTTTTTTACAGCATGATCATAAAGACTTCACCCAAGTCTTCCCAAAGGTTCTACTCGGAAAAAACACTAATTAAAACATAAAACCACATATAAACAGATGCTATATGTATTATTTATTCCTAAATAGAACCAAAAAGCAAGAAACTAAAATAAAATTGGGTTGCCTCCCAACAAGCGCTATCGTTTAACGCCCCTAGCTAGGCATGATGATTTCAATGATGCTCACATAGAAGATAAGAATTGAAACATAAAGAGAGCATCATGAAGAATATTACTAGCACATTTAAGCCTAACCCACTTCCTATGCATAGGTATTTTGTGAGCAAACAACTTATGGGAACAATAATCAACTAGCATAGGAAGGCAAAACAAGCATATAGAGAGAAAACTTGATATTATTGCAATTCCTACAAGCATATGTTCCTCCCTCATAATAATTTTCAGTAGAATCATGAATGAATTCAACAATATAACCAGCACCTAAATCATTCTTTTCATGATCTACAAGCATAGAAAATTTACTACTCTCCACATAAGCAAAATTCTTCTCATTCGGGATAGTGGGAGTATCATAAGAGACTTGAATACTATAAATTGTTACCACATTAAAAGAGTAATGTTCAGAAAAAGGGTAATCATAATCATGAAAAGTTTTATAAATATAATCATCACTACTTTTTATAGCATAAGTTTCATCACAATAATCATCATAAGTAGCAACTTTTTTCTCATCATAATCGATTGAAACCTCTTCCAAGATAGTGGAATCATTGCTGAATAAAGTCATGACCTCTCCAAATCCACTTTCATAATTGTCACAATAAGATTCAACATCCTCCAAAATAGTGGGATCATTACTTCCTAAAGTTGACACTCTTCCAAACCCACTTTCATCACTATAATCATCATAAGTAGGAGGCATGCTATCATTATTATAAATTTGCATATCAAAACTTGGGAGACTAAAAATGTCTTCTTCATTAAACGTAGCATCCCCAAGCTTGGGACAAACATTAATTGCAGAAAATATATTCTCAAAAACATCATCTTCATCAAACATAGCATCCCCAAGCTTGGGCCTTTTCATATCATAAGCATAATCACTCTCATCATTAATAGTATCGATAGCACCAATAGTATAGCAATTATCATATTCTTCCAAGCAAGTGCCAAAAATATTTTCAAGATCATAAGAAGTATCAATATCTTCCCAATCATAATCATCACAACAAGCAATAGGCATAACGAGATCATCATCAAATGCATCATCTTCCACAATTATTTTTGATTCATTTTCATGGGGCACAACAATAATAGGAGCAACATTATTTGGGAGATATATATTTTTACCTCTCTTCCTTTTTCTTTTCTTCTTCTTCACCTCATGTGTGGGTTCAATCTTCTTTTCGGAGCTCCTTATCAATGGTATTGGTCGAATAGAAGGCTCCTCCTCATTACCTGATTCATCATAAGAAATAATAGGAGAATATTGGGAAGTCTCTTCCCTTTCGTTAGCATTCTCTTCATCTTCTATTTGTTTTCTTTTCTTTATGTAATTGGCAATATAAGGATTTTTAATGCAATTCACCGCACAATACATATAAATCTTCTCTATATCAAAATCAAGAAATCTATCAAGATTAAACTTGGGAATACCCTCAGTTATACGTTTCATCTCCTCATACCGCAAAAGAAGACTAAGCTCTGTATGATGCTCAAGGGTAATCAAATTATCACAATTTTTGGATACGATTCGGTCATGAAACAATTTGCATTGGAGATTTAAATTACCATGTTCATTGCAAAGATCACAAGGGGCGCGAAAAATATTGAATTTTTTAGCACAAACATCAAGACTTTCTTGCAACAATTTAGTTTCTAAATACTTATGCCTCTTGCAATATCTATCTTCCCTATTTGGTGTATACTTGCAAACCCAATGCACTCCACAAAAATTGACATGTTTATAGGAGACATTTTCATCATAACTAGTGCAATCATCATTAGTACCATGGATATTCAAGGAGTTCATACTAACAACATTGCAATCATGCTCATCATTCAAAGATTTAGTGCCAAACATTTTAACACATTCTTCTTCTAACACTTTGGCACAATTTTCCTTTCCATCTTACTCACGAAAAATATTAAAAAGATGAAGCGTATGTGGCAAACTTAATTCCATTTTTTGTAGTTTTTTATAAACTAAACTAGTGCTAAAACAAGAAACAAAAAGGTTCGATTGCAAGATCTAAAGATATACCTTCGAGCACTCACCTCCCCGGCAACGGCGCCAGAAACTGCTTGATGTCTACTACGCAACCTTCTTCTTGTAGACGTTGTTGGGCCTCCAAGTGCTGAGGTTTGTAGGATAGTAGCAAATTTCCCTCAAGTGGATGACCTAAGGTTTATCAATCCGTGGGAGGCGTAGGATGAAGATGTTCTCTCTCAAGCAACCCTACAACCAAATAACAAAGAGTCTCTTGTGTCCCCAACGCACCCAATACAATGGTAAATTGTATAGGTGCACTAGTTCGGCGAAGAGATGGTGATACAAGTGCAATATGGATGGTAGATATAGGTTTTTGTAATCTGAAAATATAAAACAGCAAGGTAACAAGTGGTAAAAGTGAGCACAAACGGTGTTGCAATGCTAGGAAACAAGGCCTAGGGTTCATACTTTCACTAGTGCAAGTTCTCTCAGCAATAATAACATAATTGGATCATATAACTATCCCTCAACATGCAACAAAGAGTCACTCCAAAGTCACTAATAGCGGAGAACAAACGAAGAGATTATGGTAGGGTACGAAACCACCTCAAATCTATTCTTTCCAATCAATCCGTTGGGCTATTCCTATAAGTGTCACAAACAGCCCTAGAGTTCGTACTAGAATAACACCTTAAGACACAAATCAAACAAAACCCTAATGTCACCTAGATACTCCAATGTCACCTCAAGTATCCGTGGGTATGATTATACGATATGCATCACACAATCTCAGATTCATCTATTCAACCAACTCATAGAACCTCAAAGAGTGCCCCAAAGTTTCTACCGGAGAATCAAGATGTAAACATGTGCCAACCCCTATGCATAGGTTCATGGGCGGAACCCGCAAGTTGATCACCAAAACATACATCAAGTGAATCACGTGATATCCCATTGTCACCACAGATACACACGGCAAGACATACATCCAGTGTTCTCAAGTCCTTAAAGACTCAATCCGATAAGATAACTTCAAAGGGAAAACTCAATCCATTACAAGAGAGTAGAGGGGGAGAAGCAACATAAGATCCAACTATAATAGCAAAGCTCGCGATACATCAAGATCGTATCACCTCAAGAACACGAGAGAGAGAGAGATCAAACACATAGCTACTGGTACATACCCTCAGCCCTGAGGGTGAAATACTCCATCCTCGTCATGGAGAGCGCCGGGATGATGAAGATGGCCACCGGTGAGGGTTCCCCCCTCCGGCAGGGTGCCAGAATAGGGTCCGATTGGTTTTTGGTGGCTACAGAGGCTTGCGGCGGCGGAACTCCCGATCTATTCTGTTCCCCGAAGTTTTTAGGGTATATGGATATATATAGGCGGAAGAAATACGTCAGGGGAGCCACGAGGGGCCCACGAGGGCGGAGGGCGTGCCATAGGGGGGTGGGCGCACCCCCTACCTCGTGGCTCCCTCGTTTCTTTCCTGATGTGCACTCCAAGTCTATCAGGTAGCTTTCCTTCCAAAAATAACTTCTCCAGAAGGTTTCATTCCTTTTCGACTCCGTTTGATATTCCTTTTCTTCGAAACACTGAAACAAGGGAAAGAACAGGAACTGGCACTGGGCTCTGGGTCAATAGGTTAGTCCCAAAAATAATATAAAAGTGCATAGCAAAGCCCATAAAACATCCAAGATGGATAATATAATAGCATGAATACTTCATAAATTAAAGATACGTTGGAGACGTATCAAGTAGTCATCAACACGCGATTGCCAGGCGTTCACAATGTCTGCAGTTGCTGGAGCAGGTGGCACACCTAGCGGTGCATCAAGGACATAATTCTTCTCCGCAGCAATGAGGATAATCCTCAAGTTACAGACACAGTCCGTGTAGTTGCTACCATCATCTTTCAACTTAGCTTTCTCTAGGAATGCATTAAAATTCAAGGGAACGGTAGCACGGGCCATTGATCTACAACATAGATATGCAAAAACTATCAGGACTAAGTTCATGATAAATTAAGTTCAATTAATAAAATTACTTAAGAACTCCCACTTAGATTGACATCCCTAAAGTCATCTAAATGATACGTGATCCAAATCAACTAAACCATGTCCGATCATCACGTGAGATGGAGTAGTCATCAATGGTGAACATCTCTATGTAGATCATATCTACTATATGATTCACATTCGACCTTTCAGTGTCCAATGTTCCGAGGCCATGTCTGTACATGCCAGGCTCGTCAAGTTTAACCCGAGTATTCCGCATGTGCAAAACTTTCTTGCACCTGTTGTATGTGAACATATAGTCTATCACACCCGATCATCACGTGGTGTCTCAACACGACAAACTGTCGCAACGGTGCATACTCAGGGAGAACACTTATACCTTGAAATTTAGTTAATGGATCATCTTATAATGCTACCGCCGTACTAAGCAAATAAGTGCATAAAAGATAAACATCACATGCAATCAAAATATGTGACATGATATGGCCATCATCATCTTGTGCGTTTGATCTCCATCTCCAAAGCATCGTCATGATCTCCATCGTCACCGGCTCGACACCTTGATCTCCATCGTAGCGTTGTGGTCGTCTCGCCAACTATTGCTTCTACAACTATCGCTAACGCATAGTGATAAAGTAAATCAATTACATGGCGTTTGCAATTCATACAATAAATAGACAACCATAAGGCTCCTTCCGGTTCCCGATAACTTTTACAAAACATGATCATCTCATACAATAACGTATATCACATCATGTGTTGACCATATCACATGACAACATGCCCTGCAAAAATAAGTTAGGCGCCCTCTACTTTGTTGTTGCAAGTTTTACGTGGCTGCTATGAGATTCTAGCAAGAGCCGTTCTTACCTACGCATCAAAACCACAATGGTGATTTATCAAGTTTGTTGTTTTAACCTTCAACAATGACCGACCGCAGTCAAATTCCATTCAACTAAATTTGGAGAAACAGACACCCGCCAGCCATCTTTGTGCAAAACTGGTTGCATGTCTGTCGGTGGAACCGGTCTCATGAACGTGGTCATGTAAGGTTGGTTCGGCCGCTTCATCCAACAATACCGCCAAATCAAAATAAGACATTGGTGGTAAGCAGTATGACGATCACTGCCCACAACTCTTTGTGTTCTACTCGTGCATATCATCTACGCATAGACCTGGCTCGGATGCCACTGTTGGGAAACGTAGCATGCAACTTTAAAACATTTCCTACGCTCACACAAGATCTATCTAGGAGATGCATAGCAGTGAGATGGGGAGAGTGTGTCCACGTACCCTCGTAGACCGAAAGCGGAGGCGTTTGACAACGCGGTTGATGTAGTCAAACTTCTTCTCGTTCCGACCGATCAAGCACCGAACGTACGACGCCTCCGAGTTCTGCACACGTACAGCTCGATGACGTCCCTCGAACTCTTGATCCAGCAAAGTGTCGAGGAAGTAGATGAGTTCCGTCAGCACGACGGCATGGTGACGGTGATGGTGAAGTGATCTGCGCAGGGCTTCGCCTAAGCACTACGAGAATATGACCGGAGGCGTAAACTGTGGAGGGGGGCACCGCACACGGCTAACAATTGTTGGTGTGTGTTCTAGGCACCCCTTTCTCATGTATATATAGGTGGGAGGGGGAGGGGAGCTGCCATGGGGCGCCCCAAGTAGGAGGAATCCTACTTGGGCCTCTAGTCCAGTTCGGCCCCCTTTCCCTATTACCGAAAGGGGTAAAAGGAAAGAGAGAGGGGGGGGGAGGAAAATGAAGGAAATATTCCCTAGAGGCAATAATAAAGTTGTTATTTATATTTCCTTATATCATGATAAGTGTTTATTATTCATGCTAGAATTGTATTAACCGGAAACTTAGTACATGTGTGAATACATAGACAAACAGAGTGTCACTAGTATGCCTCTACTTGACTAGCTCGTTGATCAAATATGGTTAAGTTTCCTAGCCATTGACATGAGTTTTCATTTGATGAACGGTATCACATCATTAGAGAATGATCTGATTGACTTGGTCCATCCGTTATTTGAGCACTATGATCGTTTAGTTTATTGCTATTGCTTTCTTCATGACTTAAACATGTTCCTATGACTATGAGATTATGCAACTCCCGGATACCGGAGGAACACTTAGCGTGCTATCAAACGACACAACATAACTGGGTGATCATAGAGATGCTCCATAGGTGTCTCCGATGGTGTTTGTTGGGTTGGCATAGATCGAGATTAGGATTTGTCACTCCGTGTTTCGGAGAGGTATCTCTGGGCCCTCTCGGTAATGCACATCACTATAAGCCTTGCAAGCAATGTGACTAATGAGTTAGTTGTGGGATGATGCATTACGGAACGAGTAAAGAGACTTGCCGGTAACAAGATTGAACTAGCTATAGAGATACCGACGATCAAATCTCGGTCAAGTAACATAGCGATGACAAAGGGAACAACGTATGTTGTGTTGGGGAACGTAGCAATAATTCAAAATTTTCCTACGTGTCACCAAGATCAATCTAGGAGATGCTAGCAATGAGAGAGAGGGAGTGCATCTTCATACTCTTGAAGATCGCTAAGCGGAAGCATTACAAGAACGCGGTTGATGGAGTTGTACTCGCGGCGATTCAAATCGCAGAAGATCCGATCTAACGCCGAACGGACGGCGCCTCCGCATTCAACACACGTACACCCCTGGAAACGTCCCCTCCTTCTTGATCCAGCAAGGGGAGAGGAGAAGTTGAGGGAGAACTCCAGCAGCACAACTGTGTGGTGGCGATGGAGCTTGTGGTTCTCCGGCAGAGCTTCGCTAAGCACTACGGAGGAGGAGGAGGAGTTGGAGGAGGAGAGGGCTGCGCCAGGGAAAGGGTGCGGCTGCCCTCTCTCTCCCTCACTATATATAGGGTGAAGGGGGGAGGAGGAGGCGCCCTAGGGTTTCCCTAGGGGAGGGGCAGCGGCCACAGGGGAACCCTAGATGGGTTTGGGCGCCCCCACCCCTAGGAAACTTGCCCCCCAAGCCGAGAGGGGTGGCTGCCCTAGGGGAGGCGCCCCCACCTCTCCAGGTTACGTGAGATGGGGTGGGAGGGGCGCACAGCCCCTTAGTGGGCTGATGTGCCCCCTCCCCTTTGCCCATAACACAACCAAAAAAGACACATCCATGACATTTTGGGCCGAACGAAAATCTTTTCTGTCATACTTATGACACTTCTATGATGATAATTGTGACAAAACCCGGTATCATCATGGATGTGGTGGGGTCCTATTTCTATGACAAAAAATCATGACAGAAAATGGGTTTTACGTCCTGGGCAGACCGGAGACGCAGCTTCATGACATTCTTTGGGCCGTCCGTGATGGAAAAAACAGTGGTAGAAGCGAGGGCGCGAAAAATATTGGGGAGTCCCCGGTTACGGTGGGTGGTCGGGGGCCGAGCGCTGCGCGTTCTCTTGTACGTACGCGTGTGTGTGCGAGGCGTTGGGCTCTAACTGAACCCGAGCAAGGCGTTGGGCTCTAACCCGAGCGATTGCACTGCAGGCTACGCGTTATTGAAGCCGAGCGATCGATCGATGGCTGTTAACTAAAACCGATCGAGCGATTCCTTCACCACTGCTGCTAACTGAAGCTGATCGATGCTGCCTCTGGATGAATAGTGAGCGTTGCGGGGGGTTGGATGAACAGTTCGGTGGGGTGGATGAACAGGATCCCGTGGCGTTGCCTCTGGATGAACAGAGAGCGTTGCTGTTCCTGGTGGGGGTGGATGAACAAGACCCCGTGGCGTTGCCTCTGGATGAACAGTGAGCGTTGCTGTTCCCGGTGGGGGTGGTTGAGCAGGACCCCGATCATTCGAGTCGGTTGGGGCTGGATGAACAGGACCCTGTGGAGGGAAGGATGAATAGGACCACCCCGTGGAGGGTAGGATGAACATTAGACGGTGGAGGGCAGGATGAACAATAGCCCGTGGTGGGGTGGTTGAACAGGAGCCCGTGGAGAGGGCTGGTTGAGCGATGGCTCGTGGAGTAAGCGCCGCGGTGGAGGCCGGGCAGAGCACGTGGATGAGCGATCGCGGTGGAGGCTGGAGGAGGTCGACGGTGGATGAACAGTAGCCCGTGGAGGCTGGAGGGGGTCGATGGTGGAGATGAACAGTATCCCTCGGAGTCCCGTTTTGCGGTACGCCACACCCCTCCTGATGAACAGGACCCCCGTTTCGGCCGTAGCACTCCAACACAAGTCCGTTTCCTCCGTTTTGCAGTACGCCACACCCCTCCCGATCAACAGGACCCCCGTTTCGACCGTAGGAGGTCTGTTTCCTCCGTTTTGCGGTACGCCACACCCCTCCCGATCAACAGGACCCCGTTACGAATGTAGGTGGTCCGTTTCCTCCGTTGTGCGGTACGCCAGGCCTCGTTTCCATCGCATGTTCCGTCCAAGAATGAGAACGCTATGTACGCTTCGACCAGGTGGGTCCCGACTATCAGGCACTTCCTTGCGTGCGAAGATGTAGCTGGTGGGTCCCACAAGTCAGGGGGAAATGTTTTTTTTGCAAAATACGATGGCCTGTCCGGTGGGTCCCCGCTGTCAGGTGGAGGAATAATTATTTTGCGCGTAATAGGGAGGCACTTCCTTGCTGCGGCCGTGGACCCAGCTGTCAGCCTCTCCACATACAGTCCACGTCCGATGGAAGCTGTTCCTTGACCACGTTGACCACACCGCACCGAGAGCACCAGGGCGGTGGATGACGGCAAGGCCTAGGAAGGGGACGATGCGGAGCTGGGGAAGACGCGACAGTGGATGCCCATGTGTAGAGGAGTATGAGGGTTCACTGGTTCGCTGCGGTGTGAGGCTGCCGTCGCTGGAGAATAACAGGGGGTGTGGGTGAGTAGAGGGATGGTCTGGCCAGCGGTGGGAGTAGTAGGGGGCGGTGAGGCCTCCGCCGCATCGTAGCCGGCCACGGGAGGCAGGAGCACGAGGCACGACCGGCGCTGCTTTGGGCGGCTGGAGCAAGAAGACCAGAGGTTGAAGAAGCACTATGGCCGTTGGATGGACATCGTACGGTCACTGGAGCTAGAATATTGACTAAGTTGACAAAGCCCTCCATCCCCGTCAACTTAGTAGGCCCACAAGTCAGCCTGCCACTGTACTTGGTCCCAGCTAGCAGGGGGAGTATTCATTTTTTTGTGCGTAATAAGGAGACACTTCCTACGTGCGAAGATATAGCTGGTGGGTCCAAGCTGTCAGTGGCGGTAACTTTTTTCGCGAAATACAGAGGCCCTTTAGGTGGGTCCCAGATGTCAGGTGGAGGAATCATTATTTTGCGCGTAATAAGGAGGCATTTCCTTGCATGCGATCGTGGACCCAGCTGTTAGCCTCTCCATGTACAATCCACTTCAGATGCATGTCGGTCATTGACCATGTTGACCAGGCCGCGCCGAGAGCACCAGGGCGGTGGACGACGGCGAGGTCTAGGAAGGGAATGACACGGAGCCAGGGAAGACTCGACAGTTGTTTCCCGTGGGAGTGAAATCTACGACCGTATGAGGGTTTCTTGATTAAATGCGCCATCATGGAGAATAACAACATGTCTGGGTGAGTAGAGGGATGGCTAGGCCAGCGATGGGAGTACGATGGGGCGGTGAGGCCTGCGCGGCAGCACAGCCGGCTGCGGGGAGGAGGGAGCAGGCAGTCCCGTCGGCGCTTGTTTGAGCGGCTGGAGCAGGAAGAGCAGAGATTGAAGAAGCACGACGGCCGTTGGATGAACATCCAACAGTCACTGCTTGTGCGTCAACCTTTTTTTAGGAAAGCCTCAAATTTGTGGAAAACATCATACAGCCCATCTACCATTATTTCTAATAATTAATAGCCCATTTGCTAATTCTTAAGGTTTTTTTGGAGCCCATATTCTTTTTGTTAGCATTACAACCCATATTGTGGCCACGGTTAAAAAAATATACGAAAATTTGCATATTTTGGTGCGGTCCGAACTGTTTTTAATCCCGGAATTTCGAGTCACATTCAAACTGATTTTAAAAATAAATGTATATCAATATAAAATCAAACAAATTTTCCACGCATAAAAATCAATGCAATTTAAAATCTCGAAATGAAAAAAAGAAATTTGAAACTAATTGCCGGTTTGATTTGTTTTAAAAATGTACAACCCATTTCTCATTACTAATAGGCCATTTTTCGGCCAGCCGAATGAAGCTCTCCTCGTCTTGAAAGATTTGCAGCCCAACAGGCCTGACAAAGCGACTTATTTGGCAAATCACAAAAAAACTAGGCTGTGGCCGTGGACCCAGCTGTCAGCCTTTCCAGGTACGGTACTCTTCCGATGGAAGTCGGTCGTTGACCACATTGACCATGCTGCGCCGAGAGCACCAAGGTGGTGGACGACGGCAAGGCCTAGGAAGGGGCGATGCGAACCGAGGAAGATCGCGGCGGTGGATGCCCACGCGAGAGAGAGTACGAGGTTCACTGGTTCGGCTGCGGTGTGAGGCTGCCGTCGCCGCATGAGAATAACGGGGGTGTAGGTGAGTGGGGGGATGGCCTGGCCAGCGGTGGGAGTAGTATGGGGGCGGTGAGGCCTCTGCGGCAGCACAGCCGGCCACGGGAGGCAGGAGCAGGTGGCACGACCGGCGCCGCTTTGGGCATCTGGAGCAAGAAGACCAGAGGTTGAAGAAGCACTATGGCCGTTGGATGGACATTGTATGGTCACTTGAGCTGGAAGCGTTCATATTGACTAAGTTGACAAAGCCCTCTGTCCCCGTCAACTTAGTAGGCCCACAAGTCAGCCACCCACCATGGTGGGTCCCAGCTAGCAGGGGGTATTCATTTTTTTGTGCGTCATAAGGAGGCACTTCCTTGCGTACGAAGATATAGCTGGTGGGTCCGACCTGTCAGCGGGGGGAATATTTTTTTCACGAAATATAGAAGCCCTTCCCGTGGGTCCTAGCTGTCAGGTGGAGGAATCACTATTTTGCGCGTAATAAGAAGGCATTTCCTTGCATGCGGCTGTGGACCCAGCTGTCAGCCTCTCCACGTACAGTCCACTTCCGATGGATGTCGTTCATTGACCACGTTGACCAGGCCGCGCCGAGAGCACCAGGTGTTGGGTTCTACGGTAGGGTGCGTCGACTGCAAATTCAAATTTCCTACGCGCAGAACAACCAAGAACATGCTACGGGAGATGGATCACAGATCATTACCACTAGACTAGCAGTGCCGTCCAGCGGAAGAAGAGTTGGGGCAGCGCGTCCGCGTGGATCGTCTCCTCCTCGTTTGATCTTCCTCGAATAGCCGGTCATCCGATCCCATGTACGAGTTCGCCGGAGCGGCGCAAGTGCACCGCCTCTAACGGTATCCGCGCGTGCAGGAGGAACACCGTGCGGCGGACTGCTAGGTCCGATCACACAGTCGGCGGCGAGTGGAGGTGGCTATTCGCAACACATGCAAACCCTAGTCGCAACACCGAAGCGATCAACCCAATGAGTGTGCTGCACCTCCACTTTATATAGGCATCCGTCGCGGGCTCAACACTTGGTCCTCGCACGGACCCTAAAGCCCAAAGTCTACTCGGTCACGTTCCTAGTCCAGTTTGGTTCACATCCGACCAGTGTCCTACGAACCGACCTCGTAGGTTCCTTCCCTTAAGCGCGCGACCCCTTAGGTTCAAGTCGACTTGGTCATAGTTCGGATAACCTCCGACCTGCACGGTTGGTAGCGGCCTCTAGCAAGGCGTGCCGACCACCAAGCAGACTATGAAGCTGGTTAGGCGAACCTGTACAATGTGTCACACTTCTGTTCCCTTTGCCACACGATATAAGTTGTCGGGCTCAAGGCGAGACTGTCATCCTTGTGCCAGCCCGATCTCTTTCTCGTTCCAGTGATGCTGACCACAATCCGGATTATCTTATAATCCTTGTCGCATGGCCATGCTTATCTTGGTCGGATCACACGAGGGGCCCAGAGTATATCTCTCCTGATCGGAGGGGCAAATCCCATCTTGCTCGACCATGTCTCGCAGCATGGGACTGGACAAACCTGAAACCTACCTTTGTAACTACCCAGTCATAGAGTAGCGTTTGGTCGGCCCAAAGTAAGTCTGTCACCATCCCAAGTACATGCGTCAGCTCAGGTCTTAGAACATAGAACGTATGTTGTACTAGAGACTCACAGATGACATATCGCTGTGTCTCATAGTTGGGTCTGTCCGACTCGGACCTTATCTCGACTCGGATCTGACTACATCGAATCCGACTAGACCTTTCCAAGTCCATATTATCCGGTTAGCATCCAATGCTCCATGGCTAGTGAGACCAATCCATCGACCGTGTCATATGCTAGTCTAGACGGTTGCGTGTCCATACGACCCTTTCGACTAGGGGCCTTTTAGGACAGTCATCATACAATGCATAGTCCCACAAACAAGTCACGTACTTGCTGATACGCATTATTGATAATGTCCAAGGACTATCTTTATACATAAACACATAGGAAATATCGTCATACATGATTGCCTCTAGGGCATATCTCCAACAGTCTCCCACTTGCACTAGAGTCAATCAAATAGACATCGAATGCCCATAGCTCTAACGTGCCCCTCATGTTTGGGTTGTGGAAGCGGCTTAGTCAACGAATCTGCAACATTTGCATCCGTGTGAATCTTGCATAACTCTACATCACCATTCTTTACGATCTTTCGTATCAGGTGATATTTCCGGTCTATGTGTCTGACCTTGTGGTGATTCCTCGGCTCCTTGGCTTGTGCGATGGCACCAGAATTATCACAATAAAGGTCCAACGGTTTCACCGAGGCTGGGAAAATACCAAGATCATCCAGAAAATGCCGGATCCAAACACCTTCCTTTGCAACTTCACAAGCCGCAATGTATTTGGCTTCTGTGGTAGAGTCGGCCACCGTATCCTGCTTGGAACTCATCCAGTGCACTGCTCCTCCGCTCAGGACGTACACGAATCCGGACTGTGATCGACAATCATCTCTGTCGGTTTGGAAACTAGCATCAACGTAACCCCTTACGACGAGCTTTTCCTCACCTCCATAAACTAGGAACATCTATTTAGTCCTTTTCAGGTACTTCAAAATAGTCTTTACCGCTGCCCAGTGACTCTCATCTGGGTTGGCCTGGTATCTGCTTGTTAGGCTTATTGCAAAAGCAACATCAGGCCTTGTACATATCATGGCATACATGATGGATCCGATTGCCGAGGCATACAGAATCCTACTCATCCTGCTTCGCTCATCAGATGTCGACGGACTCTGAGTCTCGCTTAGCCTTATACCATGTGAGAGTGGCAAGAACCCTTTCTTCGCCTCACTCATGTTGAACCGTTTCAACACTTTGTCTATGTACGTGCTCTGGCTTAAGCCGAGCAGCCTCCTTGATCTATCTCTATAGATCTTAATGCCTAAAATATATACTGCCTCGCCAAGGTCTTTCATCGAAAACTTGCCATTCAATGACTCCTTGACCGAGTTTAGCATCGAAACATCATTTCCGATCAGTAGTATGTCGTCCACATACAAGATCAAAAACACTATTGAGCTCCCACTTAACTTCTTGTATAAACAAGAGTCCTCTTCGCTTTTGATGAAACCGAGACCAGTGACGACCTCATCAAAACGAATGTTCCAACTCCGAGATGCTTGCTTCAACCCATAAATGGATCTCTTGAGCTTGCATACCTTACTAGTGCTAGTCGGATCGACAAAACCCTCGGGCTGTATCATATACATGTCCTCGGTTAAATTTCCGTGAAGAAAAGCCGTTTTGACATCCATTTGCCATATCTCGTAATCGAAATGTGCATCTATAGCTAGTATGATCCTCACCGATTTCAGCATCACTACCGGTGAGTAAGTCTCGTCGTAGTCAATTCCTTGAACTTGTCCATAACCTTTAGCGACAAGCCGAGCTTTGTGGATCTGAACATTTCCATCCACATCGGTTTTCTTCTTAAAGACCCATTTGCAACCAATGGCAGTTACGCCAGGTGGCGGATCAACCAAGTCCCAGACTTGATTCTCATCCATGGACTTTAACTCGGATCTCATGGCCTCCAGCCATGCCTCGGAATCTGGGCTCACCATCGCTTCCGCATACGTGGCCGGCTCGTCGCTTTCTAGCAACAATACATCACGCACTCTGCGCAATCTTTCCGACCTCCGTGGTTCCGGTGCCGCTTCCGCTACAGGTTCCCTGACTGACTCCGGTATGATATCATCACCTGCCGAGCCGTCCCCGAGTGGTCCTCGAATTTATTCGAGTCGTACCGTCCTCCCACTAGCCTCTCGACTGAGAAACTCTTTCTCAAGGAAAACCCCATTCCGAGCAAAAACCACTTTGTTATCTTCCCGGTTGTAGAAGTTGTTGGAAATATGCCCTAGAGGCAATACTAAAATGGTTATTATTATATTTCCTTGTTCATGATAATTGTCTATTGTTCATGCTATAATTGTATTAACTGGAAACCATAATACATGTGTGAATACATAGACCACAACATGTCCCTAGTGAGCCTCTAGTTGACTAGCTCGTTGATCAATAGATGGTTATGGTTTCCTGACCATGGACATTGGATGTCATTGATAACGGGATCACATCATTAGGAGAATGATGTGATGGACAAGACCCAATCCTAAGCATAGCACAAGATCGTGTAGTTCGTTTGCTAAAAGCTTTTCTAATGTCAAGTATCATTTCCTTAGACCATGAGATTGTGCAACTCCCGGATACCGTAGGAATGCTTTGGGTGTGCCAAACATCACAACGTAACTGGGTGGCTATAAAGGTGCACTACGGGTATCTTGAAAGTGTCATTGGGTTGGCACGAATCGAGATGGATTTGTCACTCCGTGTGACGAGAGGTATCTCTGGGCCCTTCGGTAATGCATCATCATAATGAGCTCAATGTGACTAAGTAGTTAGTCACGGGATCATGCATCATGTAACGAGTAAAGTGACTTGCCGGTAACGAGATTGAACGAGGTATTGGGATACCGACGATCGAATCTCGGGCAAGTAACGTATCGATTGACAAAGGGAATTGTATACGGGATTGCTTGAATCCCCGAAATCGTAGTTCATCCGATGAGATAATCGTGGAACATTTGGGAGCCAACATGGGTATCCAGATCCCGCTATTGGTTATTGACCGGAGAGATGTCTCGGTCATGTCTACATGTCTCCCGAACCAGTAGGGTCTACACACTTAAGGTTCGATGACACTAGGGTTATAGGGAGGTTTTGTATGTGGTTACCGAATGTTGCTCGGAGTCCCGGATGAGATCCCGGACGTTATGAGGAGTTCCAGAATGGTCCGGAGGTAAAGAATAATATATAGGAAGTGAGGTTTTGGTCATCAGAAGTATTACGGGTGTCACCGGTAATGTACCGGGACCACCGGAAGGGTTCCGGGGTCCACGGGAGGGGCCACGAGCCCCGGAGGCTTGTATGGGCCAAGCGTTGGAAGGGACCATCCCCTGAGTGGCCTGGTGCGCCTCCCACGAAGGCCCAAGGCACAGCAAAGTGGAGAGAGGGGAAACCCTAGGCACAGATGGGCCTAAGGCCCACCCTAGGGCGCGCCCCCCTCTCCCCCTCTTGGCCGCCTCCCTCCATCCCATCTATGGCTGCTGCCCCCCTAGGGGTGGGAACCCTAGAGGGGGCGCACCCTCCTCCCCTCCTCCTATATATAGTGGGGGTTTTGGGGCTGCCAAGAACATGAGTCTCCCTCTCTCTTGACACAGCCCTACCCCTCTCCCTCCTCGTCTCTCGTAGTGCTTGGCGAAGCCCTGCTGGAGTGCCACGCTCCTCCATCACAACCATGCCGTTGTGCTGCTGCTGGACGGTGTCTTCCCCAACCTCTCCCTCTCTCCTTGCTGGATCAAGGCACGGGAGACGTCACCGGGCTGCACGTGTGTTGAACACGGAGGCACCGTTGTTCGGTGCTTAGATCGGATTCGGCCGCGATCTGAATTGCTTCGTGTACGACTCCACCGACCGCGTTCTTACAACGGTTCCGCATCGCGATCTTCAAGGGTATGAAGATGCACTCCCCTCTCTCTCGTTGCTAGTTACTCCATAGATTGATCTTGGTGATGCGTAGAAATTTTTGAATTTCTGCTACGTTCCCCAACAGTGGCATCATGAGCTAGGTCTATGCGTACTTTCTATGCACGAGTAGAACACAAGTTGTTGTGGGTGTTGATTTTGTCAATTTACTTGCCGTTACTAGTCTTATCTTGATTCGGCGGCATCGTGGGATGAAGCGGCCCAGACCGACCTTACACGTACGCTTACGTGAGATAGGTTTGACCGACTGACATGCACTAGTTGCATAAGGTGGCTAGCGGGTGTCTGTCTCTCCCACTTTAGTCGGATCGGATTCAATGAAAAGGGTCCTTATGAAGAGTAAATATAAATTGGCATATCATGTTGTGGTTTTGGCGTAGGTAAGAAATGTTCTTGCTAAGAAACCTATAGCAGCCACGTAAAAAATTTGCAACAACAATTAGAGGACGTCTAACTTGTTTTTGCAGCATATGCCGTGTGTTGTGATATGGCCAAAAGGATGTGATGAATGATATATGTGATGTATGAGATTGCTCATGTTCTTGTAATAGGAATCACGACTTGCATGTCGATGAGTATGACAACCGGCAGGAGCCATAGGAGTTGTCTTAATATATTGTATGACCTGCGTGTCATTGAGTAACGCCATGTAATTACTTTACTTTATTGCTAAACCATTAGCCATAGTGGTGGAAGTAATAGTTGGCGAGACAACTTCATGAAGAAACGATGATGGAGATCATGATGATGGAGATCATGGTGTCATGCCGGTTCAATGATGATCATGGCGCCCCGAAGATGGAGATCAAAAGGAGCAAACTGATATTGGCCATATCATGTCACTATTTGATTGCATGTGATGTTTATGATGTTTTACATCTTATTTGCTTAGAACGACGGTAGCTTAAATAAGATGATCCCTCGCAATAATTTCAAGAAAGTGTTCCCCCTAACTATGCACCGTTGCGAAGGTTCGTTGTTTCGAAGCACCACGTGATGATCGGGTGTGATAGACTCTAATGTTCGAATACAACGGGTGTAAGTCAGATTTACACACGCAATACACTTAGGTTGACTTGACGAGCCTAGCATGTACAGACATGGCCTCGGAACACGGAAGACCGAAAGGTCGAACATGAGTCGTATAGAAGATACGATCAACATGAAGATGTTCACCGATGATGACTAGTCCGTCTCACGTGATGATCGGACATGGCCTAGTTGACTCGGATCATGTATATCTTAGATGACTAGAGGGATGTCTATCTGAGTGGGAGTTCATTAAATAATCAGATGAACTTAATTATCATGAACATAGTCAAAAGGTCTTTGCAAATTATGTCGTAGCTTACGCTTTAGTTCTACTGTTTTAGATATGTTCCTAGAGAAAATTTAATTGAAAGTTGATAGTAGCAATTATGCGGACTAGGTCTGTAAACTGAGGATGTCCTCGTTGCTACGCAGAAGGCTTATGTCCTTAATGCACCGCTCGGTGTGCTGAACATCGAACGTCGTCTGTGGATGTTGCGAACATCTGACATACACGTTTTTGATGACTACGTGATAGTGTAGTGCGTAATGTTAAACGGTTTAGAATTGAGGCGTCAATTTTTGAAATGTCGCGGAACATATGAGATGTTCCAAGGACTGAAATTGGGATTTCAGGCTAGTGCCCACGTCAAGAGGTATGAGACCTCTAACAAGTTTCTTAAGCCTGCAAACTAAGGGAGAAAAGCTCAATCGTTGAGCATGTGCTCAGATTGTCTGAGTACTACAATCACTTGAATCGAGTGGGAGTTAATCTTCCAGATGAGATAGTGATGGTTCTCCATAGTCACTGCCACCAAGCTATTAGAGCTTCGTGATGAACTATAACATATCATGGATAGACATGATGATCCTTGATCAATTCGCGACATTTGACACCGCGAGAGTAGAAATCGAGTAGGAGCATCAATTCTTGATGGTTAGTAAAACCACTAGTTTCAAGAAGGGCAAGGGCAAGAAGGGATACTTCATGAAACGACAAATCAGTTGCTGCTCTAGTGAAGAAACCCAAGGTTGAACCCAAAACCCGAGACTTAGTGCTTCTGTAATGAGGGGAACGGGCACTGAAGCAGAACCACCCTAGATACTTGGTAGACGAGAAGGCTGGCAAGGTCGACAGAAGTATATTGGATATACATTATATTAATGTGTACTTTACTAGTACTCCTAGTAGCACCAGGGTATTATATGCCGGTTCGGTTGCTAAGTGTTAGTAACTCGAAATAAAAAGCTATGGAATAAACGGAGACTAGCTAAAGGTGAGATGATGATATATGTTGGAAGTGTTTCCAAGGTTGATGTGATCAAGCATTGCATGCTCCGTCTACCATCGAGATTAGTGTTAAACCTAAATAATTGTTATTTGGTGTTTGCGTTGAGCATAGACATGATTGGATTATGTTTATCGCAATACGGTTATTCATTTAGGGAGAATGATGGTTACTCTGTTTATTTGAATAATACCTTCAACGGTCTTGCACCTAAAATGAATGGTTTATTAAATCTCGATCGTAGTGATACACATGTTCATGCCAAAAGATATAAGATAGTAATGATAGTACCACATACTTGTGGCACTGCCATTTGAGTCATACTGGTATAAAACGCATGAAGAAGCTCCATGTTGATGGATCTTTGGACTCACTCGTTTTTGAAAAGTTTGAGACATGCGAACCATGTCTATTGGTTTATACGCATGAAGAAACTCCATGCAGATGGATCGTTTGGACTCACTTGATTTTGAATCACTTGATACATGCAAATCATACCACATGGGCAAGATGACCGAAAGGCCTCGTTTTCAGTGAGATGAAACAAGAGAGCAACTTGTTGGAAGTAATACATTTGATGTGTGCAATCCAATGAGTCTTTGAGGCCTTGATGAATATCGTTATGCTCTTACTTCACATATGATTTGAGTAGATTCTAAGTATATTTACTTGATGAAACACAAGTCTGAATTATTGAAAGGTTCAAGTAATTTCAGAGTGAAGCTGAAGATCATCGTGACAAGAGGATAAATGTCTATGATATGATCATAGAGATGAATATCTGAGTTACGTGTTTGGCACACAATTAAGACCCTATGGAAATTCTTTCACTACTAATACCGCCTGGAACACCATAGTGTGATGGTGTGTTCGAACATCATAGCTGCACCATATTGGATATGGTGCATACCATGATGTCTATTATTGAATTACCACTATCGTTTATGGGTTAGGCATTAGAGACAACCACATTCACTTTAATAGGGCACCACGTAATTCCGTTGAGATGACACCATATGAACTACGGTTTAGAGAAACCTAAGTTGTCGTTTCTTAAAAGTTTGGGGCTGCAATGCTTATGTGGAAAAGTTTTAGCCTGATAAGCTCGAACCCAAAGCGGATAAATGCATCTTCATAGGACACCCAAAACAGTTGGGTATACCCCCTAATTCAGATCCGGAAGCAAAAGTGATTGTTTCTGGAAACGGGTCCTTTCTCGAGGAAATGTTTCTCTCGAAAGAATTGAGTGGGAGGATGGTGGAGACTTGATGAGGTTATTGAACCGTCACTTCAACTAGTATGTAGTAGGGCACATGAAGTTGTTCCTGTGGCGCCTACACCAATTGAAGTGGAAGCTGATGATAGTGATCACAAAACTTCGGATCAAGTCACTACCAAACCTCGTAGGTCGACAAGGATGCGTACTACTTCAGAGTGGTACGTAATCCTGTCTTGGAGGTCATGTTGCTAGACAACAATGAACCTATGAGCTATGGAGAAGTGATGGTGGGCCCGGATTCCGATGAATGGCTCGAGGCCATAAAATCCGAGAGAGGATCCATGTATGAAAACAAAGTGTAGACTTTGGAAGAACTACTTGATGGTCGTAAGGCTGTTGGGTACAGATGGATTCTAAAAGGGAAGACAGACAATGATGGTATGTGTCACCATTAAGAAAGCTCGACTTGTCGCTAAGATGTTTCCGACAAGTTCAAGGAGTTGACTATGATGAGACTTTCTCACTCGTAGCGATGCTAAGAGTCTGTTGGAATTATATTAGTAGTTACTGCATTATTTATGAAATCTTGCAGATAGGATGTCAAAACATTATTTCCTCGACAGTTTTCTTGAGGAAAGGTTGTATGTGATACAACCAGAAGGTTTTGTCAATCCTAAAAGATGCTAACAAGTATGCAAAGCTCCAGCAATCCTTCTAAGGACTGGGGTAAGCATCTCGGAGTTGGAATATACACTTTGATGAGATGATCAAAGATTTTGGGTTTATACAAAGTTTATGAGAAACTTGTATTTCCAAAGAAGTGAGTGGGAGCACTATAGAATTTCCGATGAGTATATGTTGTAAACATATTGTTGATCAGAAATGATGTAGAATTTCTGGAAAGCATATATGGTTATTTGAAAAGTGTTTTTGAAGGGAAAATCTGGATTAAGCTACTTGAACATTGAGCATCAAGATCTATAAGGATAGATCAATATCGCTTGATAGTACTTTCAAATAAGTACGCACCGCGACAAGATTTTGAAGGAGTTCAAAATAGATTGGCAGAGAAGGAGTTCTTGGTTGTGTTATAAGGTGTGAGTATTGAGTAAAGACTCAAGACCTGACCACGGCAGAAGAGAGAAAAAGGACGAAGGTCGTCCCCTATGCTTTAGACGTAGGCTCCACAGTATGCTATGCTGTGTACCGCACCTAAAGTGTGCCTTGCCATGAGTCAGTCAAGGGGTACAAGTGTGATCCAGGAATGGATCACAGGACAGTGGTCAAGGTTATCCTTAGTAACTAGTGGACTAAGGAATTTTCTCGATTTTGGAGGTGGTAAAGGAGTTCGTCGTAAAGGGTTACGCCGATGCAAACCTTGACACTAATCCGGATGACTCTAAGTAGTAAACCGGATTCGTATAGTACATCATTTATTTGGAATAGCTCCAAGTAGCGCGTGGTAGCTGCATCTACAAGATGACATAGATATTTGTAAAGCACACACGGATCTGAAAGGTTCAGACCCGTTGACTAATAAACCTCTCTCACAAGCGAGATATGATCAAACCCAGTGGGTGTTGGATTCATTGCAATCACATAGTGTCGTGGGGGACGAGCACCTATGGGGCAGGGGGCCCCTTCTGGTCCGGCAAGGGAGCGGGGCGCGCACGCAGAGCAGATCAAGGCGAAGGCACGCGGGGGAGATTTTACCCTGCTTCGGAGCTCTCCGGAGAGATAAAACTCCTACTGCTGCTTTGTGTTTGTATTTGTTCTTGCTCAAAAGCGTGGGTGTGCTGTGGTCTCGAATGAGTCGGGCTGGACCGAACCAACTGCGGAACCTCCTCTATGTGCGCACGGGCCTCCTTTTTATAGTCTAAAGGGGTCACCGACAGGTGGCAATGCAGAGAGAGGGGTAGAAAGGTAAAAACGCGGGTTGGTACACTGCCATCTACAGTGTCCCCTGCCTAACTCTGACGGCAGGGGACAAGAGCATTTAATGCCCGTCCGATCGCTCCAACAGTGCAGGAAACGACCGTTAGAGGCGCCACCGATCGCCACGATGGCCTCCTAGTCACCTTTGCTCGCCACCTCGCACCGCTAGGCTGCACAGCCACCCGCCACGTGCACCAGGAGTGATCCTGTGGCGACACGTCGTCGGGTGAGCTGGAGCGCAGGCGCAGAGTGGTGGCTTCGCCGCGGCAAGCACCTTGCCGCGGTCTCTGTCTTGTCGCACCCGCAAGCTTGCCGCTCGTCGGGTCTTGCCGGGACGCGCGGCGCGTCGTGGCAAGTTTTCTGAAGCGCCTTGGTTGGCCTTCCCGGCAAGCTCCTCTTGCCGGGGTCTTGTTCTTCCCGGCAAGCTTCTCTTGCCGGGGCCTTGTCCTTCCCGGCAAGCTTTTCTTGCCAGGGCCTTGTCTACAAAGTTAACACTTTGTTCTTGAATGGTAGTAGTAGGAATGACGAAGGGTCTTGGCGGACGCCTAAGAAGCCTTGCCGCTGGTGTCTTTATCGTCAGGTGCCCAAGTTCGGGGTACTAAGGTACCCCTACTTTAGTACACCGACACATAGTGATGTGAACTAGATTATTGACTCTAGTGCAAGTGGGAGACTGTTGGAAATATGCCCTAGAGGCAATAATAAAATGGTTATTATTATATTTCCTTGTTCATGATAATTGTCTATTGTTCATGCAATAATTGTATTAACTGGAAACCGTAATACATGTGTGAATACATAGACCACAACATGTCCCTAGTGAGCCTCTAGTTGACTAGCTCGTTGATCAATAGATGGTTATGGTTTCCTGACCATGGACATTGGATGTCATTGATAACGGGATCACATCATTAGGAGAATGATGTGATGGACCAGACCCAATCCTAAGCATAGCACAAGATCGTGTAGTTCGTTTGCTAAAAGCTTTTCTAATGTCAAGTATCATTTCCTTAGACCATGAGATTGTGCAACTCCCGGATACCGTAGGAATGCTTTGGGTGTGCCAAACGTCACAACATAACTGGGTGGCTATAAAGGTGCACTACGGGTATCTCCGAAAGTGTCTGTTGGGTTGGCACGAATCGAGACTGGGATTTCACTCCGCGTGACGGAGAGGTATCTCTGGGCCCACTCGGTAATGCATCATCATAATGAGCTCAATGTGACTAAGTAGTTAGTCACGGGATCATGCATCACGTAACGAGTAAAGTGACTTGTCGGTAACGAGATTGAACGAGGTATTGGGATACCGACGATCGAATCTCGGGCAAGTAACGTATCGATTGACAAAGGGAATTGTATACGGGATTGCTTGAATACCGGACATCGTGGTTCATCCAATGAGATCATCGTGGAACATGTGGGAGCCAACATGGGTATCCAGATCCCTCTGTTGGTTATTGACCAGAGAGATGTCTCGGTCATGTCTACATGTCTCCCGAACCCGTAGGGTCTACACACTTAAGGCACGATGACGCTAGGGTTATAGGGAAGTTTTGTATGTGGTTACCGAATGTTGTTCGGAGTCTCGGATGAGATCCCGGACGTCACGAGGAGTTCCGGAATGGTCCGAAGGTAAAGAATAATATATAGGAAGTGAGGTTTTGGTCACCGGAAGTATTACGGGTGTCACCGATAATGTACCGGGACCACCAGAAGGGTTCCGGCGTCCACCGGGAGGGGCCACGAGCCCCGGAGGCTTGTATGGGCCAAGAGTGGGAAGGGACCAGCCCCTGAGTGGGCTGGTGCGCCTCCCACCAAGGCCCGAGGCGCAGCAAAGAGGAGAGAGGGGAAACCCTAGGCGCAGAAGGGCCTAAGGCCCACCCTAGGGCGCGCCCCCCTCTCTCCCCCTCTTGGCTGCCTCCCTCCATCCCATCTAGGGCTGCCGCCCCCCTAGGGGTGGGAACCCTAGAGGGGGCGCACCCTCCTCCCCTCCTATATATAGTGGGGTTTTTGGGGCTGCCAAGAACATGAGTCTCCCTCTCTCTTGGTGCAGCCCTACCCCTCTCCCTCGTCGTCTCTCGCAGTGCTTGGCGAAGCCCTGCTGGAGTGCCACGCTCCTCCATCACCACCATGCCATTGTGCTGCTGCTGGATGGAGTCTTCCCCAACCTATCCCTCTCTCCTTGCTGGATCAAGGCACGGGAGACGTCACCGGGCTGCACGTGTGTTGAACGCGGAGGCACCATTGTTCGGTGCTTAGATCGGATTCGGCCGCGATCTGAATTGCTTCGTGTACGACTCCACCGACCGCATTCGTACAATGGTTCCGCATCGCGATCTTCAAGGGTATGAAGATGCACTCCCCTCTCTCTTGTTGCTAGTTACTCCATAGATTGATCTTGGTGATGCGTGAAAATTTTGAATTTCTGCTACGTTCCCCAATAGAAGTTATATCCCAAGGTTTTCCTCGGATATCCCACGAATATGCATTTATCCGACTTAGGTGTAAGCTTGTCTGACATAAGTCACTTGACAAATGCTTCACAACCCCAAATCTTTAGAAAAGACAAACTGGGACTCTTCCCGGTCCACATCTCATGTGGTGTCTTGTCTACTGATTTTGGTGGTACCCTATTAAGTGTGAAAGCTGCAGTTTCTAGAGCGTATCCCCAAAATGACAAGGGTAAATCCGATTTGCTCATCATAGACCGGACCATGTCCAACAAGGTCCTATTCCTCCGTTCTGACACGCCGTTTCTCTGTGGCGTACCTGGAGGTGTGAGCTGAGGTACTATACCTCGACTTTTCATATGATCATCAAACTCCTGGCTCATGTACTCACCTCCACGATCAGATCGCAGAAGCTTTATAGTCTTGCCGAGCTGATTCTCAACCTCGTTCTGAAACTCTTTGAACTTTTCAAAAGTCTCCGACTTGTGCCTCATCAAATAGATATATCCATATCTACTCAAGTCGTCGGCAAAAGTCACGAAGTACTGATAGCCACCTCTGGCAGTTGTGCTCATTGGACCACACACATCACTGTGTATAAGCTCCAACAGCTCGGACGCCCTCTCACAACTCTTTGCGACAGGAGACTTAGTCATCTTGCTGAGCAAGCATGATTCACATGTCTCGAACGACCCGAAGTCGGATGAAGTTAGGAGCCCATCATCATGGAGCTTCTTCATGCGTTTCAGACTAATGTGTCCAAGCCGACAATGCTAGAAGTATGTCGGATTTATCTCATTAGGCTTATGCCTCTTGACATTCATGTTTAGACCGGTTCCTGTTCTAGATTCAATATAAATAGCCCATCAACAATGGGTGCATAGCCGTGGAACATACCATTCAAAAATATCGAACAACCATTGTCCTTTAAATTGAATTTATAACCCTGACTCATCAAACATGAGGCAGAAATAATGTTCCGACTAAGTGCAGGAATGTAATAACAATTATTCAATTCCATAATGAATCCGGAAGGAAGCTGGAGCTGCATCGTGCCGACCTCCAACGCAACAACTCTTGCTTTGTTGCCGACCCTGATGTCAATCTCCCCTTGTGCCACACGCCTAGTTCTTACCAGCCCCTGCATCGAGTTGCAAATATGAACAACCGATCCGGTATCAAATACCCAAGAGCTACTAGGTATGTCAGCAAGGTAAATGTCTATAACATATGCAACAAGTGTACCTTTGCCTGAAGAAGCATTTCCGGCCTTCTTGCCATGCTCTGCAAGCCACTTGCTACAGATTCCTCTTGCGGTGACCGGTCTCCTTGCGGTGATAGCAAACGGTCTTGAGTCCGTCCAGACTTGGTAGCGGCGAGGTTACCATCTCAGTGCCCTTTGCCTTAGCATTTTTCTTGGACGAACTCTTCTTGAACTTAGCCGATTTCTGCACCATCAACACTTGATGCGTGCCTTTCTGAATATCCTGCCCTGCCACCTTGAGCATCCCATGAAATTCAGTGAGCTTCTTGTCCATGCCATGCATATGATAGTTCGAGATGAACGTCCCATAGCTGGGCGGAAGAGAACCCAGAACAACATCAGTAGCCAGCTCATCCAAGAGCGGGAAGCCCAAACGATCCAAAGCTTGCACATATCCGATCATCTTGATCACATGTGGTCTTAGTGGATCACCTTCCTTTAGCTTGCAATCCATCAAGGATCGCCAGACGTTGAACCTTTCGGTCCTAGCCTGTGTCTGAAACATGCTCTTGAGACTCTCAATCATATCGTAAGCCTCAACATTTTCGAAATGCTGTTGCAAATCGGGCTCCATACAAGCCAGCATTAGACAGCTAATCTCCGTTGATTCATCAACGAGTTTCTGGTAGGCATTCTTAGTTGTGGCATTAGCATTATCGGCAGGTTCCTCTGGAAGTGGTTCCTCTAGAACATGTTCCTTTATATCATGCTTGAGAACAATTCTCAGATTTCTATACCAGGTGGTAAAGTTTGTTCCATTCAGTTTATCCTTTTCCAGAATTGATTTCAATGCAAAGTTGGGTTGAGCAGGTGGTGTCATTGATCTACAACAGAAAATATGCAATCACTAAGCAATGTGTTTATGTAGAGTAATTCTAGCCTAAACAGAAATACTCCCACTGAAGTCAGCATCCCTCCACAAACTCTCAGTGATTCAGGATCCGACTACCGCATGCGACTAGTGAGCTTTAGCATCACTGCTAGCCAACATACCTATCCGGTAAGCAACTCCTTGCTAATCGTATCTCTATACGACTCCTGTCGGTCGGGAAGGTATCTCATACCCCGGCTCCCAACCTTCTTTGCCACAAGGCCCAAAACTGTTTTGATAGCCTTGTCAAGTTAACCTGATGCAGTGCATGTCCGTGTACGACACGAATCCTTCAGTTCAAGGACACCTAGTAGCACCCCAATTTTATGAGCTCACTACTAGACGTACTTGATGTGCGAAGGTGCAACATCGGGGATGGCAATTCGCTTGATATTCATGAGGGATCATTCTGTCATTATAACATGCATAGAAACAAAGAAGCATAACAATCACAAATATAACACATATTGTGAAATAGTATGGCTCCTTCATGGACGTTCTTCCAGGTCGGCTCCGACTCCGATGACCATCTACAAACTCTGTCTTGTTTGTCACACCGGGACGCCAAGCCACCAACCTGATCTCTGTTATCCAACTACTACAAATGGTAATGAATTTTACATAGAGTCACAAGTCGACATGCAGGTCGTTATACAATATAATGACAGCATTTTGGCTCCTGCCGGCTGACAAACATGACACGCAGGCCACGTATAAATTAACATATGCATCACATACACATGAGCCATACTATTCACATCAAACCTGCAAAACAAAGTTATGCATAGAATCGCATTCTACCGGTTTGTGTGTCAGGTACGAAATACACGGCGCTACGCACACGGTGCTACGCACACGGCGCTACGCAAATGGCGGTCCGATCACATTTTTGGAAATCACAGATCACATCTGAACTCCGATCACGCCGAATTCTCTGATCTGACCGATCTTATCGATCATTGCAAATCCGATTCGGATTTACGTTTCACTGTTAACCCCGATGGTGGATAACCGACCGGTAGGGGTAGATCGTGTCACGACCTCATCGATCCCGATTTACAGAAAACATAGCCTCAACGATCCCCATGCGCAGTTGATCACATCAACCGTGCACATAGCCGATCTTATCAACGACAACAGATCTCATCTGCCGCCTCCACATATCTAATATGCATACGATCTGAAACCAAATCCTATAGTAGAGGCTCTGATACCACTATTGGGTTCTACAGTAGGGTGCGTCGACTCCAAATTAAAATTTCCTACTCGCAGAACAACCAAGAACATGCTACTGGAGATGGATCACATATCGTTACCACTAGACGCGCGGTGCCGTGCAGTGGAAGAAGAGTTGGGGCAGCGCATCCGCGTGGATCGTCTCCTCCTCGTTCTATCTTCCTCGAACAGCCGGTCATCCGATCCCACGTACGAGTTCGCCGGAGCGGCGCAAGTGCACCGCCTCTAACGGTATCCGTGCGTGCAGGAGGAACACCGTGCGGCAGACTGCTAGGTCCGATCACACAGTTGGCGGCGAGTGGAGGTGGCTATTCGCAACACATGCAAACCCTAGTCGCAACGCCGAAGCGATCAACCCAATGAGTGTGCCACACCTCCACTTTATACAGGCATCCGTCGCGGGCTCAACACTTGGGCCTCGCACGGACCCTAAATCCCAAAGTCTACTCGGTCACGTTCCTAGTCTAGTTTGGATCACATCTGACCAGTGTCCTACGAACCGACCTCATAGGTTCCTTCCCTTAAGCGCGCGACCCCTTAGGTTCAAGTCGACTTGGTCACAGTTTGGATAACCTCCGACCTGCATGGTTGGTAGCGGCCTCTAGCAAGGCGTGCCGACCACCAAGAAGACTATGAAGCTGGTTAGGCGAACCTGTACAACGTGTCACACTTCTATTCCCTTTGCCGCACGATATATCTTGTCGGGATCAAGGCGAGACTGTCATCCTTGTGCTAGCCCGACCTCTTTCTCGTTCTAGTGATGCCGACCGCAATCCGGATTATCTCACAATCCTTGTCGCATGGCCATGCTTATCCTGGCCGGATCACACGAGGGGCCCAGAGTATATCTCTCATGATCGGAGGGGCAAATCCCATCTTGCTCGACCATGTCTCGCAGCATTGGACTGGACAAACCCGAAACCTACCTTTGTAACTACCCAGTCACTTAGTAGCGTTTGGTCGGCCCAAAGTAAGTCTGTCACCATCCCAAGTACATGCGTCAGCTCAGGTCTTAGGACATAGAACGTATGTTGTACTAGAGACTCACAGATGACATATCGCTGTGTCTCATAGTTGGGTCTATCCGACTCGGACCTTTTCTCGACTCGGATCTGACTACGTCGAATCTGACCAGAACTTTCCAAGTCCATATTATCCGGTTAGCATCCAATGCTCCATGGCTAGTGAGACCAAGCCCGTGTCATATGCTAGTCTAGACGGTTGCGCGTCCACACAGCCCTTTCGACTAGGGACCTTTTAGGACAGCCATCATACAATGCATAGTCCCACAAACAAGTCACGTACTTGCTGATACACATCATTGATAATGTCCAAGGACTATCTTTATACATAAACACATAGGAAATATCATCATACATAATTGCCTCTAGGGCATATCTCCAACACCAGGGCGGTGGACGATGGCGAGGCCTAGGAAGGGAACGACACGGAGCCAAGGAAGACTCGTCTGCCGTCCCCGGAGAATAACAGCAGGTGTGGGTGAGTAGAGGGATGGCTATGCCAGCGATGGGAGTAAGGTGGGGTGGTGAGGCCTGCGCGGCAGCATAGCCGGCCACAGGAGGAGGGAGCAGGCAGTCCCGCCGGCGCTTGTTTTAGCGGCTGGAGCAGGAAAAGCAGACATTGAAGAAGCACGACAGCCGTTGGATGGACATCCAACAATCACTTCTCTCGTGTGCATTATTTCTAATAATGGACAGCCCATTTGCTAATTCTTAAGAATTTTTTGGAGCCCATCTTATTTTTGTTAGCATTACACCCCATATTGTGGCCACGTTTAAAAAGTATACAATTTTTTTTGCATATTTCGGTGCAGTCAACTGTTTTTAATCCCGAAATATCGAATCACATTCAAACTATTTTGAAAAATAATTTATATAAATATAAAATCCAAATAATTGTCCATGCATAAAAAATAATGGAATTTAATATCTTGTAATGAAACAAAATTGAGACTAATTCCCAGTTTGATGTGTTTTAAAAATGTACATCCCATTTCTGGGCAAACCGAATGAAACTCTCCTCATCTTGAAAGATTTGCAGCCCTGCAGGGCTGATAAAGCAAGTAGGCCTCGTTTGAGTATTTCTTAAAAAAAATAGAACTGGGCTAGCCATTTTCAGCAAGAAAAAAACACAACTAGGCTCATGAGGTGGTAAACATAAATAAAACCCTGGCTAGACGGGCCACAGCCCCCGCAAAGCCCCGTTGTTACCCTGATCCGTCGCTAAAACTAGTATAAATAACTGGTTGGGATTTGTTAGTTGTTACAATATTTCACTCTAAATTAAACGACTGGCAAGCCATTTGCCTTGCTTCAAAGAAAATATGACAGTCACAGCCGGGTTGAAAAGGGCAAGAACATCAAACTCTAGCTTACAAATTGTACAAAAGCACGAGGGTTAATTATTCATCAGGTTTACAAAAAAACCCAGGTTGAAAAGGGCAACAACACCTAACTCCAACACTATTTTTGGCAGCCACATTCAAATGGATCGGTCAGGTCCATAGAATGAACATCCTGGGTCTTAAGATTTACTGGATTATGACCATAATATGTTGTAAATAGAAGCCCGACACATTCAGAAGCTCTTTTGCCCACCTGAAACTTCTTTTTTTGCTCTTCCACATACCCATCCGTCAAAACCATGCTGCTGATAAACTTAAGCCTGATGGACAATAGTAACCTCGCATTCAGCAGGAAGAATGTGACAAATCTAGTGTTTGCACGGTTGGCTACATATCGTTCTAGCGTTATTGTCTTCAATCGAATCTCATGAGAAGTGAGAAAATCCCGATGCTTACGAATCCACCGATTGGTTATAACTTTCTTACCCCATCCTGTTGCCTAAATAGACATGAAGATTGAAAACAGTTAAGGTCTAAAAAAAGAGTGTCGAAAGAGCAACAGCTGAACGGTTAATTCTAGTACACTATATGCGGGCTTCCAATGTGCGTGAAATTATCACCTTTATATACAACTTCTCCAGACATGGAAAGCATTGCAGCAAGCCAATAATCTTGTTCAGATCAAAACTATTCATTTGGATATATAAGATCTTGACAAAATCTAGCACCATTGATAGGCCATCCATGGAGAAACTCTTCATTGAGCATAGAACGTAATATTAGTACAAAATGTGTACTCTAAGATGACATATAACTTATGCACAGAAATTTAAAATGCAGCTTATGGTTACAAGTGTAGATGATAATGTAAAGTACCTGAAGAACTGTGGAGCCAAACACCATATTGAAATGAGCACAGAGATCATGTATTACACCCAAGGTCTCCAGTTTAGGCGCAGAGAGGATGGTTATTTGCAACGGTGAATAACTAGAATCAATGATCAACCTTTGAAGTGAAGGGGCATCTTGGATGATGAGCTGCCTTCCGTCAAAACAAATTCCAATTCTTACAAGGTTAGGCGACTTTATTTGGAGACAACCGATTCTAACTGTGAAAAGAAGCACCAAGCACTCCAGGGCAGGGCAACTGGAGTGGATGATGCTGTGCAATGAGGCCTCCGATATACGAACCCGCACAAGTGAAAGTTTCTTCAGAAATGGGAGTCGGAGGTTTAGTACCGGATTGTCTGGTAGGTCGCACAGCGCAAAGGTGGCGGTGTGGAGAGAGGAGGAAAACCGCGAGATGGGCATCGGTGCTGAGGGCACAGGTAGACAGCGTTTGGTATCTGGTAGGTGATTTCCAAGGGAATAGTAGAACTCAAGCAGCTATAGTTCTGTGAATTCAGGGGATTTCAGCCAGGCATCCACTATGCAGAGCATGGTATGCTTGCTCAGGTAGCATGACGGGATGCAGAGGCTTTGAACATAGCCCTGGTGGGAGGAGATGATGGCTCTGGGGATTTCAAAATCATTGAAGAGATATAGCTGACGACAGTCGAGATTAAGGGGCACGGCGCGCCATAGAGGGAGCCACCAAATTCAGAGGACTTGGGTGCGGCAGCAATCCTTGGTGGGGATAAGCGAGATGATCTCCCCAAGGATGGCGTACGGGAGATCGCTGATGCGGTCCACCCGAGATTCTACGGGTTCCTGGGATCCGGTGGGGGCGGATTCGCCGCTTCTCCCTACGCTGCCGGGTGCGGGATCTACAACAGGCGTCGCCGCTGGCGGGAGCATCATCTTCTTGGCACTGGGGTCAGCCGAATCCATTTTCCTCGAGGGCGTCGCGTCGCGCTCACGGATTTGAGCAAAGTAACGAATGTCGAGCCTAGTTGTAGTGCGAGTGAAGAAGAAGGGGAGCTGGGGGTTTTCTGTAGTAGTGAGGAAGAAGGGGAGCTAGGGTTTTCTGTAGGAGTGAGGTGAGGAATTTGGGGGTACGAGTGGAGTGAGCTGACGTGAGGTGGGTGGGAGTGAGGAGGAAGAAGAACACCCAGGTTTTTTTGGGGGGCGGTGTGCTGGGTGTGGGTAGCGCCTCTCATTCAGTAAATATATGGACTTTTGAATTGATTTTACTATTTACTAGGGTGGATGGCCTGTTTTGCCTTGGGCCTAGAGAAACAATTACTGCTAGTACAGTGGAGACACTCTACAGCTATCGAAAAAAACAATTACTACTAGTACAATGGATACAATACCGCTTCTGGCTCCTCCTAGGTCATCGAAACGTCTCCCTCTACTGAATGCCGTTATACTTTTGTTCACCAACATGCGGGCCATGCAGCGCGCGTGCCCAAATGCCATCCACCAAATTAGAAGGCAGTATGCAGGCGGAGAGTCACCCCAGTTGTAGCGCGGCAATAACGAGCCGTTGTAGCACAAAACCCCACCTCCCCGCAGTATAAGTTTGACGGACGAAGCAACCATCATTTCACTCTTCGCTGAATCCCCTTCTCCCTCACCGTCTTCAAGAAAGGCGACACTCACATCTGCCACTGTTCTTCTCTCCCAACGAAGGGAAGGTAAGCGGATCCGTGATGTTGGTATATTTTCGTTCAGAGAAAAAAAAGAACTTTTGCAAAGCAGTAACCGATCCTCACTCTCTTTTTTGTTTCATTGTCATTGCGATTGTGTTTTCCTTTAAGTGGTCTCCTAGTATTCCTCAGTTTCATGATGGACCAAGGAGAACCAGGCAAAGATCTACCGATATTGGAGCAGACACGGGAGGCTGATCCCCACGAGACAGCGAGCTCCAAGAAGATGGAGGCAGCCATCGAGCCGACCCCAGATACGCTCATGGCCACTACTGCGATGGTCAATGCCCCGTTTGAGGTTACAACCCCCGTGGCACTGTAGGAGCAGTTTTTTCCCTTCGAGGATGTGCCCCCCCCCGCTGAGCTGCCCAAGGTGATTTTCTTCTTTGCGGATCTCGATTGTGGTTTTTCATCTAAGTATGTTGTGATGAATAATGCAAAATTTTATTAGCTTCGATGCCATGATATACATAGTGGTTTAAATAACTTGTGTTTCTTATGCTGGAAAGTAATTCAGAATTTGTTTCTGTTTCAATTAGAGCCCTGATGCAGACCAGGATTGTGTGGCTGTACATGTCACTCGCTATGAGGCGGATGACCTGAATATACGCACTAGGAAAACAGAGTTTTTAGGCTATTGGATCCTGGAAGCCATTTGTGCTTATACCAATGAACAGTTGTATTCCAGCCTCACTATTGTCCAGGGTGTACTGAAGCACAAGAAGTTCAAAGCTACTCCTTTGTGAGGCATACTGTTCTTGTCAAGCTTACGTAGGAAGATGACGTGCCATGCCTCCACGAACAAGTTTATGAGTGGCAAGTCCACAAGGTTTTCTTCATGAAGGTTCACAGGATTGAGATGCTGCCGGACGTCCTCGATGATGTTCATGGCAAGTTCCGTCTTGTGTCCAGCCCAAATTAGATATAGGCATGAAATACTTGCCCCAGCTAGTGTTTAATAGTAGTTTGGATTCTGTCTAATTATCCGAACCTTGCCTGTTATCGAGCCCTCTAGGGCTAGTACTCTATTTGAATCCGTCTATGGGAACTGCTGCTACTTTTGTGTGCCCGTGAATCATCGTAATTGTTGCCGAAACAGATGCGTCCTCACTAGTTCTATTATACGAGCAGTGTGTGTTTTGATGAAATAGAGTACTCGTTCAAGAACTGGGCGCCGATGTATACATAAGTACTTGTAAACACTGTTGGTGCTACCCCACTTGTAAGCAGTTGTGCAAAACACGGCACATTGGCTCAGCTCGCTTCAACACTCGGCTATCGACCAGCTAACAATCAACAATCTGCTGTTTGACATATAAGCAACTATGTATCTTGTTATAGTGGTTCATGCAGTTAACTGAGGCCACAATGTAAATTCCAAACGTTCACACGCTAGTACAGGGTTCATGTGGAACACTCACATTAAACTCGGCTTCAAAAAAACTTGAAAAGCATAAGTTAAGCAATTTTATACATCTCAATGATTCATAGAACATAACAAACATATACTAGTTAATAGCAAAAGACAAAGTTGTGAGAAGGTTTACAAATCAGGAAGAAACAAGCAAGGCTTCTCTGAGCAAAGGGCCTCCTGGCAGGCTTAAATTTCCTGGACTTCACTCTGGTTTTTTTCTTGTTGCCACCATCCAGGGTTAGGTTCTCTCATTCCAGAATAACTAATTATAATTGTGTTCTCAACTGGAATGCTGACCTGAACCATGCAGTGTACTGACCAGCTGAAAGTCTTTGTGCATTCCACTAAATTTAAGCGCCGCTATTTGTAGAAATAAGCAGACCACAATGCCTCTTGTCCGCACACCTGTCCCAAAAACCTCCGTGCAGCCGTGCCAGCTTGTCCTCGGTCCATGGATGAATTGGAGGAAAGTGCATTCCGGACTAGGATGCAGATGTTTTCACTCATCCCTGCACTGCAATCCGGAAGTAAAACGTATGAATCAACTTCTTTTAGATTGCGTTGGTCATTCTACCTAGTAACTACCAATGTAGGAATACCTGGAAGACGGGTGGTTAGACGACGACAACGAGGGATAGCCATCTCATTTTGCGCAGTTCTACTAAAACCGAGGTGTGTGCTTTTGATTGCGCGGATAGAAATGATACAGAGACAGACATCCTGAAATGATACGGAGACAGACATCCCTGTTTGTGCAAATACAAAATACGGTTATTTAAATAGTGACATATATTTGCAGTGGCGTATGATTAATAGCAACATCTATTGTGTTATAATTGGCACCAGATTGACAATATGAAAGTGTCCTTAAGTAAGTAGCATCACATCACATCAACACTGTCACTAGATTAACATGCAGAACAATAGCATTAGTATTACTATCATGAGAGTAGCACATGGTCAGTAAATGTGCAATCAAATTTGTGCGCCCACCGATGAAGCAATGTTAGCGGTGTGATATTTAAGTGTAACTTCAAAAACACAATTCATGGGAAATAAAGCAAGATGGAAGCACTTCATAAAATGGTGGTGGCATTGCTTCAATTTATCGACGGCACTAGACCATTACTTATAGTGACATTAGGTGGCATTGCTTAATGCTTCATGTGATTTTACATTAACGATAGCGATATGGGCTTAGGGACAGCAGAGGCATAAAGTGGTGAGGCAGATGTGGTTGCCAAGAGCGGCAAACACTCAGGCAGCATGTCTGTATTTGTCCCATTTTCCTATGTGAGCATAGGAAATCTAGACCTTCTCATTCTCATTTGCGTTGTCCCCCAACACCCGTCACTTTCTTTCCTTTTTCAACCAAGAGATAGGTCCACTTCCCCCACCCTTCGCCATCCACCATGCTTTCTTCGTCTTTTCAACCAAGAGACCGGTTGGGTAGCCAGTATCTACTACTTTCCCCCGTTTCCTCTTAGAACCAAGTCCTAGATTCATGCTACAACTTTCCCACTTTCTTCCTGTTTGAACCAACTCTTAGAGTCGACTGTATGAACTAGCTTTACCTCTAATAATAGTAAAAGTCTAGGTGGCTTTGGAACAGCGGACAGAAGTAGAAAAAGATGCACACGAAGCCAAGTGGGGAGCTGGGGCAGTAGAGCAAGGCAGGTTTTGAAGGAATATATACCTGAGGGTCGTCGGTATGTGGCAAAGACGGCGTCGGGAGGCCGCATCTTGGACACAATACCGCAGGGAGGAAGAAGGGGTCGGAGGCCCTCCGGAGCCGCCGCTCTCTCGGAGAGAACGGCACGGCCGCCGATCGGGACGCGCGGGCAGCCGTTGGTTTCCTCCCTCGCCGTTCACGACAGCGTGAATGATGCACCTACACCCCTGCCCTGGTCGAGGTTGTCCGGCCGGATTTGTGACCAGCCGTGAGCTGAGAGAGAATATGGCCACCTATGTCTTGCTTAGATCTGGAGAGCATGAGAGAGAGAGAATGCGAGGAACCCTAGTAAAGCAAGCGCTAAGGCTCCTGCTTATATATGTAGTGGAGTGATTTTGTTGTACCAGCTTCAAAAAAATGCGCTCCTACGTGTACCCACAAGTGGGTGTGAGAGAACTAGTGCGTGCGTGCACCGCTTCTCTTCGTGAGAGTACAATATACTATGCCCAAAGAACATTCGCCACAAGAGTAATAGTATAAGTGTGTGATGTGTGAGCTAAAATAAAATGTGCGCGACGTCTTTTGTTTTTAGAAGTTCTGAGGGTAGGGTGTGAAGAGCACATATGTGTGTGACGTCTACCTACAGATAGATGGTGGGTGCGAGAGGACTCGGGAGGGTGCGTGTGCGTGAGAGAGAGGGGGGCACGTATCAATGCAATGCATGTGTCCGTAAATCATTATCTGACAAATGTTCGCCACAAGCCTTTTCCCGACGAACGCTGTAAGAACCGTTAGATCGGCATCCGACAGTGTAAGTTTTGCCATGTCATTTAACAGAACAACCACTCCTCCTACACACAAATCTTCCACGTGAGTGTTAGCAACTGCCGTATGCTCCCTCCGTTCCAAAATGCAGTGCATATAGCTTTATTGAAAATTCGAACCTCGCAAACTTTTACCGAGTTTTCGTGTACCAAATTGCACATGTAGATTACCCTGTATATATCATTTCATTCATCTTCGAGAGGAAACTATAAAGATGGGGGAGGAGTCTACAAAGAAAGACCATCATATCACCTGCAGCAATTTCAACCATCCTTTGGTGTGGAGGAATATCATAGGAACCCTATATGATATGCTTTTTATAGGATTTTTTCCTTTAGAGCCAATTGGTTCATAGGAATAGATTAATATACTCCACATTTCAAAGGAAATAAACATGATATCATTTCTATAGCTTTAGAGCCACTTGGTTCATATGAATGGATTCCTATATGAAAGGATCGAGAAGAGGTGTCTAGAAGGGGGGGGGGGTGATTAGACACTAAGTACCAAAAGGTGCAGTTTTTTAAATTCTTCAAGTTGAAGTGGAGTCTTGGCACAAGTTTAACATACACAATACATATCAAGCAAGCATGCAAAGAGTATATGAGCAGCAGAAAGTAAAGCATGCAAATTGCAAGAATGTAAAGGGATGGGATTGGAGTGTGCAAACGCAATTTGGAGACATGGAGATTTTTTATCCGTGGTTCCGATAGGTGGTGCTATCGTACATCCACGTTGATGGAGACTTCAACCCACGAAGGGTAATGGTTGCGCGAGTCCACGGAGGGCTCCACCCACGAAGGGTCCACGAAGAAGCAACCTTGTCTATCACACAATGGCCGTCGCCCATGAAGGACTTGCCTCACTAGCGGTAGATCTTCACGAAGTAGGCTATCTCCTTGCCCTTACAAACTCCTTGGTTCAACTCCACAATCTTGTCGGAGGCTCCCAAGTGGCACCTAGCCAATCTAGGAGACACCACTCTCCAAGAAGTAACAAATGGTGTGTTGATGATGAACTCCTTGCTCTTGTGCTTCAAATGATAATCTCCCCAACACTCAACTCTCTCTCACAGGATTTGGATTTGGTGGAAAGAAGATTTGAGTGGAAAGCAACTTGGGGAAGGCTAGAGATCAAGATTTATGTGGATGGAATGGAATATCTTAACCTCAACACAACTGTAGGTGGTTCTCTCTCAGAAAATGTGTATTGGAAGTGTAGGCATGTTCTGATGGCTCTCTCCACGAATGAAGAGGAGGTGTAGGGGTATATATAGCCTCCACACAAAATCTAACCGTTACACACAACTTGCCAAACTCGGTGGGACCGAATTGTTAAACTCGGCCGGACCGATCCAGCAAATCTAGTGACCGTTAGGATTTTTGGTGGGACCGACATGCAACTCGGTAGGACCGATATGGTTAGGGGTAGGGCATAACGTAATCTCGGTGAGACCGATTACACAAACTCGGTGAGACCGATTTTGGTAATAAGCTAACCAGAGAGTTGGTCAGGTAAACTAGGTGGGACTGATTCGCTCATTTCGGTGAGACCGAAATGTTACGAAAAGGAAGCAGAGAGTTTACATTGCAATCTCGGTAAGACCGGTTATGCAAACTCGGTGAGACCGATTTTGGTAATAGATCCATACAGATAGATTGCAATCCCATCTCAGTGAGACCGAGATCCCTATCGGTGAGACCGATTTGCCTAGGGTTTGTGGCAGTGGCTATGACATCTGAACTCGGTGGCGCCGGATGGAAAGAATCGATGGGGCCGAGTTTGACTTTTGGTTTAGGTCATATGTGGAAGTGAGAAAGTGGATGAGGGCTTTGGAGCATATCACTAAGCACTTTGAGCAAGCAAGCCATTAAGCAACCACTACTAGGAAAAGGCATGCTAGTGGCGCACTGGTTTTGCCTTCTAATGGCGCCTTGCCGATCGCCACCGCATCATCGCCATTAGAATTAAATTCTAATGGCGCACTTGTCGATCGCCATTAGTATCTGGTGTTCTAATGGCGCACCGCCATCTTCGCCATTAGTATAGCTGCGATGCGCCATTAGAATGCCTCCCGGGGCCATATGTACAAATGTGCTATGGCATTCTAATGGCGCATTACCGATAATGCGCCATTAGTGTGATGATTACAATCGCCATTAGTGTCTTTTGTGGTGCGCCATTAGTATGAATATTAGGTTTTTTTGCTTTTCTGATTTTTGCACAGATTACAAAATATATTATTGCATAGAATATAGACAGCAGCACACAGCAACATCAAATTCATCAAATACAATAGAAGATTAGTCTCCTAATACAATTCATCATATTAGTCTCCGGATTCAAAAGACCGGACAAAGATAAAACATTACAAGTCTCAAGACCGCGAGTATCGAGTTTGCCTTCACATTACAAGTCGATATCGATCATCTAAACTACCATCACATAGAAGAGAGCTGTGGTCATCACGATGAGCATCATCGCGATCAAACTGGTCTTCATCCGGTTCCTCCAACGCTCCCTCCTCTCTCTCGCTAGATAGCGGGCGTATCTTGATTCGCCTCCGCCCTAGTGGTGTACCCTTTGTAACTATTACGCTGAAATGGTGAACCTGTCTCCGACACTCCTCCCGACCATCGTAGACTCAGGAACCTTACCCTTGTACATGACATACGACGGCATCTCTATGCACAAGCCAAACAATGACAATACATAAGCAATGTGTAAGTATGCAACAAAAGGATCGGAAGAGAAAAGCAAGACATTAATAGCACGATTCATGGTCCTACTAATAAAATAGCATCGATTACATCTAAGTTGAACAACCGTCCAAACCAAAGAGACATACGAATTCATTAAAAGTTTAATTACAACATGAGCCAATCAATGTTTCGAACTACACATCACTACTTTCGACTCGACTCATCGGACGGGAGCGTGGATGAAGCCGCCGTCTGTCGCGATGGTCATGAAATCGCGATCGTTGTCACCTGCATTTGTAGCATTCCATCTATCTCACTTTGTTGGACGGTTGATTTACGAGGAAGAACTGCCCGACGTATGAAGGACATCTTGATGGATGATGTCCGCAAACTCCGATCGATGCGAAAGAATTCTTGTCCGAGGTCCGCGTCTGGACTGCCGACAAGCTCGCGCCCAATCTTTGAGATTATCTGGTAGCGAAGGTGATGATGGTCCTTACGATCGCCGCATGTGATGGAGGGCGTAGTAGGCATCCTTCGACCGCCAGCGGCTGCTTGACGCAGCGAACTTCGTATTGTGTGAGAAGATGTGCTTGCTGTACTTACGAACCGTCTGGTGAAGGTGCCTCCAGTTTGGCGTGGCGGGAGAACATCATCAAGAACTTTCTTCACATTTGTGTAGTCTATCATGGAGTTACGGTTCGGGTCGAAATCGTGGCCATGGAATATTTCGGCTTAAGAGGATGAGTGTGCAATGTGTGTCACCGCACGTAACACGGAATGTTAGAAAAAAGAACGATCGAAATCTAAGAAATCATATGTTACGGGCGGTTAAGGGATGACTTACTCGGAAAGTAAGGCACAAGGAAGTTATCCTTATCTGCGTTTGCGAATGACGCCTTGAGGTGTGAACTCGCAACTTGGCGGTCCCAGCGCTGCTCAAGTGCTTGGCACGCATGTAGAAGGGGTCGACTATCACGATGTCCGGTATTGTCTCTAATGATCCGCATCTGCATGCTCGGCGAAAAAACAGCCGAACGAAGGTGTAGTGCAACGGATGAAGGTTAAACATAGCAAAGATGTCATCAAACCGCGGGACGATCATACCCCGATGTTGCCATCCACAAAGCCCTTGCTCTCGGCACCTTGGCCACGAAAACCGGGTATGCCACATCCTTCTCTCGAGACGCCGCTTCTCCAAAATCGAACACCGCATGCGAGACTCCGCATAGCACCGGTTGCAGCATTCAGCATATTTGGCGGTAGCATCGCCCTACCGCCACATGCACCTCCTCGAGATATCCTTAGGTGAAGGTGGCCCGTCCCGAGCACGGATCGAACTTCGGTGCCGGGCTGGCTCGCACCGCGCGCCCTTGTTAGTCTTCGTTTCGGCCCTTCTTCTTGATCTCTGTAATGGGACGAGTTCTGCTCTCACGCACCGCCTTCTTCAGCGTGTTGGGGCTGATAATATTCGCGCCTCGGCTATCTCGAGGCTCGGTGAAGACGGAGCTGGGGCGTGTCACGAGAACTGAACGCCGACGTTTACGCTTGTTGCAATTGGATTTCTCCGCCGTACCAGCTAGATCGCGATGGTCTTGGCTGGGTTCTTGAGAAAGAGGCCCGCAGAAATCGTCGGCGCACCCATGTTCGCAAAGTACTTGTCAACTTTGGTAAATGTACCGTCGTCGTTGTCGCCGCCGTCCGGATCTCGCCATAGGGCTGTCCGGATCTGTGCCATAGGGATGTCCGGCAGGTCGGTAGCGTTGCTGCGTTCTTGCCATGGCTTGGCGCCGCACGATCGGGCGGTCTTATGCGTGGGGTGGTGTCCCCGCCCCAAACGAATCGCTCTTCGCCATAGCGAGGGCCAGTTTATGCAGTGCCGAGGGTCATCTCATCTTCTTCGTCGGCCCCAGCCGGTTGAATCGAGGTAACAACTCGTCGCAGCTGGCAGCACCCGGACCACTTCAACCCTATACATTGTGGTTGGCATCGGATTACCGTGGAACATGGGGTTGCCCGGTTGAACGATTTTGCCCTTGGCGACATTGACCAACTCGGCGCCCACGAAGTGCAGAAGAGTGCAAGGAACGTTGGCGGTGCCCTGCGAAAACATGTGTAGGGCGTCAGGGATGCCCAGTCAAGGGCAAGGAGATGAAGTCATCGGCCGAGAGGCTTAGTTACCGTGATGCCGCTAAGCTCGGCTAATGTCGAGCACCGCCAACGGCGGGCGTAATCGACGGAGGGGCGCTTCTTTGGCGAGGTGCGGTCGGCGTACACCCGGTGCATTAAGCTCCAATACCGTGCGGTGCCGGAGACACGAATACCGCCTCGCCGGAGACACCAATGGCGCCGCCGCGGAGACACCAATGGCGCCGCCGCCGAGACACCAATGTCGCCGCCGCCGAGACACCAATGGTGCCGCCGCCACATGGCGAAGTTTCTTGCCATGAAGCCGGGAACCGGGAGGACCCTTTGGCCGCCCGCAATCCACGTCGTCGACCCATGAATCAACGTAGGCACCATGGCTTCGAGCTTCGTTTCCAGCTGTTGTTCCACTTGCTCTTGGACAAGCTCCGAATCCGCGCCACTTGTGCCTTGAGTGCTTCAACCTCGCGCGTCGGCTTTCCGAGCTGGCCTTTTTCTCCTTCCGGACACCAGCGTATAGTATGACCCCATTTGGTGGACAAGCCTTTGCCGCCACACGACCAGTGACGTCGGCTTATCGAGCTTATCCTTCTTTTCATTACGTTCAACGCCCTATTTAAAGGGGTGTCGAAAGGGAGCTCTTAGACGACCCAGCGCTCGCTTTCATTGTCTGCGAAAGGAACATGAGCCATTTAGAAATATTGGTGATTAATTAGAGTGCAACCATATGGAGCTAATTACGCGGGTGTATTCCTTACGAGAACAAGCTCAAGCGCCCTGGTCTTGGATCCGTGGTAAGCACCTTTGTTATCGGGTCCTCCTTGTACCGGCCCCGACATAGTTCTGATGCGCTTGTCACCGCTGTATTTCTCGGCGGGCGGTAGGCCTTGCTCGGCACGCTCGCGTCCTCCTTGTCCCATATAGGCTCCGCCACTCTATAACCGCGGGACCGAGTTTGTGTTCCCTAAGTTCAACTCCGCATTTCTTTCCCCATCGACTTGATTCGAGCTTGCGGGGCTCGCACTTGATCTTGAACTCCTTGTACTCATCTTCGCTCATCAAATGATATTTCGCCTTGATCTTGTCATAACTATCACCTTTATCAATCATTCTCTTCACCGCTTCTCCAAGTAGACAGGCCGTGCTCATCTTCGTGAGGCGGCATTGTTCACTCTATTCCACGAGGCGTGTGTTTTCAAATTCGTCGGGGAACTTGTATCGTTCGTGCAGCTTCGTGAAGAGGAGGCTGCGCAAATTCCTCGGTCCTTATGCCTAAGGTTCTCGGTGTTGATCGAGGCGGTGTTCGGAGAATGCACCCGAGCTGAACCGCGTACCCTTTGACTATATGTTTGGGCTCCGTTGGATTCCGTCGAGTCCACTTGAGTGAATTCCTCCTTGACGGTGCGGAGCGCATTCCGCGCCGGTCCTTCCTTTGCTTCTTCGGTTGGCTGCCATCGTGTGTGCGCCACCATCATCGATGGTGGCATCCTCGGCGGCACCATCGGTGGTGTCATCCCCGCGCCACTAGGGGTTGTGTAATCAGGATCGGTGTCTTCCGGCGTCATCATAGCGGTGAGGTTGTTGTTCCTCCAACTCTTGGGACATCTCCCGAATTGCTTGCCGCCCGAACCACCGGCCTCATCGTTGTGGGCCATGTTTCTCTCTAAATAGGAAAAAGTTTGGTCAAAAGATGGTTATTGTCAAGGAACAAGATCATGGTCTCATGATTTAGGGTTGGGCCTAATCACTTGGCTCTATTGCCACCTATGTTGGGTTTATCATCTAGGGTTTATCGATGCTAAGGATAATTCTAAGTTGGGTCTAATCACTTGGCTCTATTGCCACCTATGATTTAATGCAGCAAGAATGGCGAGGCAGTTGATCCTACTTAACTAAGTACTAAGATAGCCCGGCCCATGCATTAGTCATAAGTACCCCATATGTCCTATTTTTAGCAAAGTCATGCTAAAATTCACGGAAAATTTCAGCATGACCTTTGCTGAAAATAGGACATATGGAGTACCAATTTGCGAACGGAAGTTAATCGACATTCCGCAAACTCAAGGGCCTCTTGGGGTACCAGCAAATTCATCACGACACAATGGTGGGAGACAAAACCCAGCAACTTTACAAGTCTTTCACAGATTTGTTTGCAAGTTCGATATGTAATAAAGATAAGCCTCAAAGATGAGCCTCCAATGCTAATTTGTTTGCTTCAAGACAAGATGAACCTCCAATGCAACAGTAAAAGAAATCTATGCATCCTCAAATTTCTCTTCCAATGGCATAGACAAGGTTCGACATCTTTTTACACGAAGGTGATGCCTATTATTTTTACTGAATTAGATGTATACACTATAATGAAGAACAAAAATTCATCCTAATTAAGCAAATTCTGATTGTCACAGCCGGTGTTGTGTATTTGACATTTTAATTACATACAAAAACAATGTGGACACGAAATGTGACTTGTAACATCTTTAACAGCAAAGCAAGAAATATTCAACCTACATAACAGAGTCTTCAAACAGCCCAAAAGACATCATGGATGAAATGGACCAACAATATGTATACATAAAAGTAACAAGAGCAATATATTTAGGCTTTAACAGCGGTGCAAGAAGTTCATCCTAAATAACACATAAACCCGATTCAATATGTCTTCAAACAGCCCAAAGGCAATCATATTACACAAGTATTGAGAGCTCATAACCGAAAAAACAGGAGCGAAGGAGAACAAAACACATTGAAAAAGGACTATACAGCCAAACACAGATTACCCAAAGAGCCATACTCCATCTTTACTAGCCTTAATCACACCTAACATTTGTACATTTTCTCAGTTCTAATACTCTACCAATCAAGCCCAACCCGAGGTCAAAGGATTCGATAGGCCAACGTTCACTCTTCAACAACAGCTACTCACGACCAGTCCATCAAGGTTCGCTGGGAAGAAACAACTTCCCCACTGGCAACACGTAGGTAGGCTCATGGTGACGACCGTATGTACGTAGTACCATGGCGGTGGTCTGCATCACCGGCCAATAAGTGGTTGATTCGTCAACGTGAAGCAGGACATTCGTAAAGAATACACAATGCAGAATAAGGGAAAGAACGGTGGCCCAGTCAACACCCACTGCACAATAGAATACAGTACAGGCTGATCGACCAATAGCGGAGCGACTGCGTGCGTCTTGCTGCTGTGATAATGATCACCGTGTCCGGATGAGAATCAGTATTGAGATATGCACAAAGAAAGTAATGAAGACGGAGGGCAGGAAACCAACATCTTCCTCCACGCCACATTTCGGAGATCTGCAGATCGACAAAGAAGAAGATCAACTCGCTTCGAGTGCATACACCGGCGGGTTGGCAACTAGCAAACCTAGTTAGCTATCGCTACGCATAGATTTGGTCTTATATGTGATTTATTGTCTTGATGTTGAATGTGTGTAATCTATGTATGCAAAGTTCGGATTCTTAATACTTCATGTTGAGCTAACAAAATCAACCATTATCGGACGAAGCAAAGCCGCCACCTCATCAAGGCCGCTGCTTTATGGTGAATGGGACTTTCCCTCGCAGATGATAGATGGATACATGTGTAGAAAGAAAATCATGGTAACAGGGGACCCTTTCTATAATTACAGTATACAACTATATACATCTAATATGAACACTGACACTAAAATTAACAAGGTAACCATGGCAATATTGAACTTTAGTCTCTCTCAATACCAAATTTCTCCAACCCCCAACCCTAGAACACATCAGAAGGAAAGAAAGAGGGGGAAGAGGGGGAAGCGGCTCGGTGCTCACTTGGGAGGTCGAGGGCGACTCAGGCAGCCGAGGCAGCGCGACCAAGGCGTCGAGCGGTGGCGGTCCTCTGGGCAGGCCTGCGTCGAGGGCGTCGAGCGGTGGCGGTCCTCCGGGCGTCTGAGACGCCGAGGGCGCAGGGGGGCAGGGGGGGGGCGCGGCCTCGGGACGGCGTGGGGGCGGCTTCGGCTCGGGGATGGCGAAGGAGGCGAGGGGGGTGAGGGGACGGCGACGGCGAGGGGCAAAGTTAGGTCGAGTGGGCCGGGGATCTGGCGAGGAGGAGAGAGGCCGAGGGGAAGAGGTGGAGGAAGCACTCTAATGGCGCACTGCAGCAGGTGCGCCATAAATCGACTATTCTAATGGCGCACCACCCTCGGTGCACCATTAGAATTTGGTTTCATAGCCATATCTACAGCCCAACCCTATGTACAATGTAACCCACCCACTAGCCCGACTGTCAAGACGCAGCACACACACACGGAGGTCCCGGGTTCGATTCCTGGATCCCCAATATTTTTTATGCATTTTAAATGCTGTTTTTATATTTATTTGTGTTTAAATATGTACAAACATGTTTAAATCATAATAGTAATATTTTTATGCATTTTAAATGCTGTTTTTATATTTATTTGTGTTTAAGTATGTTCAAACTTGTTTAAATTATAACAGGTAATATTTTTTATAAAAATAGTGGGTGGAGCTAGCGGGGAGGGTGCGGTGCGATCGAGATGGAGGGGGATCGAGATCGAGATGGAGGGGAATCGAGATCAAGTGTCCTCATGAATTCAAAAAGTGCCCATGAAATTTAAAAATATTCATGATATCAAAAAGTGCCCATGCATGAAATACAATCGAGAAATGAAGACTACGATTTAAATACAATCGGTCTTAGCTAGCTATCTCTGTTCACAATCTTCTTGCCCTTCTTTTTTGCAAACGGAGTTCTTCTGTGGAACGGACGTCCTTTTGGTAGGGTGGTCCTGCTTCTTCTTGTGGTGTGTCTGCTACTTCATCGTGCCGCGTCATGTTCGATCTTGGTCGCCGTGCTTGTCAAGTCTTGCTCATTGGCTACTCCATCCATTCCGATGATCTTCCTTTTGCCTCTCCTCACGACAACACGACCGGGCTTTGGCGGGTCGGTAATGAAGAAGCATTGGTCCACTTGGGAAGCCAGTACCCATGGCTCATTTTTCATGGTGACGTTTATACCCTTGATCTTGGATTGGCCGGGTATAACCATGGTGGTGAAATACCGGTCTTCTTTTATGACGTTTTGGCCCATCGACACGGAACATCGGGACCTTCTCTCCAACAGTAGCTCAGCTCCCAGATCTCCTCGATCCTTCCGTAGTATCTGTCCTTGTCGTTACGGTGTAGGATTCCATCGTTACCCGGAGTTACGATAACCATCGCTCTTCATGTCCTTGTCCTCGGTGTAGAATGTGTAGCCGTTGATATCATCGCCTCATAGGTCATCGTTGTGCTCGGCGCCTGTGACAAGGCGAATAGTAGTTGTTGTTCCGCGGAAGAATCCTCATGTAAAGGGTACGAAGCTTTCGCTTGAACCAACGCGTGAAACATGAGTTGTGCTCTTTGAGTATATCTCCGTCCGTCCTCTGTTGGCCTCGGTCATTGTCGTCTTCTTAATAAAGGTTTTGTGCTCTACCACCCAAGGATCGACCACGTCTATGTGTTGTAGCGCGACTAGGTTTGCTCTTTCAAAGTCGGCGAGTCGACCCTCGAAGTCGACATGCATTTCGCGGCAACCCTCATGGTGACCCCATCCAGCGAGCCCGCCGAGGTGCTGCTGACGGGCGGACCAACGGGTTCTCGATGCCTAGATAATTCGTGCGAGAGGAGATGCACTCTTGATCGAAAAGCCCCGCTATGCTTCCCTCTCGGGCGTGACATGTTGCGAACGTATCCTTTGATGACACCATTCATCCTTTCGAACAGCATCATGCTATGCAGGAACGTCGGCCGAGTTGGATGATATCCTCCACTATATGGACCAGCAGATGCACCATAACGTCGAAGAATGCGGGCGGAAGTACATCTCAAGCTCGCATAGTATCACCACGATCTCTTCCTCGTAGCCTTCGAGTTGCCTCACGCCAATCGACTTCCGAGATGGCGTCGAAAAAGTTGCACAGGCCAAATAGCGTTTCACGGACGTGCGTGTCCATGATCCCACGGATTACAACCGGAAGTATCTGCGTCATCGGCCGCGTGATACCGTGAGACTTCATCCGCTGAACTTCGCTTCACTGGGTCTAGGTATCCGCTTATCTTCCCAGCGTAACCGTAAGGAAGTTTTACTCCTAGGAGGCGGTGAAAAACTGCTCGATCTCCTCGACTTAGAGTGAAGCACGCGGAGGGTAGTCATTTCCGGTCTTCTTGGCCTTTTGCCTTTGCGGCGACTTTCCGTGTCCTGCTTCACCTCATCATCATCATCATCATCATCATTAGCGTGAAGCTCCTGCACGATGCCCATTGATTTCAAGTCGCCCTTGCTTTCGCCCATCTTTGGTCCTCTCGGCATGTTGAGCGGTACCAAGCAGACTCTCGCACACGTTCTTCGTGATATGCATGACATCAAGGCTGTGAGGCACACGGTGGATCTTCCATGACGGCAAGTCCCGAAAATGACCTCGTTTTCCATACCTTCAGCAGCTGCTCTGGCGCCTTCGCATCTTTCCGCGGTGGGCGATTTCCAATTTTTCAACAGCTTGTCTATTTCCTCGCCGCTCCTCGTACAGGCGTTTTGGGTTCGGTTTCACCATCGAACAGATCCTTGCGTTTCCTCCACGGGTCATCGTCGCGAAGCCACCTTCGATGTCCCATGAACACGGTTTTCAAGACCCGGATCTCTATCTAGCTAGCGATACGTTGTGTCATCCATGCACCTTACGCATCCGAAAATCCGTGGACTACCTGCCCGCGAGATATCCGTAATCGAGATAGTCGTGCACCGTCGTGGCAAGGCGGCTCTCATAGGGAAATATTCTTTCTCTGCGGCGTCCCACGTATTGGTGGCGTTTTCCACAGCGTGTCTAGCTCCTCCTTGAAAGCCCCAGATCTGATTGATGTCGTTCCTGGTTGTTTCGGCCCTTCAATTAGCATACTCATGTGAATGTACTTCCTCTTCATGCACAACCAGGGGAAGGTTGTACATCCACACAAACACAGGCCAGGTGCTATGTGTGCTTCTCGGCTGCCAAGCGGATTGACTCCATCGGTGCTCGCGCCCAAAGACGATGTTCCTTGGATCCTTCCCAAATTCAGGTCTTGAAGTTCAACGCTTGCACCGCTCGCATCCTTAGGGTGACTCAACATCTTGTCTTTTTATCTATCTCCGGATCATTTGCGTCATCTTCTGCTTCTTCTCCTCCCTATCCGCGTGCCAACGCAGGAGCTTTGCTACCTTAGGGTCCGCGAAATACCGCTGCAGACGAGGAGTGATCGGAAAGTACCACACCGATTTTCGAGGAGCTTTCTTCCTCTTCTTGTATCGAGTGACACCGCACACCGGACATATGGTAGACTCCGCGTGCTCGTCCCCGATAAATGATGCAATTGTTCATGCACACATGGTATTTCACGTGCGGTAAATCCAGAGGACACACGATTTTCTTCGCCTCCTCGAAACTGGTCGGGCACTTGTTCCCCTTGGGAAGACGTTCGTGCCAGAATGACATGTTCTCGTCGAAGCATGCGTCGGTCATTTTGTGTTTTACCTTCATCTCGAGCCATGGCGTTACTTTCAAAGCGGTATCCTCGGCCTGCATCCTTCATACAATGGAGTAACCGCGTCTATCTCCGGTTGATCCAGCTTGGCTTTCTCTCGGCGGCAGCTCTTGCGTTATCCGTCCGCTTGAGAAGCAGCTCTTGAATATGAGGTCCTGCACCCAGCCTCCATCGTCGTCTGCTCCGGCATCTTCATCTTCATGATCATGCCCTTCGTCTTGATCTTCCTCATCATCATGTACGACATCTTCTACATGATGATCGTGGTACAAGATCACCGTCGTGATCATGTCACGGAGATTCTTCGTCTTCTCGCCCGCCCTCGCCACGGTGGTACTTGTCTTGTTGCCCTTCCTCATTTCTTGCCCGGCCCGGCCATGGGCGACTTGATAGTCATCTTCATCACCTTGCCACCGATAGCCATCCATGAAACCACGCAAGAGCAGGTGGTCCCGCTCCTGCCCGGAATCCGGGTCCGCAATAAGGCTCTTCAACTTGCATCTTCGACATGGACATCTTATCTCCGTCTCATTCTTTTGAAGCATCTCGGCCTTCGTGGAGCTCAAAAACCTATTCACGATGCCTTCACTCATCATGCGGACCATGGTCGTCATGGGTAGAGCAAAACGATATGTTAGAACCAAGAAAAATTTGGCATGACCTTCCCTAAAAATAGGACCAAAAAGAATGCATAGTGCCAAAATTCTCGCTTGAACGGAAATGAATCAAAACATTCCGGCAAAATATTGGCAACTATCGCATATTTCAAATACCGATACCTTCAAACACAAACATATATGCAACACCACAAACACTTGCAACACCACAAACATACATAGATCTAGCTAGGCCACAAAAGTGCATGTGCACGTTGTTGGAGCGAGCTAGGGAGAAAAAAGTAGATCTATATCATGAAGATAGCTTTCCTTACTTACCTATCAAAATAGGTAATTTCACCACTTAATTTTGTTGAATCTATGGTGGAAATGAGGTGAGGAGGAGGAGATGGCGAAATCTTGGAGAAGGAGGTGGATGGAATGAAGTGGGGAAAGTGAGTGGGTAGGTGTGGGCTGTCCAAAATATCTTGTTGGTCCCAGGTTACTAATGGCGCACCCTCTCCTCATGCGCCATTAGTAACCCTGATTACTAATAAGCGCATCGAAGAGCGTCGCCATTAGTAGTTTTGCAAAAAAGAATAAAACAAAATTTAGAGTAATGGCGCATCGCACCTTAGTGCGCCATTAGAAGATTATATATAGTAATGGCGCATTGTAGATGTCATGCGCCATTAGTATGTATGGGAAAATGGAAAAAAAAATACACACTAGAGGCGCACCCTGTCCACGGTGCGCCATTAGAAGTTATATATAGTAATGGCGTATTGTAGGCCTCATGCGCCATTAGTATGTATGGGAAAATGGAAAAAAAAATTCATACTAACGGCGCACCCACTCCATGGTGCGCCATTAGTGTCTTCCACTCTAATGGCGTATCTGGAACAGGTGCGCCATTAGTATATAGTAGTGGCGCACTGCCTCCACGGTGCGCCATTAGAGTTAATCCTATCTATAGGCCTTTTCCTAGTAGTGAACACCTCATCCCTCCTTGATAGTATTGGCTTTTCCTATAGACTCAATGTGATCTTGGATCACTAAAATAGAAAATGTAGAGTCTTGAGCTTTGAGCTTGAGCCAATCCTTTTGTCCTTAGCATCTTGAAGGGGTTCCACATCCTCTAGTCCATGCCACTCAATTATTGAACTTATCTGAAACATACTAGGTAAAAGTGTTAGTCCAACAAGAGATATGTTGACATTAATTACCAAAACCACCTAGGGAGCACTTGTGCTTTCAATCTCCCCCTTTTTGGTAATTGATGACAACATACATCAAAGCTTTAGATAAAGTTATAGAGAATAGTAAGTAAAGCTTTGGAAAGACATGTAACATGCATAGGCTCCCCTAGATGTATGCAATCATGTGAATATGGAATATAGGAGCATGTGAATGCATAAACATGATAGAGTAAGAAATGTGTTACATGTATCTTGGTGATATGCATCAGAGCAAATGCTGTGAATATGAGAAATGTACCTTCATGCTCATGAGTCCTTCTTGAAAACAGTATGTACATCAGCAAGAATTTCTCATACACATGACTATGATGCATATACTTACCTTGTGGTCTTGAGTTGGCTTAGGATGGGATGAACCTGAAACAAGGTTAGATAACACAGATACACCTACTAGCCAGAGCAAACAAAAGAAACCACAAGAGTACCAAGACTGGGATGACATGTAGAGTGAGTACTAAGTACCACATTGGATATAGACATGTCCCCAAAGGTAAAGATATGCAAAGATATCAGAGATTTCCTTCCCTTAGATGTCTTGCTCCCCCTGATCTTGCATGGGATATTGGGAGAAGATAGGGAACAGAAAATCAGAGCAAAAGAAAAGAAACAATAGAGCTTGAGCTAATGCAAGCAATCAAACAAATATGAACATGTCTTTCCCCTCTTAAAGACATGTGACTTCTCTCCTCTTGAACATCAAGCATCTGGGGTCTTTAATGATATTACTTTCTCCTTGTTGAGAAACTTTCTCCCCCTGAGTATTCTCTCTTTCTCCCTCTATAGGAAAGATTAAGCTTTGATGTGATCTCTCTCTCCCCCTTTGACATCAATTTCCAAGAAGGGCACTTCTGGATATGTGATACAAATGGGTTGGTCCTTGACTCATAGAGCAAAGCAGCATGTCTAATATGATGCTGGTAGAGGACAAGAATCATTGAGTGGAGCTGGAGCAAAAGAATGCAGGAATAAGTGGCAAGCTGGTATTCGTGTGGTGAAATCAGTGACACCGAGTTGTATGGTTCGGTTGTACCGAGCGAATTCAGTTGGACCGAAGGCATCAGACTGGTGAGACCAAGTTTATTGCAGTGAAAACACTTGTCACCTCAGCTCACTAGACAAATAAGATCTCACAAGGATATGCAAGGAATTAGCTGAAAGATTTGCAATGAATTGGATGCAGAGAATGCAGAACAAAAAGGAAAATAAATTAAAAGGAGTCTAGATGAAGTTTTTTTTGAAAGGGGAAACAAATATGCAAATGCAAAAGCACGGAGAAATGCACGAGAACTTCATCTAGAAATGGTCGGCGACAAAGTCACCTATGTTAGAGTATATTGACTTAGGAGTCAAGTGAGATCACTTGATCATAGGTCATACTCATCGTTTAAGCTCAAAATGGGGTTGCCATTTTTCGTTAAAGCATCTTGATGTATTCACATCTTGTTGAGTTGCTTTGTCCCATGACTTGGAGTAAAGCTTCTCTAAGATGGAATAACATACCTTGGGTGGTGGTGTTGATCATGATCATGTAGTTGAACTTGTGTGGATTGCTCAAGGTTGATGTAGCTCATCAAGAGTTGGGAGCACCACTTGGAGTTTGAGTTCATCTACCTACATGGGTTAGTTTTGCAAGGAAGAGCACTTGTGTATCCAAAATGACAATCATGAAACTCAACATAGAATTTGCCAAAGGATACGTGCTTCCTTGTCTTCAACCACCATTGTGTGGAGACTTGGTGATATAGAAATTGCTCAAGATGTGAGTGAGTTGCAGTCTCATAGATTTAGATTCATCCAAGTACCTACATGGGTTAGATAACATGCAAGGTGCAAATATATCCAAGACATATGATTATCATCATAAGAGAAATATCAGGGATTAGTCATAGGCTCATGCCTTGCATGTATCAAATGGAGTTCCTACTCCAAGTTTGAAGCATAAATGATGTTCAATTCACCTCTTAACCTGCAAAACACTTTCTCATCAAGCGGTTTGGTGAATATATCCGCCAATTGCTTATCGATGTGAACATGTTTAAGATCAATGTCCCCTTTAGCAACATGATCTCGAATAAAATGATGACGAACTTCAATATGCTTAGTTCGAGAACGTTGCACAGGATTATGAGCAATCTTAATGGCACTTTCATTGTCACACAGCAATGGAACATGTTTCACATATATCCCGTAATCTTTTAGAGTTTGAGTCATCCAAAGTAATTGAGCACAACATGAACCAGCGGCAATGTATTCCGCTTCGGCGGTGGATAAGGATACCGAGTTTTGTTTCTTGGAGGACCAAGACATAAGAGATCTACCAAGAAATTGACAAGTACCTGAAGTGGACTTTGTATCAACCTTGTCTCCGGCATAGTCCGAATTGGTATAGCCAACAAGATCAAAAGAAGACCTCTTAGGATACCAAATGCCAAAATTTGGTGTATGTATTAAGTATCTCACTATCCCTTTCGCGGCCTTAAGATGACATTCTTTAGGTGCCGCTTGATATCGTGCACACATGCACACACTCAGCATAATGTCGGGACGAGAGGCACATAGATATAAATGAACCAATCATAGAGCAGTAAAGTTTTTGATCAACTGGTTCACCATCTTTGGTCAAATCAAGATGTCCACTAGTAGGCATGGGTGTAGTCATACCTTTGCATTCTTGCATATTGAACTTCTTGAATAAGTCCTTGGTGTAGTTTGTTTGAGAGACAAAGGTACCTTCCTTAGTTTGCTTGATTTGCAAACCGAGAAAGAATTTGAGTTCATTCATCATAGACATCTCAAACTTCTCCGACATTAGCTTTCCAAACTTCTCACTAAAATGAGGGTTAGTCGAACCAAATATAATATCATCAACATAAATTTGGCACACAAATAGTTCGCCATTAACCCTTTTTGTAAAAAGGGTAGAATCAATTTTACCAATTTCAAAGCCTTTTTCAATAAGGAACTTGGTCAAGCATTTATACCATGCTCTAGGAGCTTGTTTAAGACCATAAAGGGCTTTGTGAAGTTTGTAGACATGATCAGGTTTCTTAGGATTGACAAAGCCGGGAGGTTGCTTAACATAAACTTCCTCCTCAATTTCACCATTTAGAAAAGCACTTTTAATGTCCATTTGGTACAAGGTGATATCATGGTGATTAGCATAAGCAAGTTAGATGCGAATGGACTCAAGTCTAGCAACAGGAGCATATGTCTCACCATAGTCCATACCTTCGACTTGAGTGTAGCCTTGGGCGACTAGGCGTGCTTTGTTGCGGACGACTTGACCGTCTTCATCTTGCTTGTTGTGAAACACCCATTTGGTACCAATGATGTTGTGGTTGTTGTCGGGCTTCTCGACCAATGTCCATACTTTATTTCTCTCAAAGTTGTGTAGCTCTTCATGCATGGCGTTTATCCAATCCGGATCTTCCAATGCTTCATCAACCTTCATAGGTTCAATGATAGAGATGAATGAGTAATGTTCACAAAAATTAGCTAAACAAGTTTTAGAGCGAGTGATTCTCCCGGTTTGGATATCATTGTAGATTTGCTCGACGGGATGGTCTTTGGAGATTCTTGCTCGAACTCGTGGGAGCTTTGGCTTGGCTCGGGGTGGAACATACTCTTCATCTTGTTCTTCTTCTTGGCCTTCTTCATTGTTGATGTTGTCGTTGTCTTGTCGTGGTGGAGAAGGAGGTTGTTGATGGTCATCTTGGTGTACTTCCTCGTTTTTTTCGTCTTGGTGTGTCCCACTTGTGGATGCTTCCATATCAATTCTTGTTTCGCCTTGTCGTGAGGTAGAAGCTTCCACTTGGACGGACGAGGTACTCTCCTTCACCTCCGTTGGACGAATCTTGCCAATAGACAGGTCTTGAATTGCTTCTGATGGGTCTTTGTCTCCTACATCAATTGGCATTTACTCTACTTGCGAGCCATTAGATTCATCAGACTTCACATCTACCGTCTCTTCAACCTTTTGGGTGAAATTTTTGTAGACATGGTAAGTGTGAGAGTTTGAGCCATAACCAAGTAGGAAACCTTCATGAGATTTAGAAGCGAATTTGGAACGACGATGCTTATCAAGAATGTAGCACTTTGAGCCAAGTACTCAAAAGTATCCAACTTGGGGTTTGTTACCGGTGAGGAGCTCATATGCCGTCTTGCCGAGTAGCTTGTGAAGATACAAGCGATTTGTTGCATGACAAGCTGTCTCAACCGCTTCCGCCCAAAAGTGCTTTGGCGTCTTGTACTCATCATGGATCGTTCTTTCCATCTCGATAAGAGTCCAGTTCTTCCTCTCAACAACTCCATTTTGTTGAGGCGTGTACGTAGCCGAGAACTCGTGTGAAATCCCTTCTTCGTCAAGAAAGGTATCCACATTTGCATTCTTGAACTCCGTTCCATTGTCGCTTCAAACCTTCTTGATCTTCATGTCAAATTGATTTTGGGCCTTCCTAGCGAAGTTTCTGAAGATCTTTTGGACCTGCGGTTTATCATCGAGAAAGAATACCCACGTAAATCCTGAAAAGTCATCAACTATGACTAGACCAAATGAGTTACCGCCGAGACTCTTGTAGGCATTTGGACCAAAGAGATCCATGTGAAGTAGCTCGAGTGGTCTTCTCATGGTCATGATGTTCTTCGCGCGGTGACTTCCTCCAACTTGTTTCCCTGCTTGACAAGCACTACAAATTCTATCCTTGTCAAATATGACATCTTTTATTCCAAGGATATGATCACCTTTAATAAGCTTGTCAAGGTTTCGCATACCAGCATGACCTAGTCTTCTATGCCACAACCTCCTTTAGAAGATTTGGCAATTAAGCAACTTCTAGGCTGAGCCTTTTTAATGAAATCAACAATGTAAAGATCTCCTCTACGTATACCGGTAAAGACCATTTTACGACTGTCTCTACGAAATACTTGGCAATCTACTTCAGTGAATAGGACATTGAAACCGAAATCAGCAAGTCTAGAAACTGAAAGTAAATTGTACCCAAGAGATTCAACGAGCATGACATTTTGTATGGAGCTATCATGTGAGATGGCCACCTTACCAAGGCCAACCACCTTACCCTTTGAATTATCACCAAAATTGACATATTTTCGAGGGCCGTCGTTTTCAGCAAGCTCACGGAACATATCTTTATCTCCGGTCATATGATCAGTACATCCACTATCAAGGACCCATTCCTTTCCTCCAGCCATGTAGCCGCGAAGATTTGCCATAAGACCAAAGTGTCTCATTGCATCATCAAGATCATAGTCACTATCATCATCCTCATCATAGTATCCATGTTCAACATCATTTTGTGATTGATCAATTCCTAGAGAGGGTAGTTCATTAGATAAATGATCATCACAATGGTCATCTTTATGAATTCTAATAGCTTCAGATATGATATCACTAATGATCCCAACATTTCCTATAGCACGCATGAGATTGGTAAGCTCAAATAGACAATCACCGAAGCTAGGATCACTAGAATTCATCTTACTCAAGGCAATAGACTTATGGAGAATTTCACTAAATTTTTCAAGGAATAATCTGGAAATCGTTCCTCAAGAAATCTCCATATGGTATAGGCACACTTGAGAGTAGGCAAACATCTAATCAAGTTTCTAGGCAAGCCTCTAATGATAAGCTCAACAGTTCTAAGATTGCGGATCATGTCAATATCTTCATCTAGGGTAGGATGCAAAGGATCAACATGAGGTGCACAAGGGCTAGTAATGTACTTGTTCAAATGATATTCATTGAAAATCTCAAGCATTTCATTTTTCCACTCATGAAAATACTCTCCATCAAGGATAGGCACTCTATGTCTAAGCCTCCCTAAAGTAGACACATCCATCTTCCTCCAATGGTGATTAAACCAAGGCAATGGAGACCAATGCTCTGATACCAATTGAAAGGATAGAGAAGAGGTGTCTAGAGGGGGGGTGATTAGACACTAAGTACCAAAAGTTGTAGTTTTTTAAATTATTCAAGTTGAAGTGGAGTCTTGGCACAAGTTTAACATACACAATACATATCAAGCAAGAATGCAAAGAGTATATGAGCAGCGGAAAGTAAAGCATGCAAATTGCAAGAATGTAAAGGGATAGGATTGGAGTGTGCAAACGCAATTTGGAGACACGGAGATCTTTTATCCGTGGTTCCGATAGGTGGTGCTATCGTACATCCACATTGATGGAGACTTCAACCCATGAAGGGTAATGGTTGCGCGAGTCCACGGAGGGCTCCACCCACGAAGGGTCCACGAAGAAGCAACCTTGTCTATCCCACCATGGCCGTCGCCCACGAAGGACTTGCCTCACTAGCGGTAGATCTTCACGAAGTGGGCGATCTCCCTGCCCTTACAAACTCCTTGGTTCAACTCCACAATCTTGTCGGAGGCTCCCAAGTGACACCTAGCCAATCTAGGAGACACCACTCTCCAAGAAGTAACAAATCGTGTGTTGATGATGAACTCCTTGCTCTTGTGCTTCAAATGATAGTCTCCCCAACACTCAACCCTCTCTCACAGGATTTGGATTTGGTGGAAAGAAGATTTGAGTGGAAAGCAACTTGGGGAAGGCTAGAGATCAAGATTTATGTGGATGGAATGGAATATCTTGACCTCAACACAAGTGTAGGTGGTTCTCTCTCAGAAAATGTGTATTGGAAGTGTAGGCATATTCTAATGGCTCTCTCCACAAATGAAGAGGAGGAGGAGGGGTATATATAGCCTCCCCAAAAAATCTAACCGTTACACACAACTTGCCAAACTCGGTGGGACCGAATTGTTAAACTCGGTCGGACCGATTCAACAAATCTAGTGACCGTTATGATTTTCGGTGGGACCGACATGCAACTCGGTAGGACCGATATGGTTAGGGTTAGGGCATAACGTAATCTCGGTGAGACCGATTACACAAACTCGGTGAGACCGATTTTGGTAATAAGCTAACCAGAGAGTTGGTCAGGTAAACTCGGTGGGACCGATTCGCTCATTTCGGTGAGACCGAAATGTTACGAAAAGGAAGCAGAGAGTTTACATTGCAATCTTGGTAGGACTGGTTATGCGAACTCGGTGAGACCGATTTTGGTAATAGATCCATATAGAGAGATTGCAATCCCATCTCGGTGAGACCGAGATCCCTATCGGTGAGACCGATTTGCCTAGGGTTTGTGGCAGTGGCTATGACATCTGAACTCGGTGGCGCCGGATGGAAAGAATCGGTGGGGCCGAGTTTGACTTTTGGTTTAGGTCATATGTGGAAGTGAGAAAGTGGTTGTGGGCTTTGGAGCATATCACTAAGCACTTTGAGCAAGAAAGCTATTAAGCAACACCTCATCCCTCCTTGATAGTATTGGCTTTTCCTATAGACTCAATGTGATCTTGGATCACTAAAATAGAAAATGTAGAGTCTTGAGCTTTGAGCTTGAGCCAATCCTTTTGTCCTTAGCATCTTGAAGGGGTTCCACATACTCTAGTCCATGCCACTCCATTATTGAACTTATCTGAAACATACTAGGTAAAAGTGTTAGTCCAACAAGAGATATGTTGACATTAATTACCAAAACCACCTAGGGAGCACTTGTGCTTTCACTATACTCCCATAATTTCAAAGGAAAATAAACATTAGCGTATATTCAATAGAAAAGTTCCGATGATATGAACCAAATTACATCTCTTTTCTAATCCCTCCTCATAGGAATTGAGATACATGTCATCTCTAGATTCAATAGAAAAGTTCCTATGATGTCAACCAAATGACATCTCTTTTCCAATCCCTACTCATAGGAATTGAGATACTCCATGTCATCTCTTTCCCTACAACTTCCATGTATACATCTTATATTCCTAAATAGCTTGTACAACCCACTAGTTGCTTTTTTCCAAGACATGCAACTATGCCACACGAACTATATAGTGTGCGAATAACTTGAAAGATGGTCGCTGGATGAAGCTAATCCGACAGTGCAGAGATGGCAAATCCGAGCACTACTGGCCGTTGGATATCATCAACATTCCACCAGATCTGCCACATGTACAATTTAGAAGACTCCATGGTTGAACTTAAGCATAATGCATAAACCTCAAAACACATGCACTTCTCCTTTGTTCTAGAATCTTCCGTATCATAATTGATTTTTTTTCTAAATGAAATGCCATTATTTGTTTTTTACTTTATGCTTTACATTGCACAACCCCATGTATCTTAACATTTTTATAAAACTAATTGATTTTGAATGAGATGAACTATAAGAACTAAACGAACATCTACATCATGCATATATGACTCAAAGCTTTACATGCTATAGTGTGTTATTCATAATTTGGTTTCGAAATCTCATGCGTTCAATGCATGTGTACCTTACTAGTTTTGAGTAGAGTAGCAAATTTCACGCGGCCCCTGGTATATCAAAATGCAGGGCCCATGCATCATTGCCTTTCGGTCGAACCTACGTCCACAATATTTTTTGTACGTACTATATCTCCAATGGTCCCCGAACCAAAAATCCTGCCTCGTTCCCCTAATACCAAGCGGCCCACACATATTTAAGGCATCAACTCGAACTGAATCCCTCTCCCGTTTACTACGACGTGGCCCCGCACACCCTAGTAGTACTCCTACAAACCCTACCGCCGCATGCATCATCGGTTTTCTTCAAGAGGACGAGGGAGGAGCCGATTTGTAGTGGAGGCGCTTTCAAAAAAATGATCTGTAGTGGAGACCCCTACCCTAGGGTGCCCTAGGTAGCTGCGACACGCATCATTGGTTTTCTCTTTTCTTTATGCTCTTGCGCTCTAGAGTGAAATGATGGTTGCTTCGTTCGTCCAGCTTAATGCGGGAAAGGTGGGGCTTTGTGATTTGACCCCTCATCGCTCATTTTCTACTACTGCGGCGCTACGACCGGGGTGCCTCCAATTCCAACCGCTGCTCTGAACTGTAATTTGGTGCATCGCACATGGAACAAGACAGTGGATGAGCCACATGTCGGCCAAAGGGGTCCTGTTAAGTGTGTTGCCATTTCGTGTGCGGACTGATCCTGCTTGAGTCGCTACGCCAACACGACAGGTGCAGCCTACCACTTGGTTTTGCTCCTTGGTGAATCCCGACTATATTGATCTAAAAAGATACGTACTGAACTACCCTCTCCGTCTCGTTTTTTTAGACGTCTCGGTTTATAGCGCGTGCACGTAGTTCTAGGTCATCCATTTGACTAACTAAATCTGAGTTACTATGTCACAAAAAGTATATCATTGGATTATTAAGCGGATGTAGTTTCTAAACATATACTGTTCATCACATATGTAGCCAGTTAAATTCTCAGCCTAGAACGATGTGCATGCCATGTAAACCGATACGGAGGAAGTATAGTAGTAAAAATGAGGTGATTTTACCGAGCGATCGGCGGGGGAGCATGGCCTGTCATGCGGTCCCACGTGTCATGATTGACCAAGGCGATGCGCGTGTCCCTCTTGAGGCAGAAGCAATACTACGTGGTTTGAGATGATGGTGAACCAAAGTGTGAAATAATCGTTGCTTCGTCCGTCTGGGAAGGTGCGACATTGTGATTTGACGTCTCATTGCTCATTACTACTACTACTAGGGCGGTACGACTGGGGTGCGTCCCCCTGCTGTTCTGCACTGTTATTTGGTGCTTGACACGTCGACCCGGTTGTTGTATGTCCCACATGTCGGCGACAGGAAGTACAGAATTTATGAAAGCGAGCGTCGACGGAGGAGTACAAGACACGGCTTGGGTTTTTGCTGCTTCGTGCGATCCATCGATACAAACCCGAACTAAAAAAAGGCGAGGGCGGGTCTTTTCCCGCGTGGCAGGCAGGAGAGTTTGGCATAGTCTGTTCGAGGCAAGGAGGCAGGAAGGGAAACAAGCAAATAAAGGTTCAATGACTTAGTTTTGGGAAAATCTGATTTTACGGAGTACGTACCCACTAGGGTTTATAGGGCTCATCTAAAAAAACATTCATTTTTCCGTTTTATAAGTCTCAATTCTACTACTAGTAGTAGTACCATCACATGTTGGATTTCGAGGTGCGTTAGATCACCCGATGCAAGCAGTGTCAACAGAAAACTCACCAATGCATGTAGAAGTTCATGGAAATTTAGTGGTCATTCATGCATTCGTTCTAATTAATGCCTCGGTAAACATAACTTCTTGAGAAAAACGAGCGTACTAATTACTTGTGCAAACTAGGAGTACGAAATTAATTCGACCACTCACCGTCTACCTTGGTTGGAGAGATTTTGAAATTGAGCCTCAAACTGGAAAGGAGGGAGTAGTAAGTTTTTTCTCGATTACTATTTGTGGCCTTGTATAGATGCAAAATGTATTTTTTTATAGTGGCCTTGTATAAGTAAATCGAGGGAGTACTAAAGGACATATATATTCCAAACAATATGATAATCTCTCTAACCAAGGTAGTAGGGACGAGGAGTAAACGGAGGGAGTACTAGTAAAATTTTCTCCTCGTCCTACGAGCCACCGCGCGTGGGCGAGGGAGCGGGCGTAAGGCGTAGTAAGCAAGCTTCACCTCATCCTGCGAGCCACCGCGCCCGTGGGCGGGGGAGACGGCATACTAAGCAAGCTTCTCCTCGTTCTGCGAGTTGACGGGACACATCAAAAGTACTATAGTGTATAGAGCCTTGCCTCTAAGGTAGGCCCCACATGGTTTGCCTCTTTTTTATTTAACATAACGCGTCAAGGCGCAATTTGTTTGTTCATCCGTGGTAGACGATCCTCCCTCCATCTAGTGGACAACCAGTACACGTGTCAAGTTACCACGTGGGCTGCCTTTTCGTACAGAAATGAGCTCCACCGTGTACCCGCGCGGGTGTGGTTGTGAAAGAGACGGGAGTACGTGCGCCGTGCGTGCACCTCTTCTCTACGTGCACGTCCCCACCTACATGGGTGTGTGTGAGAGGGACTATAGAGATACAAACCTAGACATAAAGACCGCTACAAACAACAATGTTCTGCTTATCACAGATAAGATTGATTAATACCCGTAACAATCCATGTCCTTAACAAAGGGTGCATGCACGTATAGGTTGAGCGTGTGTCTTGTGTCGTGTGCTGTGTGCATGCAGGCGTGCGAGTGTTGCGTGCGTGCAAGGGTACGTTTCAGTGTTGCATGCATGTGTGCATACGTGCGTGTGTTCATGAGTGCATGTGTATGCGTCAGTGTTGCACGCCTGCATGTGTGCATGTGTTCGTTATGTGTATGTGTCAGTGTTGCACGCCTGCGTGTCTTGCGTGCGTGCATGTGTACGTGCGGGGTGAGGCTACATGTCAGTCGACTGACTTTTTCATCTCTGGTCATTAGATTTTCCAGCCGTTGGATACGAAATCAAGGGCCTGCAGTTTATCATCAAACTCCACCCCCCTGAGCCGCCAGCCACCATCGGCAGAACCGCCGGCCCCCACCCCGCGGCCGGCCCGCGCCGCCACGCTGATACGTCTCCAACGTATCTATAATTTATGAAGTGTTCATGCTATTATATTATCTGTTTTGGATGTTTATGGGCTTTATTAAACACTTTTATATTATTTTTGGGACTAACCTATTAACCCAGAGCCCAGTGCCAATTCCTGTTTTTTCCCTTGTATTAGTGTTTCTCAGAAAAGGAATACAAAGAGTCCAAACGGAGTGAAACCTTCGAGAAAGTTATTTTTGGAACAGGAGTAATCCAGAAGACTTGGAGTATACGTAAGGGAAGCAACGAGGAAGGCACGAGGCAGGGGGCGCGCCCACCCCCCTGGGCGCGCCCTCCACCCTCATGGGCCCCTCGTGGCTCCCCTGATGTATTTCTTCCGCCTATATATACCCATATACCCTAAAACCATCGGGGAACAGAATAGATCGGGAGTTCCGCCGCCGCAAGCCTCTGTAGCCACCAAAAACAGATCGGGGCCCTGTTCCGGCACCCTGCCGGAGGGGGGATCTGTTGGGGAACGTAGTAATTCAAAAAATTTCCTACGCACACGCAAGATCATGGTGATGCATAGCAACGAGAGGGGAGAGTGTTGTCTACGTACCCTCGTAGACCGAAGCGGAAGCGAAAACAACGTAGAGGAAGTAGTCGTCGTTCTCCTCACGATCCAGCGATCCCCAAATGCCGTTACTCCGGCGCCTCAGAGTTCTTGACACACGTACAGCTCGATGGCGCCCTCGGGCTCCAATCCAGAGAGCTTCGGGGAGGAGAGTTTCACAAGACGACGGCGTGGTGACGATCTTGATGTTCTACCGGCGCAGGCTTCGCCTAAGCACCGCTTCTGATATGACCGAGGTGGATTATGGTGGAGGGGGCACCGCACGGCTAAGGAACGATCTCAAGGATCAACTTGTGTCCTAGGGTGCCCCCTGCCCCGTATATAAAGGAGCAAGGGGTGCGGCCGGCCCTAGGAGGAGGCGCCGAGGAGTCCTACTCCCACCGAGTAGGACTCCCCCCTAGTTGGATTAGGACTTGGGGGAGGGAAAGAGGGAAGGGGGCGCCGCCCTCTCCTTGTCCTATTCGGACTAGGGGGGGGGCGCGCCTGCCCCTGGCCGGCCCTTCCTCTTCTCCCTCATGGCCCACTAAGGCCCATTAACCCCGGGAGGGTTCCGTAACCCCGGTGTTCCCAAAATCGATTTCACCCGAACCATTCGAACTCAAACATAGGCTTCCAATATATCAATCTTTATGTCTCAACCATTTCGAGACTCCTCGTCATGTCCGTGATCACATCCGGGACTCAACTTCTTAGGTACATCAAAATACACAAACTCATAATATAACCGTCATCGAAACCTTAAGCGTGCGGACCCTACGGTTCGAGAACAATGTAGACATGACCGAGACACGTCTCGGTCAATAACCAATAGCGGATCTGGATGCCCATATTGGCTCCTACATATTCTACGAAGATCTTTATCGGTCGGACCGCATAACAACATACGTTGTTCCCTTTGTCATCGGTATGTTACTTGCCCGAGATTCGATCGTCGGTATCCAATACCTAGTTCAATCTCGTTACGGCAAGTCTCTTTACTCGTTCCGTAATACATCATCTCACAGCTAACTCATTAGTTGTAATGCTTGCAAGGCTTAAGTGATGTGTATTACCGAGAGGGCCCAGAGATACCTCTCCGACAATCGGAGTGACAAAACCTAGTCTCGAAATCGCCAACCCAACATCGCCTTTGGAGACACCTGTAGTACTCCTTTATAATCACCCGATTCGTTGTGACGTTTGGTAGCACCAAAGTGTTCCTCCGATAAACGGAGTTGGATAATCTCATAGTTATAGGAACATGTATATGTCATGGATAAAAGCAGTAGCAACATACTAAGCGATCGTGTGCTAAGCTAATGGAATGGGTCATGTCAATCGATCATTCACCTAATGATGTGACCTTGTTAATCAAATAACAACCCTTTGTTCATGGTTAGGAAACATAACCATCTTTGATTAACAAGCTAGTCTAGTAGAGGCATACTAGTGACATCTTGTTTGTCTATGCATTCACACATGTATCATGTTTCCGGTTAATACAATTCTAGCATGAATGATAAACATTTATCATGAAATAAGGAAATAAATAATAACTTTATTATTGCCTCTAGGGCATATTTCCTTCATCTCCCACTTGCACTAGAGTCAATAATCTAGATTACATAGTAATGATTCTAACACCCATGGAGTCTTGGTGTTGATCATGTTTTGCTCATGGAAGAGGCTTAGTCAATGGGTCTGCTACATTCAGATCCGTATGTATCTTGCAAATCTCTATGTCTCCCACCTGGACTAAATCCCGGATGGAATTGAAGCTTCTCTTGATGTGCTTGGTCCTCTTGTGAAATCTGGATTCCTTTGCTAATGCAATTGCTCGATAGATTGTCACGAAGATTTTCATTGGACCCGATGCACTAGCTATGACACCTAGATCGGATATGAACTCCTTCATCCGCACTCCTTCATTAGCTGCTTCGAAGCTGCTATGTACTCCGCTTCACATGTAGATCCCGCCTGACGCTTTGTTTAGAACTGCACCAAGTGACAGCTCCTCCGTTTAGTGTAAATCGTATCCCGTCTGCGATTTAGAATCGTCCGGATCGGTGTCAAAGCTTGCATCAACGTAACCGTTTTATGAGCTCTTTGTCACCTCCATATCTGAAACATATCCTTAGTCCTTTTCGGTATTTCAGATGTTCTTGACCGCTGTCGATTATCCACTCTGGATTACTTTGGTACCTCCTGCTAAGCTTATAGCAAGGCACACATCAGTCTGGTACACAACATTGCATACATGATAGAGCCTATGGCTGAAGCATAGGAACATCTTTCATTTTCTCTCTATCTTCTGCAGTGGTCGGGCATTGAGTCTTACTCAACTTCACACCTTGTAACACGTGCAAGAACCCTTTCTTTGCTTGATCCATTTTGAACTTCTTCAAAATTTTGTCAAGGTATGTGCTTTGTGAAAGTCAATTAAGCGTCTTGATCTATCTCTATAGATTTTGATGCCCAATATGTAAGCAGCTTCACGAGGTCTTTCATTGAAAAACTCTTATTCAAGTATCCCTTTATGCTATCCAGAATTCTATATCATTTCCGATTAGTAATATGTCATCTACATATAATATCGAAATGCTACTGAGCTCCCACTCACTTTCTTGTAAATACAGGCTTCTCCAAAAGTCTCAGATGAACCCAAATGCTTTGATCACACTATCAAAGCGTTTATTCCAACTCCGAGATGCTTGTACCAGTCCATAAATGGATCGCTGGAGTTTGCACACTTTGTTAGCTCCTTTGGATCGATAAAACCTTCGGTTGCATCATATACAACTCTTCTTCCGTAAATCCATTCAGAATGCAGTCTTTACATCCATTTGCCAAATTTCATAATCATAAAATGCGGCAATTGCTAACATGATTCGGACAGACTTAAGCATCGCTACGGGTGAGAAGGTCTCATCATAGTCAATCCATTGAACTTGTCGAAAACCCTTTGCGACAAGTCGAGCTTTGTAGACAGTTACATTACCGTCAGCGTCAGTCTTCTTCTTGAAGATCCACTTGTTTTCTATTGCTTGCCGACCCTCGGGCAAGTCAACCAAAGTCCATACTTTGTTTTCATACATGGATCCCAACTCAGATTTCATGGCCTCGAGCCATTTTGCGGAATCTGGGCTCACCATCGCTTCTTCATAGTTCGTAGGTTCATCATGATCTAGTAGCATGACTTCCAGAACAGGATTACCGTACCACTCTGGTGCGGATCTTACTCTGGTTGATCTACGAGGTTCTGTAGTGACTTGATCTGAAGTTTCATGATCAACATCATTAACTTCCTCACTATTTGGTGTAGATGTCTCAGAAACCGGTTTCTGCGACAAACTACTTTCAAGTAAGGGAGAAGGTACAATTACCTCATCAAGTTCTACTTTCCTCCCACTCACTTCTTTCGAGGGAAACTCCTTCTCTAGAAAGGATCCATTCTTAGCAACAAATGTCTTGCCTTCGGATCTGTGATAGAAGGTGTACCCAACTGTCTCCTTTGGGTATCCTATGAAGACACATTTCTCCGATTTGGGTTCGAGCTTATCAGGTTGAAGCTTTTTCACATAAGCATCGCATCCCCAAACTTTAAGAAACGACAACTTTGGTTTCTTGCTAAACCATAGTTCATAAGGTGTCGTCTCAGCGGATTTTGACGGTGTTCTATTCAAAGGTGAATGCGGCCGTCTCAAGAGCATAACCCCAAAGCGATAGCGGTAAATCTGTAAGAGACATCATAAATCGCACCATATCTAGTAAAGTGCGATTCTGACGTTCGGACACACCATTACATTGTGGTGTTCCGGTGGCGTGAGTTGCTGAAACTATTCCGCATTGTTTCAAATGTAGACCAAACTCGTAACTCAAATATTCACCTCCACGATCGGATCGTAGAAACTTAATTTTCTTATTACGATGATTTTCAACTTCACTCTGAAATTCTTTGAACTTTTCAAATGTTTCAGACTTATGTTTCATTAAGTAGATATACCCATATCCGCTTAAATCATCTGTGAAGGTGAGGAAATAACGATATCCGCCACGAGCCTCAACATTCATCGGACCACATACATCCAGTATGTATGATTTCCAACAAATCTGTTGCTCTCTCCATAGTGCCGAGAACGGGTTTTAGTCATCTTGCCCATGAGGCACGGTTCATAAGTGCCAAGTGATTCATAATCAAGTGACTCCAAAAGTCCATCAAGATGGAGTTTCTTCATGCGCTTTATACCGATATGACCTAAACGGCGATGCCACAAATAAGTTGCACTATCATTATCAACTCTGCATCTTTTGGTTTCAACATTATGAATATGTGTATCACTACTATCGAGATTCATCAAGAATAGACCACTCTTCAAGGGTGCATGACCATAAAAGATATTACTCATATAAATAGAACAACCATTATTCTCTCGATTTAAATGAATAACCGTCTCGCATCAAACAAGATCCAGATATAATGTTCATGCTCAACGCAGCACCAAATAACAATTATTTAGGTCTAATACTAATCCCAAGGTAGATGTAGAGGTAGCGTGCCGACCGCGATCACATCGACTTTGGAACCATTTCCCACGCGCATCGTCACCTCGTCCTTTGCGGTGTTAAGCAATCCGTAGTCCCTGCTTGAGTTGCAAATATTAGCAATGAACCAGTATCAAATACCAGTGCTCTGCATGAGCTCTAGTAAGGTACACATCAATAACATGTATATCACATATACCTTTGTTCACCTTGCCATCCTTCTTATCCGCCAAATACTTGGGGCAGTTCCGCTTCGAGGACCGATCGCTTGCGGTAGAAGCACTCGATTTGCAGGTTGAGGGCCGACTTGGGTTTCTTCTCTGAGCAGCAACTTGCTTGTTGTTCTTCTTGAAGTTCCCTTCTTCTTCCCTTTGCCTTTCTTCTTGAAACTAGTGGTCTTATTGACCATCAACACTTGATGCTCCTTCTTGATTTCTACCTCCGCAGCCTTTAGCATTGCGAAGAGCTCGTGTGCAGTCTTTACTAACCCTTGCATATTATAGTTCATCACGAAGCCTTTATAGCTTGGTGGCGTGATTGAAGAATTACGTAAATGACACAATCATCCGGAAGATTAACTCCCGGTTGAGTCAAGTGATTGTAATACCCGGACATTACGAGTATGTGCTCACCGACGAACTATTCTCCTCCATCTTGCAGCTATAGAACTTATTGGAGACTTCATATCTCTCAATCCGGGCATTACTTTGGAATATCAACTTCAACTCTGGAACATCTCATATGCTCCATGACGTTCAAAACGTCGTTGAAGTCCCGGTTCTAAGCCGTAAAGCATGGCACACTAAACTATAGAGTAGTCATCAGCTTTGCTCGCCAGACGTTCTTAACATCGTCGGTTGCATCAAGCGAGTTCGGCACCTAGCGGTGCATCCAGACGTAACTCTTACGTGCAGCAATGAGGATAATCCTCGAGTTCTGGACCCGATCCGTGTAATTGCTACCATCATCTTTCAACTTTGCTTTCTCAAGGAACGCATTAAAATTCAACGGAACAACAAAGACGAGCCATCTATCTACAAACAAACATAGACAAGCAAGATACTATCAGGTACTAAGTTCATGATAAATTTAAGTTCAATTAATCATATTACTTAAGAACTCCCACTTAGACAGACATCCCTCTAGTCATCTAAGTGATCATGTGATCCAAATCAACTAAACCATAACCGATCATCACGTGAAATGGAGTAGTTTTCAATGGTGAACATCTTATGTTGATCATATCTACTATATGATTCACGCTCGACCTTCGGTCTCCGTGTTCGAGGCCATATCTGCATATGCTAGGCTCTTCAAGTATAACTGAGTATTCTGCGTGTGCAAAACTGGCTTGCACCCGTTGTAGATGGACGTGAGCTTATCACACCCGATCATCACGTGGTGTCTCGGCACGACGAACTTTGGCAACGGTGCATACTCGGGAGAACACTACTTGATAATTTTAGTGAGAGATCATCTTAAAATGCTACCGTCAATCAAAGCAAGATAAGATGCATAAAGGATAAACATCACATGCAATCAATATAAGTGATATGATATGGCCATCATCATCTTGTGCTTGTGATCTCCATCTCAAGCACCGTCGTGATCACCATCGTCACCGGTAGCGACACCTTGATCTCCATCGTAGCATCGTTGTCGTCACGCCATCTATTGCTTCTCGACTATCGCTACCGCTTAGTGATAAAGTAAAGCAATTACAGATGCGTTGCATTTCATACAATAAAGCGACAACCATATGGCTCCAGCCAGTTGCCGATAACTTTGGTTACAAAACATGATCATCTCATACAATAAAATATAGCATCATGTCTTGACCATATCACATCACAACATGCCCTGCAAAAACAAGTTATACGTCCTCTACTTTGTTGTTGCAAATTTTACATGGCTGCTACGGGCTTAGCAAGAACCGTTCTTACCTACGCATCAAAACCACAACGATAGTTTGTCAAATAGACTCCGTTTTAACCTTCACAAGGACCGGGCGTAGCCACACTCGGTTCAACTAAAGTGATAGAGACAGACACCCGCCAGTCACCTTTAAGCAACGAGTGCTCGTAGCGGTGAAACCAGTCTCGCGTAAGCGTACGCGTAATGTCGGTCCGGGCCGCTTCATCTCACAATACCGCTGAACCAAAGTATGACATGCTGGTAGGCAGTATGACTTATATCGTCCACAACTCACTTGTGTTCTACTCGTGCATATAACATCAACGCATAAAACCAGGCTCTGATACCACTGTTGGGGAACGTAGTAATTTCAAAAAATTTCCTACGCACACGCAAGATCATGGTGATGCATAGCAACGAGAGGGGAGAGTGTTGTCTACGTACCCTCGTAGACCGAAGTGGAAGCGATCACAACGTAGAGGAAGTAGTCGTACATTCTCCTCGCGATCCAGCCGATCCCAGCGCCGTTACTCCGGCGCCTCCGAGTTCTTGACACACGTACAGCTCGATGACGCTCCTCGGGCTCCAATCCAGTAGAGCTTCGGGGAGGGAGAGTTTCGTCAGCACGACGGCGTGGTGACGATCTTGATGTTCTACCGACGCAGGGCTTCGCCTAAGCACCGCTACGATATGACCGAGGTGGATTATGGTGGAGGGGCACGCACACGGCTATGGAGCGATCTCAAGGATCAACTTGTGTCCTAGGGTGCCCCCGCCCCGTATATAAAGGAGCAAGGGGGTGCGGCCGGCCCTAGGAGGAGGCGGCGGAGGAGTCCTACTCCCACCGAGTAGGACTCCCCCCTCCTACTTGGATTAGGACTTGGGGGAGGAAAAGAGGGAAGGGCGCCGCCCCTCTCTTGTCCTATTCGGACTAGGGGAGGGGCGCGCCTGCCCTGTCCGGCCCTTCCTCTTCTCCCTCATGGCCCACTAAGGCCCATTAACCCCGGGAGGTTCCGTAACCCCGGTGTTCGGTAAAATCCCGATTTCACCCGAACCATTCGAACTCAAACATAGGCTTCCAATATATCAATCTTTATGTCTCGACCATTTGAGACTCCTCGTCATGTCCGTGATCACATCCGGGACTCAACTTCTTAGGTACATCAAAATACACAAACTCATAATATAACCGCCATCGAAACCTTAAGCGTGCGGACCCTACGGTTCGAGAACAATGTAGACATGACCGAGACACGTCTCCGGTCAATAACCAATAGCGGATCTGGATGCCCATATTGGCTCCTACATATTCTATGAAGATCTTTATCGGTCGACCGCATAACAACATCGTTGTCCCCTTTGTCATCGGTATGTTACTTGCCCGAGATTCGATCGTCGGTATCAATACCTAGTTCAATCTCGTTACGCAAGTCTCTTTACTCGTTCCGTAATACATCATCTCACAGCTAACTCATTAGTTGTAATGCTTGCAAGGCTTAAGTGATGTGTATTACCGAGAGGGCCCAGAGATACCTCTCCGACAATCGGAGTGACAAAACCTAATCTCGAAATCGCCAACCCAACATCGCCTTTGGAGACACTGTAGTACTCCTTTATAATCACCCGATTCGTTGTGGACGTTTGGTAGCACCAAAGTGTTCCTCCGTAAACGGAGTTGCATAATCTCATAGTTATAGGAACATGTATATGTCATGGATAAAAGCAGTAGCAACATACTAAACGATCGTGTGCTAAGCTAATGGAATGGGTCATGTCAATCAGATAATGGAATGGGTCATGTCAATCAGATCATTCACCTAATGATGTGACCTTGTTAATCAAATAACAACCCTTTGTTCATGGTTAGGAAACATAACCATCTTTGATTAACAAGCTAGTCTAGTAGAGGCATACTAGTGACATACTGTTTGTCTATGCATTCACACATGTATCATGTTTCCGGTTAATACAATTCTAGCATGAATGATAAACATTTATCATGAAATAAAGAAATAAATAATAACTTTATTATTGCCTCTAGGGCATATTTCCTTCAGGATCCCTCACCGGTGGCCATCATCATCATCATCCTGGCGCTCTCCATGACAAGGAGGGAGTAGTTCACCCTCGGGGCTGAGGGTATGTACCAGTAGCTATGTGTTTGATCTCTCTCTCTCTCTCTCATGTTCTTGAGATGATACGATCTTGATGTATCGCGAGCTTTGCTATTATAGTTGGATCTTATGATGTTTCTCCCCCTCTACTCTCTTGTAATGGATTGAGTTTTCCCTTTGAAGTTATCTTATCAGATTGAGTCTTTAAGGATTTGAGAACACTTGATGTATGTCTTGCCGTGCTTATCTGTGGTGACAATGGGATATCACGTGATCCACTTGATGTATGTTTTGGTGATCAACTTGCGGGTTCCTCCCATGAACCTATGCACAGGGGTTGGCACACGTTTTCGTCTTGACTCTCCGGTAGAAACTTTGGGGCACTCTTTGAAGTTCTTTGTGTTGGTTGAATAGATGAATCTGATATTGTGTGATGCATATCGTATAATCATACCCACCGATACTTGAGGTGACATTTGAGTATCTAGGTGACATTAGGGTTTTGGTTGAATTGTGTCTTAAGGTGTTATTCTAGTACGAACTCTATGATAGATCGAACGGAAAGAAAAGCATCGTGTTATTTTACTACGGACTCTTGAATAGATCGATCCGAAAGAATAACTTTGATGTGGTTTCGTACCCTACCATAATCTCTTCATTTGTTCTCCACTATTAGTGACTTTGGAGTGACTCTTTGTTGCATGTTGAGGGATAGTTATATGATCCAATTATGTTATTATTGTTGAGAGAACTTGCACTAGTGAAAGTATGAACCTTAGGACTTGTTTCCTTGCATTGCAATACTGTTTACGCTCACTTTTATCTTTAGTTACCTTGCTGTTTTTATATTTTCAGATTACAAATACCCATATCTATCATCCATATTGCACTTGCATCACCATCTCTTCGCCGAACTAGTGCACCTATACAATTTACCATTGTATTGGGTGTGTTGGGGACACAAGAGACTCTTTGTTATTTGGTTGCGGGGTTGTTCGAGAGAGACCATCTTCATCCTACGCCTCCCACGGATTGATAAACCTTAGGTCATCCACTTGAGGGAAATTTGCTACTGTCCTACAAACCTCTGCACTTGGAGGCCCAACAACGTCTACAAGAAGAAGGTTGCATGGTAGACATCAAGCTCTTTTCTGGCGCCGTTGCCGGGGAGGCTAGGTAAGCGGCACTCACACCCCGTCAACTAAGCTCTTTTCTGGCGCCGTTGCCAGGGAGGTGAGTGCTTGAAGGTATATCTTTAGATCTTGCAGTCGAATCTTCTAGGTTCTTGTTTTATCACTAGTTTAGTCTATAAAAGAAAACTAAAAAATGGAATTAAGGCTGCCTCATATGCTTCATCTTTTTAATGTCTTTCGTGAAAATGATGGGAAGGAAAATTGTGCTCAAGTACTAGAAGAAGAATTACATAGAATGCTTGGCATAAAATATGTGAATGATGAGCATGATTGCAATGTTTTTAGTATGAATTCCTTGAATACCCATGATGCTAATGGTATGCAAAGCCACAAGCTTGGGGATGCTATGTTTGATGAAGATGATATGTTTAATCCCCCAAGTTTTGATGAGCAAATTTATTATGATGAAAGCATGCCTCCTATCTATGATGATTATTGTGATAACACGTATGCTATAAAGAATAATTATAACCATGAAAATTGTCATCTTGATCTTAATTTTCAATCACATGATAGTTATTTTGTTGAGTTTGCTCCCACTACTATTGATGAGAATAAATTTGCTTACGTGAAGAGTAATAAAAATTCTATGCTTGTAGATCATGAAAAGAATGCTTTAGGTGCTGGTTATATTGTTGAATTCATTCATGATTCTACTGAAAATTATTATGAGGGAGGAATGTATGCTTGTAGGAATCGCAATAATATCAAGTTTCCTCTCATGTGCTTAAAATCTTGAAGTTATGCTTGTTTTACCTTCCTATGCAAGTTGATTATTGTTCCCATAAGTTGTTTGCTCACAAAATCCCGATGCATAGAAAGTGGGTTAGACTTAAATGTGCTAGTCATATTCTTCATGATGCTCTCTTTATGTTTCAATTCTTATCTTTTATGTGAGCATCATTGAAACCATCATGCCTAGCTAGGGGTGTTAAACGTTAGCGCTTGTTGGGAGGCAACCCAACTTTATTTTAGTTTATTGCTTTTTGGTTCTGTTTAGTAATAAATAATCTATCTAGCCTTTCGTTAGATATGGTTTTATGTTTTATTTTGTGTCTGTGCCAAGTAGAACCTTTGGGAAGACTTGGGTGAAGTCTTTATGATCATGCTGTAAAAAACAGAAACTTTAGCGCTCACGAGATTAGCTAAAACTTTTTAGTGGAGAGTGATATTTAGTTTATTATTTTTGCAGATGATTACTAGACAAATTCCTCAGGTCCACCAATTTATTTCAGAATTTTTGGAGTTACATAAGTTTGCGTTAGATACAAATTACAACAGACTATTCTGTTTTTGACAGATTCTGTTTTCTATGTGTTGTTTGCTTATTTTGATGAATCTATGGCTAGTAAAGTAGTTTATAAACCATAGAGAAGTTGGAATACAGTAAGTTTAACACCAATATAAATAAATAATGAGTTCAATATAGTACCTTGAAGTGGTTTTTTTTTCTTTTGCTAACGGAGCTTACAAGTTTTCTGTTGAGTTTTGTGTTGTGAAGTTTTCAAGTCTTGGGTAAAGATTGAATGGAGTATGGAATAAGGAGTGGCAAGAGTCTAAGCTTCGAGATGCCCAAGGCACCCCAAGGTAATATTCAAGGATGACCAAGAGCCTCAGATTGGGGATGCCCCGGAAGACATCCCCTCTTTTGTCTTCGTTCATCAGTAACTTTACTTGGAGCTATATTTTTATTCACCACATGATATGTGTTTTGCTTGGAGTGTCATTTTATTTTATTTAGCTTTGATTTATGTTTGAATAAAATACCAAGATCTGAAATTCTTAAATGAGAGAGAGTCTTCACATAGCTACATAATTATTTAACTACTCATTGATCTTCACTTATATCTTTTTGGAGTAGTTTATCTTTTACTCGCGTGCTTCACTTATATCCTATGAGTAAATGGTTGAATGAATTGAATATCATAAATCTGAAATTATATATGTTTCATATGCTTATCCCATGGGGAGTAATGACTTTACATATAAGAAGTAGAGGTGGTAAATTTATTGAAGGATAACAAACATTGTATTGGTCACTTGAACAATTCATGAAAGAATATTGAAGGAACAGAGATTTCACATATAAATATACTATCTTGGACATCTTTTGTAATTCTGAGCACTCATTAAAAATATGACATGATAAGAGGTTAATGTTGGACAAGGAAGACAACGTAATGGGTTATGTTTTCTTATATCCGAAATAAAGTATATTGTCATGGATCGCCCAACACGTTGAGCTTGCCTTTCCCCCTCATGCTAGCCAATTTTTTTGCACCAAGTAGAGATACTACTTGTGCTTCCAAACATCCCTTAAACCAGTATTGCCATGAGAGTCCATCATACCTACCTATGGATTGAGTAAGATCCTTCAAGTAAGTTGTCATCGGTGCATGCAATAAAAATTGCTCTCTAAATATGTATGATCTTTTAGTGTGGAGAAAATAAGCTTTATACGATCTTGTGATATGGAAGAAATAAAAGCGACAGACTGCATAATAAAGGTCCCTATCACAAGTGGCAATATAAAGTGACGTTCCCTCGCATTAAGATTTTGTGCATCTAACTATAAAAGTGCATGGCAACCTATGCTTCCCTCTGCGAAGGGCCTATCTTTTCTTTTACGTTATGCAAGAGTCATGGTGATCTTCACCTTTCCTTTTTACATTTTATCCTTTGGCAAGCACATTGTGTTGGAAAGATTCTGATATATATATATATATATATATATATATATATATATATATATATAGAGGATGGATTTGCTATCCACACTAGCTCGGATGGCTGTTATCAGAACCCTTCGTTTGCATTGAGATTCGAACCGTTGGGTGGATAAGGTTCTGCTTTAATCATTTATTGAATTTCGCCATGGTCTGGGAGGAAAGTTGAGCCAAACCTTTTTGGTGTCAGTTGCCGGAATGGGAAACCTACTGTCTGGCGATTGCAGGTGTGCTCGAGGCAAAGTGACGACGACACTTTTCGAAGCAGCAGGGTGAGCCAGTGGCTGTTTTGGGCGAGCTGATCAATCAACTATTTCTGGCTAATTATGTAAAGTTCTACGGAGCCTTGGACTTGTCTTCTTGTGTTAAAGCAACCATTTTGGTCTAGTAAGCTGTGGACAGTTGGGCACCGTTTTAGAGCAGCAAAAAATGGTCTGCAACGCTGGAGCGGGTGTGTAAAGCTTGCCGTATTTAGTCTAGGTGTTTTGGATACAGTTCTGCATTGTCCTGTAATGATGACCTGTCGAATGATTAAATGCCATTTTCAGAGGAAAGGTCCCTTAGTAATGACCTGCGCCGACCTGTAGTAATGACCTGCAATATTTAGTCAAGGCACACAACTACGGTATGGGCTTCTAATTACTGAAGCCACCGTCTAGCTGTTTGTTTTGCATATCTAGCATCTTGCTCGTTTTTGCTCCCTACGCCCTTTGTACGAGTGCTGTCTAGCGATCGGACAGATGGAAGGATTGGGAGATGGGCAACGGAACAACGAAGCGTGAGCTCGGGCGTGAGCATGGGCATGGGTGAAGACGCGTTTGCAGGCGCCATTGTCGATGATGCCCATGCTGACAGTGTTGCACCGGTCCACTACGGCGGTCAGCAGGTTAGTGGATGTGTTCTCGAGCTTTTTATTACGAGTGGATGTTTTCTGTTGCTGAGAAAAATCGATGATTGTTTTCCTGTACCTTGATCCGCCCAACAACTTAGTCCCTCTGACTGTGAAGCAAGTCCCATTGCTAACTCCATCAGCCAGGCACGGGGGCACTATCGATACATGGAATGCCTGTCACAATGGTAGGGCAGTGGATGGGGGCATGGAATGCCAGCCAGGCATGGTGTGCGGTGTTTTTGTTGTTTTCCCGGTACAATTTGACAGAAAATGCCTTCACTCATTTTTGTCTGCAGGCACAGCTGTTGGGTAGGATGTGGAATCGTATGGACTCGGACGAAGAGATGAACTTCATTCTCGGTGATGGCACTGGGGCTATCAAGGCCAAGATATGGTATTTATCACGCCTGGTTAAAAATAATTTTGGGTTTCTCCTCATCGAACGAGGAAATCAGATCGTGCAGCTTCTCACCTCGAGCCTATCGATAGCGCCTTCCCATTGACCTTGATCTGTTCTTCCTCGTCTGACTCAGACTCCGCAAGGACCGCAACACCGCCTCCTACAGGGTAAGTGTGTAACTTTTTTTTTTGAAACCGAGGCAAAAGATTTGCCTCATATATTAATTAAGTAGAGAAGAGGTTTTGTTACAATAGGCACCCTTACACGGCATGAGTGATTACTCGCGCAAAATAATGGCCCCTAATTTCTTTGCCCCGGCGGTGACCCAAAGCTTTGCCTCATTGGCAATGGAAGCTAGTAAAATAGGCGGTGGAGCACACTTATGCCGGAAGACCCGTGCATTCCTTTCGTTCCAGACGGTCCACGACACGAGCATAGTCATCGAGGCCATCGCCTTTACGCTCGGGTACTCTGTGCGGTCAAATTTTCCCACCAACTCTTGGTGAAGCCTCCAAATGCCATGAAGAGGTGTCCAAATCGTAAGCTGAAATTTCTCAATGACCATCTTCCAAAGGCGGATGGTAACGACACTTGAAAAAAAGATGAGGACCGCTCTCTTGCTCCCTTTTGCAAAGAGGGCAAAGACCACAGTTCGGCCAACCCCGCTTGGCGAGCCTATCCGCCGTCCAGATTCTATCTTGGGTTGCCAACCAAGCGAAGAACTTTGCCTTTGGAGGCGCCCAAGCCTTCCAAATCATGTGCTCCATGGGGGAGAGAACTAGCCCAAGGAATTGCGCTTGATATGCGGAGGCGGCGGTGTAGCACCCATCGGCCGTGTGCTTCCATATAATGGAATCCTCGGAAAGCTCATCAAGATGGAATTTGTGCAAGAGCATCCAAAGGGTGAAGAATTGCCGGATGTGCTCGATGGAGACGGTCGTGGAGGGGTTGATCTTGAGAATCCAATCATTGTTTTTGAGGGCCTCGCGCACCTTCCAATTTTTCCTCATGGAGGCCTCGAAAATTAGGGGAGCAACATCTTTTGGTTTGGCTCCCTGTAGCCAAGGGGATTCCCAGAAGGGCGTTTTGGCCCCATTCCCCACAGAAATGGTGGTTGAGGCATAGAAGAAAGACATGTCCGCCTCGTCACAAGGGTTGCCCAAACCGACCCACATCTTATTTGGCTCCGTCCATTCGAACCAAGGCCATCTTAGTCGCAAGGCGCGAGCAAACTTGGTGGTGTTAAGGACTCCAAGGCCACCGTACTCCGATGGGCGGCAGACAATATTCCAATTAACCTTGCACTTTGCTCCCGTGGTCTTATCCAACCCGGACCACAGGAAAGCACGCTCCAGCTTGTTTACATTTTGCAAGATGGACGGAGGGACAATCAAGGAGGTGATGAAGTAGACCGCAAGTGAGGAGATGACCGATTTTACTAATGTCGTGCGGCCAATGGTAGTAATGTTCCGCCCCTCATACGTAACCAATTTGCTCGCCACCTTGTCTTCAAGAAATTGGAAATCCGCCTTTTTCAGCTGCCGACGGATCGCGGGAGGCCTAAGTACCGTAGAGGGAAGGAAGCCACAGTGGCCGGCATGCTTTGCAGAATGTGTCCCAAGTTAAGGTTATTGCACCGGAGAGGCACAACGAAGCTCTTGTGAAAGTTGGTGCATAGCCCGGTGACCTCCCCAAAACCACGTAAAATTGCCGAGAAGATGTCAATGTTCTCTTCTTCTTCTTCTTCTTGTTCTGATTCGGATGAAACATGTTCAACCCGTCGGCGCAGGCTCGGGCCCAAGGGCAGGACGTCATACCCATCCATCCTGCGACAAAAATATTGGCGATGGAAGTAAATTGTCAGATATTCCCGACGGCTCACATTCACCGTTGCAGCGTCATGATGCGTAAGCATAAAAACAGGCCACTGCTACCTGTAAACCGGCTGATGGTAGGGATTTTTAAACCGCCTTGCCAGCTATTAATTTGCGTTGATTTGGGCCGCTTGATCTGTGGACTATCACTACCATCTCTTTTCATTTTGGATTTTAAAACATATACGTAAAACACAATCTATTACTCCCTCCGTTCCTAAATATAAGTTTTTTTTAGAGATTTCAACGAGTGACTACATTAAAAGAAAAATGAGTGAATCTACAGTCTATAATATGTCTACATGCATTCGTACGTTGTAGTCCATTTGAAATGTCTAAAAGACTTATATTTAGGAATGGATGGAGTAAATCCAAATACGCATATATCTCCCTCCCGTGGCGACTCCATCAGTATGTGCACAACATCCTCCTTTCCCAGGTTGCGGCAGCCCTATCACCGATCAGGCGATCATCTCACAGGAAAAACACCGACAAGCTTGCCTACCACGGCCACGGCTGCACAGGAGAAATGCTGACAAGCTTGCCATGCACGGCCACGGCTGCAATGCTGGGTTGCAACAATGACACTAGCGACCATTCTTGAAGGCATTAACAAACTATACGAAAACGCAGGGAAAACCAATGTTGAGCAAGAGAAACGGATTCAGTAGACATGAAAAGCACATATGGGCGGATGCATAGGGAATGAAGACACTACTCGAACGCCACCGAAATTCAGTCTGTACAACGTAAGCTTGATGTACAAAATGTATATCATTTTGATGGATGTACCTTAGATCTTGGCTGTGCGCTGCCCTGTTAACGAACGCATTTCGTCAATCTCCCGTTGCGCTTCAGCCTCTTGGTTCTTGGTATCGGACAGCAAAAGGCCTGCTGCGCTTGCTGTGTTTTTGCCGGCCCCGCAGCCCGAGTGCGATCACGGGGCGTGCTTCCTTTCTGCGGGATAACATCCAATGTAGACGACCGAGGAAATGTCAGGACATCTCGGATTTCGGGAGGTAAACACTAAGGCCAACTCCAGCACGTGAGCCAAAGCGACCCCAAACTCCGTCCGTTTCTGTCTGTTTGGGGTAAAACGGACAAACCGAACGACCCAACGCATGGGAGCGTACGGACGTTTCGCCCAGTCTGTGTCCGCTTTTGCCCCATTTCCAAACCAAAGTTGCTCTCGGTTTGGGGCCAAAGCGGAAAGAAAGCGGATGTCTTCGCGTCCTCGTCGTCCGTCTGTGTCCGTCCTCGATCCAGGGTTTGGGGCTGGGCCTCGTTCCGGGAGCCTGCGGCCGGCAAGGGCATGGAGTTGGAGAGCGAGGAGGAGTGCCACGGCGCCGAGGATGCGGCGGCATTGGAGCGGTCGAGCTCCGCCTCCACGAAGAAGTTGGCGCCCTCGACCCCATCGAGACACCTCCGTCGCCGAGCCTGGCCAGCCGCGCAGGCACTTCTCCGCCTCCTGCCTGCCCTCTCTCTGCTGCCCTCCTCGCGTGGTAGCTGACCGGCGCGTGGGCGTGCCGCGTTTGTTGGCCGCGGCGTTCCACGCGGGCGCTCGATGGGAGTCGGCGTGGCGGCGCGCGCGAGAGGCGGCGAAGCCGGACGAGCGCGCGGGTCGCGGCGGCGAGCATGGTCGGACACGGCAGATGCGGCGAGGCGTGCGCGCGGGCGCGATGGGAGCAAGGGCACAAGCACGACGAGGCGTCGGGCGCGATGGCGGGCATGCGGTCGCGACGGGAGCGAGGGCGTGCATGAGCAGGACGGCCGCGGAGGTGTCAAGTTCGCTATGCCTGCTACGTGTTCGAAGAAATGACAAGGACGGAAAGCTGGTGAAATGGGGTGAAAATGGGATAGCAGCGATGGGTGCAACGAGTTTATCGGCGTTTGTTCTCTCTATTTCTACCCCATACGGACAAAATCCGGATAAAATGGGTATAGATTTAGGGTCGTGCGGTGGAGTTGGCCTAATGCACAACTCCAAATGAACATCCATTTCGTCCAGTTTCCGTCCGTTTGGGACATGAAAACGGACATGACTGTCCGCTTGTGGTTGTGCGGTTGTCGGTGCGCCTAACTAACACGCTCCACTCTAACCCGTCCGTGTTTTTGGACTTCGGTTTTGGCCCCAAAAAACCCCCAAAAAACGTTGCAAATAATATAAAATCATAAATATAAACATCAAGAGCAACTCCAACACGGCGACCCAAATGGACGGCGATTTTGTCCATTTGAGTCGGCCCAGCGGACAACCACGTCTGCTTTCGCGTTTGGGTCGGCGCTTGCGCCCAACACTGACCCGACCCATTTTTGAGGTGGTGCAAAAAAAAAAAATTAGACCACAAATATTTTGAAAATAGAAAACAAAAATGCCGACCACAAAAGGCCTGCGAGAGTCCACGAGTCCACATTACATTAAGTAAAAATATTTAAGAAAACTAAAAACTAGAAGGCGCGATGCCTTAGGCGTCCTCGTCGTCACTGTCGGAGCCGGTGAGGTCGACGAGCGTCTGCGCCGGGCCAGCCCAGGGGAACACCGTCTCCTAGGTTGCGGCGGCATCGTCCGCCAGTGGCTGTATTGCCGCTGGATGGGTTGGCGACTGCGGGCACGACGCTCTTCGTCCTTCGCCTCGGCGTCACGCTCCAACTGATAGAGCCGCTCGCCCTCACGGCGCTCCTCCGCGAGCCTGCGTTGCCGCCATTACTCCAGGTACATCTACTCCTGGGCCGGCGTCGCCCCAAACCAGATGGGCGGCACGCTGACCCACTCGCGCACGTACCCGTCCCATGCGTAACGCTCGGGCTTGACGGGGCTCGGCGCCGGCTCGAGGGACGGCGGGGCCAGCGGCAGCACAACGTAGTCGCCAGCAGCAGAGAGAGCCGTGGCCTTTGCCAGCCATGCCTGGTACGCCGCCTCCTCCTTATCCTTCTTGCGTCGCTCCTCATCTTTGTTTTCACGGAGAACAGCCACCAGCGCCGCCTGGTAGGCGGCCTCCGCCTCCTGGTCCTCGTCACGCATGACGAGGGGTGGCAGAGTGCCAACCATGTCGCAGGCTTGGATACACAGGTCGTCCGTGCTCCATCGACACGGAGGCGAAAGAAGCAACTAAGCTACTACCGCACACCAACACTCCTAGTGTGCAAGGTTGTGCCCATCAGTCTGACTTGGCCGCCTAAATTCCCTGGACACATTGTTCAGTACTCAGATATTATTAAAGAGTGCGATCATTTTACTATGGCCTTGAAAAGTTATTTTTGTATTTTTGGATCTGTAATATTATCATTTACTTTAGAAAACACAACTCATTGACCCTCTTAGTATGTTTCATTTCATTTCTGACCTGCTAGTCAAATTCTCAAGCCAAGGTTTGTGTATTTGTGTGGTGTGAGCTATTGTTTTTAGCTGTCATATTACGATTTGAAAAAACGAGGCATTGGTGGTGACTCATGCTCAAGTTTATTTTTGTGAACCTTGTTTATTTTGCTTAATGCATAGCTCTTTTTTTATGACGGTTCTCCAAATTCTCCCCAAAGGGTTATTTTTAAGATGTGCTTCTAACGACCAAGTCAGGTTGTATTGTTTTTCCAAAGCATGGTTAATCTTTATAGGGTTTACATCTATACATCAAAATGCACGGTTCATATTTGATAGAGTGACTCTTGTTGTAGGTGTGCACAGTTCTAACAATGCAATTTGGAGGTTCCCATAGCGTAAATATACCTGATGCGGTGATAAACTTGACCACTGTCATCTATATATCAAAAGGCTCATGTTCATATTTGATACGGTGAGTCTTGTTGCGGGTACGCATGGTCCCGACAATGTAATGTAGAGGTTCCCCCTTGCGTAATCTGGTTGATCTGCAATCGACTTGATCAATGTCATCTATATATCAAAAGGCTCGCGTTCATATTTGATAGGGTGACTCTTGTCGCGGGTACGAACGGTTCCGAGCATGCAATCTTGAGGTTCCCCCTTTACGTAATCTGGTTGATGCATGATCAAATTGATCAATGTTGTCTATCTATCAAAAGGCTCACGTTCATATTTGGTAGGGTCACTCTTATTGCCAGTATGCATGGTTCCTACAATGCAATATGGAGGTTCCCCTTGCGTAATCTGGTTGATGCGTGATCAACTTGATCAACGTCGTCTATATATCAAAAGGCTCTCGTTCATATTTGATAGGGTAACTCTTGTTGCGGGTATGCACGGTTCCGACAATGTAAACTGAAGGTTCCCCTTGCGTAATCTAGTTAATGCCTCTTGTTGCGGGTATGCATGGTTCGGACAATTCAATCTAGAGGTTCTCCTTGCGTGATCTAATTGATGCGATCGTCGATGTGCTCATTGTCATCTATACATCAAAATGCTCGCATTCATATTTTATAGGATTGCTCTTGTTGTGGGTACACACGGTTCGAACAATGAAATCTGGATGTTCTCCTTGTGTCATCTAGTTGATGTGGTCTTCGACGTGCTCATTGCTATCTATACATCAAAATGCTCACGTTCATATTTGATAGGGTTGCTCTTGCTGCTGGTATGCACGGTTCCGACAATGCAGTCTGGAGGTTCCCATAGCGCAAATATACCTGATGCGGTGATCAACTTGATCAATGTCGTCTATATATCAAAAGGCTCACGCTCATATTTGATAGGGTGATTCTTGTCACTACACACCTGGAAAAGTCGTTGGACGCCGGAATTGATTGCCGCCTTTTCGAATTCGACGAGCTCGACCTCGCTGTGGCCTCCCGTGGCCTCGGCCTTACCGCTAGAATCCTCTCGGCTCGTCCAGCAAAGGGGCACGGCTCTCGGCCGGCGTGGCCGGCAATGGAGCAGGGCGCAGCCATCGCGCCACAGGGCGCGACCGGCAGGGCTGGGCGAGGCCGACGAGGACGAGGCCCGGCCGGCTGCCGACGGTCGACGGGCACGGCCGGTTGGATGAAGGGACGGCGCCGGCTAGGCTGGAGTAAGGAGCTCTTTTCCAGATTTACAATTTGTTTTTACAGTATATGTTCGGCTGTAACTAAAATGGAGCCTTAAAATGTCTTTTTTTTTGTCAACCCTTATCCTATTTCTACGGTTTGTAAGTTTAAGGAGTATGCTAGAGATGGTCTAAAACCACTATTTTGCATTTATCCTTGGCGGGTGTGCTAATAAACAAATGCTGATGTGATAGCGCCAAACTGTTATGTGTACGAGGACTAGCACGTCGGGATGAATCGAACGCGTATGCAGAATCTTGTGCCTGTCGGGGAGTGTTGTCTTCAATGTGTGAGCACGTGCCTCATCAAATGCCACGGGGGTTGAGACTAACAGGGATGGGCGGCTGTCTTTTACTGGTAGAGGCTGCCTGAAACTGCTGCGTATTGGAAAGTTTAGACAGGGGCGACCGCAGCAGCGGGCTGTCACGGATGTTAAGACTCCGGGCGGGGTCGTCTGACTATACCGGGCAGAGGCTGCCTGAAAACTTCTGCCGAGTAGAAAGTTGTAGCAGCACACGTCGCTGCTTGTTGTAGCCGCTCCTCATGACTTTGACCCCGTCGTAGAGGCTGGCTTCCAAGTATATCCGCCAAGCGGGCGATTTTTCGGCCGCCCGCAGCACGGCGGCACGCACACGCCCGGCAGCACGGCACGCCCGGCAGCACGGCCCGGCACGGGCTAATCGTGCCGTGCCAGGCACGAGGCACGCACTGGGCCGTGCCTGGGCCGCGACCCTCAGCCCGCGTGCCAGCACGACACGGCACGGATTCTAGCGGGCGGCCCGTGGCACGGCACGGCACGCAGCCCGGCGGCACGGCACGATTGGCCCGCCTCGATGGATGGGGGAGCGGGACGGGGGAATCGGCCCAATCGGGGATAGCGGGACGGGGGAATCGGCGATTAGCGGGGAGGGGGCGGGCCACGACGCGACGCAGGGGGCAGCGACGCGACGCAGCGTCGCAGCGGGCAGCGGGGCCCCCAGACGCGCAGGCGCCGCAGTCCTCGATCGATGGGGGAGCGGGGGGTTTCGCTCGGCTGTTGGGACTTGGGAGGGGTTTAGAGGGAGGTTAGAGTTGGTTTAGAGCGGTTTAGGATATGGTTTGGGTATTTATGTAAGAAAATTCATATATTCGAAAATTTGATCGTTAGAGGGTCAAATTTGTCCGAAAAATGACCAATTTTTTGCTATAAATAGGGCTGCCCAGCCCACATATTTCTCACACTCAAACATGGATGACCATGACAATACTAGCTTCCCACTCTCCGATTTCGGTCTTGGGGATATGGAGTATAGTCTCTACCCTAGTAGTACCGATCACACTACCATGCCCCCACCCGAGCAACATGCCTATACCATGCCCCCACCCGAGCAACCTGCCTATACCGATCATCACACTCTTGAACCCCATACCGATCCGAGTGCCGAAGCCGATGGTCACACCAATTCGAGTAGTGGGACGGGTTCCTCCACCACCGTTGGTGTAAAGCAAAGAGGTCGTCGTAGAACCTCCGCGGTGTGGGAATCATTCGATGAAGAAATCTCCATGGTGGACGGTGTCCGGAAGCTGAATGCAAGGTGCAAAAGGTGCAAGAATAAATATACCGGAGAAGCCAAGGTAGGAACCGGCCACCTGAAGAGGCATGTGGATGGCCAGGCCCAGGCGAATACAACGAGCGCGTCGAGCTCGGCAGCTGTGCAAACTCATCTCTCCTTCAACCCTGACGGTACGGTACACAATTTCACCTAGGATGCTAATGTTCAGCGAGAAGGTCTATGCCGTCTTATTGCTTCCAATGATTTACCACTAGGCTTTGGTGAATCTGACGGTTTCGTAGAATATATTCAAACTTGTCATAATCCTAATTATAGACCAGTTTCTAGACAAACTACAAGTAGGGATATTAAAAAGCTATACAAAACTGATAAAGAGAAAATAAAAGAAGAATTTTCTACGTGCACTTTTTCAGTGTCGTTAACATCTGATATCTGGACTGGTCGGGCAAAGCAAGACTACATTAGTGTGGTAACTCATTATGTTAACGAACATTGGCATCTACAAAAAATAGTCATAGGATTTGAATTAATTGATGTAGCACACAGTGGTCCAAACATTGCTGAAGCTATACTAAAAGTTGTGAACGATTTTAATCTTGCTGACAAGGTTTTCTCAATAACTTTGGATAATGCTTCAGCAAATACGAGTGCAATGAATACTCTGACTCCTATATTCTCCATATATGCTGCATCCTTATTAATGCATCAACGTTGTGCTTGCCATATCATTAATCTTATTGCTAAAAGTGCGTTACATTTATGTGAACCACATGTTGAAGTCATACGCATTGCAATATCTTATTTTTCGCATTCAACTCAACGAATTACAAACTATAAGAGATATTATCTTGCTATAGGGTGCGTTCCTCATAAGTATAATTCAGACATGCCTGTTAGATGGAACTCTACATATTTGATGCTTAAGTCAGTTATCCGAGACAGAGTTCCGTTGAATGGCTTTATTAATGCAAATTATGGGGTTGAACCTCTAATTAGCGAAGAAACTTGGCACGTTATTACAGCATTGACTGCATTTCTTGAGTTGTTCTATGATGCAACAGTTACTTTGTCTATTGTTTATTACCCGACATCTCCTTTGATGGTGCATACCCTATTAGACATTGCTAGTCATCTAAAAGCATATGAAGGGGATGCATTGTTACTTAATGTTGTTGCTGACATGAAAACCAAGTATTTAAAATATTGGCAGCAAATTCCACTGTTGTATGCATTTGCATTTATCTTGGATCCTAGAGCTAAACTTGAAGGGTATCGTAGTGCACTCAATGTACTATCTGCATCCCTAAGTTTAGATTATACTGACGACTTCAATAAGGCTCGTGAGAAGCTTTTTGAAGTTTTTGCTAAGTATGAGGAAAAATATGCCGGAGTTCGAATGCAACGACCTCCACCAGCACCTACTGCAGGTAAAAAGAGAGGAGCATGGAGCAAGATATTTGGTTCTTCATCCTCCTCAACCGCCGGAAGCTCTTCCACGTCAACATCTGTGCTTCAAGGTGGCGGGAGTTAGCGAAGTACCTCAACAGTGACAAAGTCATGTACGATTTAGATAGTGAGGAAGACTTCAACTTACTACAGTGGTGGCAAGAACACAAGCTTACATTTCCGGTGCTCTCCATATTAGCACGTGATGTGTTATCGGTGCCTGTTTCTCACGGTGTCATCGAGTCAGCTTTCAGCCTTGCTGGAAGAATAATTGAGGAGAGAAGAACTAGTCTCGCTCCAGATATGGTAAGAACACTGATGTCCGTCAAAGATGGGGAGTTATCAAGAAGGAGAGCGCAACACACTGCAGAAAACACAGAACTACTTGCCATGTTTGAAGAAATGAACTTTGAAGAAGACCCGGAAGATTAGTCGAAGACTTGTAGTGTAGTCATTTTCTTATCATTTTGTAATTTTCTTTCCCTTTTGTAATTCTAGAGCATGGCTTTGTACTCTTTTACTTCCCAGGGATGGAAGGTTTTAATGAGGCAGCCACTAATAAAGCTCAACATTTATCCCAGATGATACATTATTACATTGCCTTAATTTTTTCGCAGGGATGCATTATTGCTGCCGTGCCTAACGTGCCTAACGTTACATTTTTTTCCTATAAAAAGGGATGCCCACTTTCTCATCTCTCACACTCAAACTCCATCTCATTTTCCACACACAAACATGGCTGCTCCTCTTCAAAACATTGTTCTGAGACAACCTAGTCCCATCTGGAGGTACTATGATGAAGAATCCGTTACAAATGACGAAGGTCTGACCAAGCTTTTTGCAAAGTGCAAAGAATGCGGTAAGAAGTTGAGCGTGCACCTAGATGATGGCAGGTATGCTGGAACCGGCCACCTGATGAGGCACAAGACGACGCACGTCAAGGCAGCCGAGGCGGCGGCTATAGCTGCGGCTACGGGGCAAGGTTGAAAGGATCCCATTAGTCAGTTGTAGTATTTGTATTATTTTTTCTTTCTCTATCTTTTAATCTTTTAGTATTTCTAGAGCATGGCTTGTACTCTTTTACTTCTTTGGGATGGAAGGTTTTAATGAGGCGGGCGCTAATAAAACTCTAGATTTATCCCACATAATACTCTAACCGTCTAACGTGCCTAACATGCCTAGCGTGCCTAACGTGACATCTTTTTCCTATAAAAAGGCATGCCGGCCCTTCTCAAGTTCTCATTTCTCACACTCAAAAGTCTCAAACTGCATCTCATTTTACACACACAATACAAACATGGATGGGAGAGGCTCCAGAATCTGGGACTACTACGATGCTGAAGTAGTTACGGAAGGTAGAAAATCTGAGCTAAAAGCACGGTGCAAAAGATGTGGTAAGTTGATGCGCATTGCCTGCCACGGTCCAGTAAACATCCTTACTAGGCACAGAGCAGTACACATCAAGAGAGACGAGCTGGCCGCGGCTGCCGGGCAAGGATGAACAATCCAAATTAGTTTAGTTCCAGTCTTGTAATTTTTTTAGTTCAATTCTAGTCTTGTAATCTTTTTATTTCTACTTCTTTTACTCGTTTAGCATTTCTAGAGCATAGCTTGTACTCTTTTACTTCTTTGGGATGGAAGGTTTTAATGAGGCAAGCGTTAATAAAATTCTAGATTTATCCCACATAATACTCTACATTTTTTGCAATTTTCTATATTTTTTCCGGTAATTTTTTGACATTTTTTCGCATCTCGCTCAGACTAGTATTTGGTAGTATAGTGCAGCGTGCAGTGTGTAACTGTGGTAGCGAGGGAAAATTGCAGCGATGCAGCGTGGCAGCGATGCAGCGTATAATGCAGCGTGCCAGAGAGGCCAGCATGCAGTGTGTATAGCAGCGATGCAGCGACCAGAGACCAGAGAGCAGCGACGCAGAATTGCAGATTGCAGCGTGCCAGGCTGCCAGCGCGCACCGCGCAGCCCGCAGCGAGCCAGGCCAGCGAGCGGCGACGAGCGCCAAGCCAGGCGGGCCAGCTAGCGCTAAGCGGGCGGCGTGCTGGCGGGCAGCGTGCGGCGGCCCAGCTAGGCTACGCGACGCGTGCGGCGCGACCCAGCGGTGGTGGGCGGCACGGCACGGCCCGGCTAATAGTCGTGCCGTCGTGGGCCGGGCCGTGCCAGGCACGTTTAGCGCGGGCCGGGCCGTGCCGTGCCGGGCCGGCCCGTTTGGCCAGCTATACTTCCAAGGCACTTGATGACCTTTTTAAATGGTGAAAACTACATACGTGGTAAAAATGAATCAATGGGGCGTCGGCCTTCATCTACCACCGGTCTGCTATAGACTGGCAGGTCAGCAGAGAACGGTCGGCGCAAGTTGATGTCGGCAGGGCTGCAAGTTAATGCGTGTCACTGGTTACGTCCGTGGGCGATAAAATGTTGATGATCGCCAAAAAATGAGGAGATGGGCAGCACGATTGGTGTCATTGGGGATAGGTGGCGAGGCAATGGAAAACGACCTTCGCGGATGACGGCACGGGTAACGCAATGTTTAATGCATTTTTGTCTTCGCAAAGGCTCTCGGATGATACTACCTCCGACCTGGGTTATTGGTCCCTTTCCTAATTTGTGTCAAATTTTGATTAAAGATTAAACTAATAAAATGTTAATGCATGCCAACAAAAATTATATCCTTAGATTCATATTTAAACATACTTTTCAATGATACAAAATTTATTGAAATGTATGAATATTTTGTGAGTTAAATTTATGGTTAAAATTTAGCACAAAATACAACGAGGGCCAATAAACCAGGATGGAGGTAGTAGATGGGATATGTTTTTACACTATGTGGATTATAAGGTCAATCACCGCAGGGCAAAAGTTTTTATGTAAAAACCCAACAAACACACATCTTGATTAAAAAGATGTGTGTGGCTAGGCCTCAGTCGACCGCGAGTCAAGTGACAGAACAACAAAGAGAGAAAAGGAAAACTAAAAAGAAGGTTTTAAACGGATCTCAATGTATGATCGCAAGGATATAGCTTCGACTGAGACTTAATGAAGTTTCAATTGACTGAGACTTAGCAAAGCCGTTAAAAAACAGTTTTGCTGAGTCTCAATTTTGCATGGAGGGGGCGGATGGTCCTGTCAAGACGATAAAGAGGGTGCAGATCACCGCCGATGCGGAGGACGACGAATGTTGATATTGAATGTAAATTGTTTAGATGTCGCCACAAAAATGATCATGCAATCTGTTCGGTTCCAGAGGTTGCAGGGACATAAAGATGAGTTGGCGGCTGCGGACTACGAGGATGCAGACATGGATGCTGCCTACACGGCGGCGACGGCACCACCTTGTTCGAGGAGGAGAATGCCGGTCCAGCGGGGATGAAATTCACGGACTGCCGAGCTAATGTTCTTTTGCATTCGGGCATTAAAAAAACTAATCATACTTGTCTCTTTTTGGTTGTGCTTGGGCATGCGATGCTGAGCTATTGTTATCTGGCGTGCCTTGTGGATCAAAGCACATTTGAATTTGAAATTACTGGCGGGCATATACATGATAGATTGGATGGCGGCATCCCGCATGTGTGTCCGTGGACTGGCCCTCCCTGTCCGGGAACGGGTCTGGGAGGAAATTTGCTGGTCGCCGTTGCAGATGCCCTAAGATCTTGCTGAAAAGGTGATAAAATGGCCAGACCTGATGCAGAGGCATGGCTCGTCATCGGAAGCCATACCAAAAGACTCTTCCTTCCCAAGGGGTGTCCTTAAAGATGAGCATTGATGCCGGATCACCTCTGCTCTGAATCCGACCAATTGGACTTGCGCCACCAGACTGAGTAAGGCGGGGGAGATGGCGGCGTTCAAAGATGGATAACGACACCGACGTGCCACCGATGTGATGACCACATCAGCTAACCATAACGAAAAAGCTTCCACAAGTCCAAAACCCAGCACACCCCATTCCCATCGACTCGATGTGCCCATCTCCAACACAAGATGCATCACAGGGCACTTCCCAGCGTTCCCATATGCCAGCCCCCCACGAACACATAACATAAATGCAGAAATGTTCATTTCATGGTGTCGCGTTATTCCCCCTGCCTTTTGGTTGGCAAAGTCAAAATGCAAACGCGCGAGTCGGGCGTCGCGACAAAACTGCCTAACAATCAAAATGAGGGTCGAAAAAAGAGGGGGAACGGTGCTTTGCCTAGCCATCACACCACCCCGGGTTGATCATTCCATATTCGAGGGGGCTTAGCAAAAACGGAGAAATCTCCACATATTTGCATTAATGATGCCTTTGCCAAAAAAAATATTTTTGTAGAAGAAGCTTTTGATGCTTTGATTCAGGCCATTTGTGACATAACATGTTCATGATATAAAAGAGAAATGCAGGGTAGAGAGTCGGTAACAACAAATACACAAAAATGTCAACACGTGCGATCAACTTCGGCAGTGGTAGATAGAGTGCAGGCTAACAATCAAGAGCGGCATATAAGGACATCTTTCTGCTCCGAAGAATGAAAATTATGCGCTCCCCTTCTCCATGTGATGGTTGCGCGTTGAAAATGTGCCGCAGAACTCAGCCTCCTATCTCATATCCCACACCTATGACAGTAACGATCAAAACAAAGTAATGTTAGAAACATATGAAGAAGGCCAACAAATTGTCTGGAAACTAAATGATCAAAAAAATGCATCCAGCGCAGCCCCGCGGCGAAGAAGGATGCATATGCCGGACTTGCCAGACCGTAGCAGCTTGTAATCTGTGTCCTTAGCGTTGCTAAATGCATCCGGAAGCTGTCATACAAAAATAGTGATCCCACGGCATACATCATGTACAACACGCCGTCTACCACTATGGCGCATGGGTCATCGTTCGGAATGCATGGTTTCTTTGGGAAGATAGACTTAGATACCTCGACGACCCACCGGTCACCGCGCTCTGCAGTGACGCGAAGACGGAACACGCCGAGCTCCTCGCCTGGCTCAGCATGCGCTTGAGGATATCCGTCGAAGAAGGCCTTGTCGCTGTCGATGATGCGAAGCAGGCACAGACGGCGGAATGGATGTGCTGGATGATGTCATCGCGAGGGAGCCAGTGACAATTTGTAGAGATGGCCCCCAGGATTGTACGCTTAGTGTATCCCCTTGGGCAGCCCCTTTCTCTCACAATGACTTCGCCGCCGTTGCATGCGAGGACGGTCTCGAAACCAACCTGCCCGGCGAGCGCCGCTACGACCTCCGAAGCCTTTGGAGCTAACGCATGGTCCAGGAGCTCCATAGAGGCCTCCGAAGCCGCGGGAGGTGCCTCCAGTCGCTCGTAGGCAAAGCCAACTGCACGATGACCCCAAGCATAGGGGGGCTGCGGTTTGCGATGAACTCCGCCTGGAACTCCTTTCTTGATGCCAGATAAAGCCACTCCATCGACACCGCGCTGGAATGCAGAAGGCTCTTCAAGCCATCAACGCGACGGAGAACTTCCTCTACGAGCTCGCTTAAGGAAAGAACCTTGTGCGTGGATGCCTCACCGTCGCTTGTGGTGTGTGGTACGATGGCGGGCCATGGGTGCTGCGAACGGAGGAATGGTTGTGTGGGGGCGAAAGTGATGATACTGGTGGTTCTCGCATGGTGGTGTATGTCCCTGCCGGTGCATGGCGCTAACGAGCATGTGGGGCCACCCGAAAATCGGCTTTTGCTCGCCAGCATGCACCTATGGCGCGATACCCAACACAGTGTCACGGACGGATACGGGCAGCGGCGCAGGTAGGTCCAGACTCTAGAGCGTTTGACTAGTACCCAATCGTTGGTCATGCCATGGTCAAACAGCCATGCGCGCGCGAGAGGTCATGCCCGTTATAATTCTGCATGCAGTACGGGGAGTACAGTTAGCATGCATGTGCGTACCTCCTGTGGTGCCCATGTATTCCTGTGAAAACCGAAAAAGAATGTTGTAGCCCGCTGAAAATTGCATCTAGTTGCACGCCATGGGGAGAACTGCCTCCAGTTGTATCCAGATTACACGGGGAGAACTGCCTCCAGTTGTATCCAATAATTTTTTTACTAATATTGCAATACACACACACACACACAGAAAAAGTGGCATGAAGATGGGGATCTTTTATATGCTAAACACACTAGCCTGTGCGTAGCTCGGTGTACAGAGAACGGTGGCATGGTCGAGGAGCTAGTGTGCAATGACCAGGATTCACATGCTGGCACGGCGCGCAACAGTGCGCCCACAAGAATTAAACGGGATGCAGCCCACAGCAAAAAATAATCACAGGGACAAGAAACGGGAAGGTTCAAACCTTCGGTGAACAGTTCAACAAAAAACATCCTGGAACCTTTCGGATTGCTGCTCCTGGTCCTCTGTCTGTGGGCCTGGCGTCCAGCCAGCTAGTGCTGCGTGCAACAGTGCTGTTGCAGCTACTGTGGTCCACGTTAGTCTAAAAGAAGAAATAAGCAACAATCCCCCTATAAAACGAAAATACAAATAAGGTAAGAGGATGGTGCAGATCCCAAAGCTAGTGTGCGCTCATGATTGCAGCCACTACAACAAAGCTTCATAGGTTTGCTTTTGTCTATATATATATATATATATATATATATAGGTAAAAGCTATTCTATCATAAACTGCTACGTAACTAGTTAAGGCATGCTAAACATTTAACGGTTTAAAAGTAAGTAAAAAATATGAAATAAATAGGGGAGCCTCACTGTAATATAATAAGATGATCCAACGGTGTGATTGTGAAAATATGCATTGATGTGTCCTCAGCGAAAAAAACTAGCATTTCAGCTCAATACAGGATCAATATATATTGAAACATTTGTTCTTTTTGTCCAGGACACATGCAGTCAAAATTTTTCAATCCATCCGTTGGATCATGTTATATTATAGGTGTGATGGTTCAGTATTTTTTTCAGGATTTTTGAGAACTTTTATACCGTCCAAAACCTTAACTAGTTCTGTGGCAAGCTATTGTATATATCCAATTGGATGTAAGGCATCATGAGCTATTATTGTTGACATTACCCTTGAGGTAAAAGGTTGGGAGGCGAATTTATAAGGCCCCATCTTTCTCTGTGTCTGATTAAAACTTTGAACCCATAAATATCGCGTGAGTGTTAGCAATTGTAAAAGACTAAATGATAGTTGAGTATGTGGAGTTTGCTAAATCAAAGCTCTGACATAGACTCTTCCTAAAAATAAGATGAATTATAATTGTTTGATGACTGATAACACGGTTTGTTAGTTTTCAAGAAAGTTTATGATCTATACTTTAACATGTGAATAGTTGTCGGAGTAATTGGACACGGATACCCCGAAGATGGCGAGACGATATTTCAAGACATCGGGGCTAGCAAAGCCCCTCAGTCCGACTTCTCGGTCATTGGCCGATCGGTCACGATCGCTTACCACCGAAGCCGATCGCCGACCGCCGATCAAGGCCACTCAGCCGATCGCCGATCGCCCGATCATACCACCCAACAGCCGATCACCGATCGCCGACTACCACTCAGCCGATCATTGGTCATTGACCGCCGACCGCCGACCGACCACCAGCCGATCACCGACCGCACCACTCAGTCGATCACTGGTCAGCCGATCACGCCACCAGCCGACAATGATCGCAGCCTCGACGCGACCCGACCGACGGCCGCATGCAAGACTGCTCACGTGTCACCCCAGCCATCATGTACAGTGTCACTTGTCCCTGGGCACTATTTATGAAGTGACCCAGGAGACAAGGATGACACCCCACCATGCCTACCTAGCTTACTTCCTAAGCTACCCACATAGGAAGTAAGCTAGCCTTTGCACACATCCATCCATCCAGGGGATGGACTCACGCATGAGCACCCACATGCATGCTCACGGCCATGAGCATGGCCGGCCACTAGCATGCCACATATGAGGCATATACAAAGCCAGATGCCCATAGCACTGAGCTCAGATACAGCTCAAGGAGCACTCTGTACCAGATATACCAGATATACTCAGACATGCAGGAGTAGGGGTGTTATCTCTCCGAAGAGCCCCGAACCTGGGTAAACTAGCGCGTGCTACTCGCATACCCGTCCCTGGATATTCCGGCAGCAGTCTTGCCCTCACACGAAGCCACCTTGTGGCATATGTCGTCTAGCACCCCCGTGAGAATACCACGACATTTGGCGCCCACCGTGGGGCGGTACTATGCTACCACGCTGCTGCTGGTTTCGCAGTCCGGGCGGGACCCTTTTTTCGCCATCTTCGTCTTCTCCGCCGCGGCGTCGCGCCGTCTCTCCGGTAGTGCTCGGGGGTTTGACTTCGACCCGCCCCCGGAGCGGCCGTGCGGGACGGCGCGCCCTCGTCGTCGGCCTCGCCATGTTCGTCACCGTCGTTGCGCGACGCCGCCGAGCAGCGCTGCTGCTGGGCCTCGCTTCGGTCGGCCGCATCCAAGCGCCGTCGCGTCCGCCCCCCTCTGCGTTGCGCCTTGCTCTGGCCCAAACGCACGTTGGCTCCTCCATATACTATCTACAAGCTAGCTAGATGCTAGTCAAGCAATGGTCAAGCCATTAGCCATGCCACTACACAGAAAACCACTCGGATGTTTCCCATACACAAGCCATGAGTATTGCTTTGCCCATGTATTGGCCGGACAGTGGCCATATAATCCCTGCGCTCCACCGCGTGCGGCAGTCGTCGTGCTCCCTGCATTGGCGCTGCTCCTCGCCGCTCGTCGCTCCAGCTACCTTGCAGGCCACTCGGCCGCACCGTGCAGGCCCCTCGCGCCCGCAGCCGTGTCCAGCCACGGCTCCGCGCCGCTCCACCTCCTGCGGCCACCACCCCGCTGCTCCTCTCTCACTTTGTAGTGTGTGTAGGATCGTTGAAGGCAAGAGTGTCTAGAGGGGGGGTGATTAGACAACTCGACTAGATAAAAAATTGAGCCTTTTGATTGGAATGGATTCTTAGCAAGTTCACAATGATAACCAAGTCAAGCATCATGCATACAAGTCGGGCAACAAACTAAGCATGCAATTCTAGAGTATAGGGCAGCGGAAAGTAAATTGCATGAATAGTAAGGAAGAGATTGTGAAGAGCAAACGCAATTGGAGACACGGAGATTTTTCTCGTGGTTCCGATAGGTGGTGCTATCGTCAATCCACGTTGATGGAGACTTCAACCCACGGAGGGTAACGGCTGCGCGAGTCCACGGAGGGCTCCACCCACGAAGGGTCCACGAAGAAGCAACCTTGTCTATGCCATCATGGCTTACGCCCACGGAGGACTAGCCTTACTCGGGGTAGATCTTCACTAAGTAGGCGATCTCCTTGCCCTTACAAACTCCTTGGTTCAACTCCACATCATGACGGAGGCTCCCAAGTGACACCTAACCAATCTAGGAGGCACCACCTCCAAAAGGTAATAGATGGGGTTGGTGATGATGAACTCCTTGCTCTTGTGCTTCAAATGATAATCTCCCCAACACTCAACTCTCCTCACTGATTTGGCTGTGGTGGAGGAAGGGATTGAGTGGAAAGCAACTTGGGAAGGCTAGAGATCAAGTTTCATATGGTGGGAGTGGAGCAACTTGATCTCAACACAAGGGTAGGTAGTTTTCTTCTCGAAATGTAAGGTAGGAGTGGTAGTTCTTTCGATGGCTCTCTCCACGAATGAAGAGGAGGTGGAGGGTATTTATAGCCTCCACACAAAATCCAACTGTTACACACATTTGACCAATCTCGGTCGGACCGAAGTTGACAACTCGGTGAGACCGAAAGTTCAAATCTTGTGAGCGTTGGGATTTTCAGTGGGACCGAAAATACAATCTCGGTTAGTCCGATTCTTCCAAAGTCTAGGGTTTGCCAATTTGGTGGGACCGACTTTCTCATCTCGGTGACACCGATTTGAGTACGAAGATTCTGAAGCTTGGCAACACCAATTTCGAATGACCGAGTTTGGAATCGGAAAATCCGAGATTCTTAGGGTTTGGGTATATGGTGAGGTGGTTCATCTCGGTGTGGCTGAGATTGGAATCGGTGGGACCGAGATTACTTATGAGTTTATGTTGGAGTGAAAGATTGCTGAAAGTTTGAGAGATAAATCACTAAGCACTTGAGCAACCAGATCATCATCATAACCTCATCCCCTTTTAATAGTATTGGCTTTCCTATGGACTCAATGTGATCTTGGATCACTAAACCAAAAATGGAGTCTTGAGCTTTTGCCAATGTTTTCCTTAGCATTTTGAGGGGTCCACATCATCATTCATTGCCATGCCAGAGTGATTGACTTTCCTGAGACATACTTGATAAGAGTATTAGTCCAACCACAAAGTATGTTGTCATTAATTACCAAAACCACCTAGGGAGCAAATGTGCTTTCAATCTCCCCCTTTTTGGTAATTGATGGCAACACACAGAAAAAGATATCAAAGCTTACTGAAAGAAGGACAGGATTATCATTAAAGCTTTGACAAACATGTAGTACACAAGCTCCCCCTACAAGTGTGCAAGATTTTAGATTTTGGTTTTGGACTACCACAAGCACACATGAGAGAAAAGCAAGATGTGCTACATGCAGCTTGGCTATATGCATCAGAGCAGATGAAGGTAAATAAGAGGAGATACATATGTGCATGGTGATTTCTTGCAAACAAGTATTCACAAGCAAGTCACCATCATGCACATTCTGCAAGATGCATATACTTACCCTGAAGTTCCTTGGTATTTTACCTGAAGAAATAGACTTGGGAAAAACAAGGTTAGATAACACAAGAATAGTTCTTCAACCAATAGCAAGAACATCAAGAGTACCAAGCCAGGGATGACATGTATAAGGAGTGTCTCAAGTTGAGCACTAGCTTGAATCAGCCAACATGTCTCCCAAGACTGAAAGATTTACAATGAGCTCTGAGAGAATTTTGCCTTTTATAAGATACCAATTTTGATCTTTTAAAATACCAATTGTACTTTTCAGAAGATACCAATGGTGAGAGCAAAAGAAGCAAAATCAAGAGAATAATGCCAATTGTATTATCACAGAGAAAAATATATGGCAAAGCTTTGATGTGATCCTCTCCCCCTTAAGGTAAGATTTTTCTTTTCTCCCTTATCCTCCAATCTCCCCTTAAGCTCCCCCTAAATCTTCTCCCCCTTTGACATCAAGTGCCGAAAAGGACAGTAAACCAGGAAGGGCAGGAAAGATGGAAGGAAAGAAGTGGGTTCCTTAAGAATCACAACTGAGCAAATTAAGTATGCAGAAGAGATCAATTTGATGAGCTGTGAAAATGATATTCTGGTGAATGTAAATCGGTGACACCGAATTGATATGGATCGGTGAGTCCGAAAGTCAGAGACTTAGGGCAGATCCTTTTTCGGTCAGACCGAAGTATTTAAATCGGTGACGCCGAGTTTAATTCCAAGGAAATACAGAAATAATTCAGCTCACTTTGCAAGAAATGTTTCAGAAGATTTGCAATGAATTTGTAAATGATTTTCAGGGAATTTATTAGAGCTAAAGGATATACACAAGAACAGAAGAAACAGAAATGAAAAAGGTTGCTAGAATGAAGTTTTTTTTTTTAATAATAAGCAAGGAAACTCAATGAGAGAGCATAAGAGAAAAACAGAAAAACTCCAAAACATATGTACTTCATCTAGATAGGGGTCGGCGACAAAGTCACCTATGTTTGAGTATATTGACTTAGGAGTCAAATGAGAACATTTGATCATAGGTCATACTCATCGATTAAGCTCAAAATGGGGTTACCATTTTTCGATTAAGCATTTGATGTGATCACATCTTTTGAAGCTGCTTGTACTCATGTCTTTGAGCAAAGCTTTTTCAAGATGTGAAAGACATACCTTGGGCTTGTTGTTGCTTGTTCTCATGTAGGTGAACTTGATGTTGATGCTCATAGAACATTTTCAAGTGTAGTTCATCTTCCTACATGGGTTAGGCAAGCAAGGAAATTCTCAAGAATATCCAATATGACATGAGTGAAGTACTAGAAGTATATGGTGTCAAAAGGATATGTGGAATTTTGTTCCTTGAACTCAACATCCCAAGAGCTAGATACTTGGTCAATGACAAGATTACTCATGATTTGAGTGAGTGTGATAATCTTGTAGAATGTAGTCCATCCAAGTACCTGCAAGGAGTTAGATGCAATACAAGGGAGCAAATGTGTCCAAGACATATGATCATCATCATAAGAGAAATATCAAGGATTAGTCAATTTGGCTCATGCCTTGTATGCATTAATGGAGTTTTCACTCCAAGTTTGAAGCATCAATGATGTTCAACTCACTCCTTAAGCGACAAAACACTTTCTCATCAAGTGGTTTTGTGAAGATATCTGCAAGCTGTTTGTCAGTACGAACATGCTTAAGATCAATGTCACCCTTAGCAATATGATCACGAATAAAATGGTGACGAACTTCAATGTGTTTCGTGCGAGAGTGTTGCACGGGATTGTGTCCAATCTTAATCGCACTCTCATTGTCACAAAGCAAAGAAACATGTCTCGCATGTATCCCATAATCCTTAAGCATTTGTTTCATCCATAACAACTGAGCACAACACGAACCAGCAGCTATATATTCTGCTTCTGCAGTAGATAATGATATCGAGTTTTGTTTCTTGGATGACCAAGACACAAGGGATCGACCGAGAAATTGACATGTACCCGAAGTTGACTTTCTATCTATCTTGTCTCCGGCATAGTCCGAGTCGGAATAGCCAACAAGATCGAAAGAGGCCCTCTTAGGATACCAAATGCCAAAATTAGGTGTGTGTATCAAATATCTCACAATTCTTTTAACAGCTTTAAGATGACATTCTTTAGGAGCTGCTTGATATCGAGCACACATGCATACACTCAAGATTATATCGTGACGAGAAGCACAGAGATATAGTAGAGAACCAATCATGGATCGATAAACCTTTTGATCAACAGTGTTCTCCATCTTTAGTCAAGTCATTATGTCCATTAGTAGGCATGGGGGTTCTCATACCTTTGCTCTCTTGCATGTTGAACTTCTTGAAGAGATCCTTAGTGTACTTAGTTTGTGAGACAAAAGTACCCTCCTTAGATTGCTTGATTTGCAACCCAAGGAAGAACTTGAGTTCACTCATCATGGACATCTCATACTTCTCCGACATAAGTTTCCCAAACTTCTCACTAAAATCAGGGTTAGTTGAACCAAAGATAATATCATCGACATATATTTGGCACACAAATAGTTCACCATCAACCCTTTTTGTGAATAGTGTTGAGTCAATTTTTCCAATCTCAAATCCTTTTTCAAGAAGAAAGCTAGTCAAGCATTTATACCAGGCTCTAGGAGCTTGTTTAAGACCATAAAGAGCTTTGTGCAATTTGTAAACATGATTGGCCTTTTTAGGATTCACAAATCCGGGAGGTTGTTTCACATATACTTCCTCCTCTATTTCACCATTCAGGAAAGCACTTTTAATGTCCATTTGATAGAGAGTAATGTTATGGTGATTGGCATAAGCAAGAAGAATGCGAATGGACTCAAGTCTAGCAACGGGGCGAGGTCTCACCATAGTCCATACCTTCGACTTGTGTGTAACCTTGTGCTACGAGACGAGCCTTGTTGCGGATGACTTGTCCATCTTCATCTTGCTTGTTCCGAAACACCCATTTGGTTCCAATGACATTTTGGTCATCATTGGGCTTCTCTACCAAAGACCAAACGTTGTTCCTCTCGAAGTTGTGCAGCTCTTCATGCATAGCGTTCACCCAGTCCGGGTCTTCAAGCGCTTCTTCTACCTTCATAGGTTCAAGACTGGAAATAAATGAGTAATGCTCACAAAAGTTAGCTAAACGAGTTTTAGAGCGAGTGATTCTCCCGGAGTTGATGTCATTCATCATTTGTTCCACGGGATGGTCCTTCTTGACTCTTTCTCGAACTCGGGATAGCTTTTGTCGTGGTCGTGGCTGAGCTTCCTCATCTTCCTCATCTTCTTCTTCATCTGTGTTGTTGGTGTTGTCTTGAGGTGGTGGAGAAGGAGGTTGTGGTGGATCTTCTTGTCGCACTTCCTCATCTTGGTGAGTTCCACTTGTGGAAGCTTCCATGTTGCCTTGAGGTTCACCTTGCCGTGAGGTAGGGGGCTCCACATATGTAGATGAGGTACTCTCCTTCACTTCCATGGGACGAATCTTTCCAATGGATAAATCTTGAATGGCTTCCGATGGGTCCTTATCTCCTACATCAATAGGCATTTGCTCTACTTGCGAGCCATTAGATTCATCAAACTTCACATCTACCGTCTCTTCAACCTTTCGGGTGAAATTATTGTAGACACGGTAGGTGTGAGAGTTTGATCCATAACCAAGAAAAAACCTTCATGAGTTTTAGGAGCGAATTTAGATCGACGATGCTTATCAAGAATATAGCATTTTGAACCAAAGACACGAAAATATCCCACTTGGGGTTTGTTACCCGTAAGGAGCTCGTATGAAGTCTTGCCGAGAAGCTTGTGAAGATAAAGTCTGTTGATAGCATGACAAGCTGTCTCGACGGCTTCACCCCAGAAGTGTTTTGGTGTCTTGTATTCATCAAGCATTGTCCTCGCCATTTCAATGAGCGTTCGGTTCTTCCTCTCAACAACCCCGTTTTGTTGAGGTGTGTACGTAGCTGAGAACTCATGTAGAATCCCTTCCTCATCGAGAAAAGAGTCCACATGGGCGTTCTTGAACTCCGTTCCGTTGTCACTCCGAACCTTCTTGATCTTCACCTCAAATTGATTCTGAGCCTTTCTAGCAAAGGTTTTGAAGATTTTCTGAACCTGCGATTTGTCATCAAGGAAAAATACCCACGTAAATCTGGAAAAGTCATCAACAATAACTAGACTAAAGGAGTTACCACCAAGGCTTTTGTAAGCATTGGGACCGAAGAGATCCATATGAAGCAGCTCAAGCGGTCTCCTTGTGGTCATGATATTCTTCACAGGATGACTTCCACCTACTTGTTTTCCTGCTTGACATGCACTACAGAGTCTATCTTTGTCAAAGAAAACATCTTTAACACCAAGAATATGATCACCTTTGATTAGCTTATCTAGATTACGCATACCAACATGTCCAAGCCTTCTATGCCAAAGCCAACCTTTAGCAGATTTAGCAATGAAGCATGTACTAGGTTGGGCTTTCTTAGTGAAATCAACGACATATAGGTCACCTCTACGAATGCCGGTAAATACCATGTTATGATTGTCACGACGAAAAACTTGGCAATCTACTTTGGTGAATAGCACATTGAATCCAAAGTCAGCTAATCTAGACACGGAAAGCAAATTATATCCAAGTGATTCAACAAGCATGACATTTTTAATGGAGCTATCATGAGATATGGCCACCTTACCAAGGCCAAGTACCTTACCCTTGGAGTTGTCTCCAAAAGTCACATACTTGCGTGGACCATCGTTCTTTGCAAGCTCTCGAAACATGTCTTCATCTCCGGTCATGTGATCGGTGCATCCACTATCAAGAATCCACTCTTTTCCACCGGATATGTAGTCTCTCAAATTTGCCATAAGGCTGAGACTCTTCATGATCTTGTCTAGCTCGGTGTCCGAATCAGAGTAATCGTCATCTTGCTCATGCTCATCATCATATTGACCCATAGACAATTCATCATCAATTCCTAGGTCAATTTGACAACGACTTGCATCAGTTTTGTCAGAGTGACGATAATCATCGGAATGCAATACAAGAGCATTTCTAATTCGAACATTGATAAAACCGGGATCACCCTTCCTTTTCATAAGATCACGAAGCTCAAAAAAGCATTTATCAAAGTTGGGATCTTTGGGGCGCATCATATCAAATTCAACAGTCTTGCATAGAATTTCATCAAGACCTCTCAACGAGAAGTCCGGATAAAGTTCTTCCAAGAACTTCCACATAGCATAGGCGCACTCAAAGTTTGTGACGAGCTCAAGCAAGTTATCAGGCAAACCTCTAATGATAAGATTGACAGTTCTAAGGTTGCGAATCAAATCAAGCTCTTCATCTATAGTGGGGTGCAAGGGGTCAATTTGTGGTACATATGGGGTTTCAACATATTTGCGCAAGTTGTACATCTTAAAGATAGCAAGCATTTCAATCCTCCACGAGTTATAGGACACTCCATCAAGGATAGGCACTCTATGACTAACACTCCCAAGCGTGAACGTCCATCTTCCTCCAATGGTGTGCAAACCAAAGCAATGGAGACCAATGCTCTGATACCAATTGTAGGATCGTTGAAGGCAAGAGTGTCTAGAGGGGGGGTGATTAGACAACTCGACTAGATAAAAAATTGAGCCTTTTGATTGGAATGGATTCTTAGCAAGTTCACAATGATAACCAAGTCAAGCATCATGCATACAAGTCGGGCAACAAACTAAGCATGCAATTCTAGAGTATAGGGCAGCGGAAAGTAAATTACATGAATAGTAAGGAAGAGATTGTGAAGAGCAAACGCAATTGGAGACACGGAGATTTTTCTCGTGGTTCCGATAGGTGGTGCTATCGTCAATCCACGTTGATGGAGACTTCAACCCACGGAGGGTAACGGCTGCGAGTCCACGGAGGCTCCACCCACGAAGGGTCCACGAAGAAGCAACCTTGTCTATGCCATCATGGCTTCGCCCACGGAGGACTAGCCTTACTCGGGGTAGATCTTCACGAAGTAGGCGATCTCCTTGCCCTTACAAACTCCTTGGTTCAACTCCACATCATGACGGAGGCTCCCAAGTGACACCTAACCAATCTAGGAGGCACCACCCTCCAAAAGGTAATAGATGGGGTTGGTGATGATGAACTCCTTGCTCTTGTGCTTCAAATGATAATCTCCCCAACACTCAACTCTCCTCACTGATTTGGCTGTGGTGGAGGAAGGGATTGAGTGGAAAGAAACTTGGGAAGGCTAGAGATCAAGTTTCATATGGTGGGAGTGGAGCAACTTGATCTCAACACAAGGGTAGGTAGTTTTCTTCTCAGAAATGTAAGGTAGGAGTGGTAGTTCTTTCTGATGGCTCTCTCCACGAATGAAGAGGAGGTGGAGGGTATTTATAGCCTCCACACAAAATCCAACCGTTACACACATTTGACCAATCTCGGTCGGACCGAAGTTGACAACTCGGTGAGACCGAAAGTTCAAATCTTGTGAGCGTTGGGATTTTCGGTGGGACCGAAAATACAATCTCGGTTAGTCCGATTCTTCCAAAGTCTAGGGTTTGCCAATTTCGGTGGGACCGACTTTCTCATCTCGGTGACACCGATTTGAGTACAGAAGGTTACAGAAGCTTGGCAACACCAATTTCGGAATGACCGAGTTTGGAATCGGAAAATCCGAGATTCTTAGGGTTTGGGTATATGGCTGAGGTGGTTCATCTCGGTGTGACTGAGATTGGAATCGGTGGGACCGAGATTACTTATGAGTTTATGTTGGAGTGAAAGATTGCTGAAAGTTTGAGAGATAAATCACTAAGCACTTGAGCAACCAGATCATCATCATAACCTCATCCCCTTTTAATAGTATTGGCTTTCCTATGGACTCAATGTGATCTTGGATCACTAAACCAAAAATGGAGTCTTGAGCTTTTGCCAATGTTTTCCTTAGCATTTTGAGGGGTCCACATCATCATTCATTGCCATGCCAGAGTGATTGACTTTCCTGAGACATACTTGATAAGAGTATTAGTCCAACCACAAAGTATGTTGTCATTAATTACCAAAACCACCTAGGGAGCAAATGTGCTTTCACTGTGCACACTGCTTCCACTACCGTCCAAGCCTGCAGGCACTGCGGCTCCTCTTGCGGCAGTCCCGGCGTGTCCCTCGACCACCAGCCCGCCGCGCTGAAGCCTCCACGGCGCCTCCCAGACGGGCTCGCCTCGGCCACCCCCGGTCTCGCCTCACCCGGCCAGCAGTCGTGTGCCGCCGCCTCCACCTCGTGGGCGCTGAGGCCAGCGTGCGTCTCCTGTCGCCGCACCCTCTCTGCTGCGCATGCGCGCGCCATGACCGCCAACTTCCCATCGGCGGTTCCGCCCCACGCCCGCCTGCCTGGTGACTCGCCTCCGCGCCCTGCGCCTACAAAGCTTCGCCGCCACGCGCCCAAGCGTCCGGCCGCCCGGCTCTGCGACTCGGCTCCCGGCGGCCGTTCAACCATGCCCGTCGGGTGCTCCACCCCTCGCGTGCCGGCCCGCCGTTCGCCGCCTCCGACTTCGCTGCTAGCGGGTCCGCCTCAGCCAGAGCCCGCTCGGCCGGCTGCCCGCGACTGGCTCCCCGACGCTGCCCTCTGCTGGCGAGTCCAGCCATTGCCGCCCATGCCGGCCGACTCCTTGCTGGCCGACCCAGCTCCGCGCCCGCTCTGCTGCTGCTCGCGGCGGCAGCAGCCGCGTCCCGCCATTTCGCTTGCTCAAGCCGGCCGCTTCCCGCCCCACCGCCTCGCGTCGCTGCGCCGGCTCCCTGCTCCCGCTGGTCTTCCCGCCCTCGCCCGGGCTGCGGCGGGCAGCTCCGCCAAGCCGCGTCGGCCTCCCGCACTGGTCCGGCCTCCGCGCTGGCTTGCCGCCCCAGCCGGCTGCCGGCTCCGCGCCGGGTCTGCGACGTCCCGCGCCACCCTCGGCTTCGCCTCCGGACGACCCCTGCTGGTCCTTGCTGCGGTCCCCTGGTCGGCTGGAGAAAAGAAGGAAGAGAAGTCAGAGGAAAAAAGTGCCAAGCCGGCTAGCAAAAAAAAGGAAGAGGCGGAGGCAGGCTGTGCGTGTACGGGCGGGCTAGAAAAGTCCCGGCCAGTTTCCCATCGAAGAAAGAAAAAAAAAGAAGGGTCCGACTCCTCGCATGGAGCCGGACAGAGAGAGAAAAGAGGCCGACTGGCCTTATAAAAAATGAATGAAGAGGCCGAGTGCCCAATCCGGCTGAGGAGTGATCGAGTGCCTAAAAAAAGGAAGGATCCGACTCTGCAGACTGCAGTCCGCCGACTGCTCTGTTCAACAGCCCGCGTTGCTGCTCGGCCGACTGGTTCGTCTGCGCGCTTTGCTGCCTGGCCGATCGACGAGTCGGTCCGGCTGCGCACAGCCGGCTGACGAGAAAAAGAGAAGAAGACAAAGTTGTTGCCGGGAGATCCGGCCCGACTGCTCAGCAGTCGGCCCAAATCTCGGGGGCTACATCCAGCTGGTCTTGTTGGCGCGCCGCCAAGATTGCGCATAAGAGAAGAGTTTTGTCGGCTGCCGCAGAGCCGCGTAAGAGAAGAAGAAGAAAAAGGGTGTTGCAAGATGCCTCGCCGCCTGGCCGGTCGAGCCTGACCGGCCGGGACCCCCCTTCGAGCACCGGAGGGCTCGAAGGCTACACCCAGCGGGTGCGCCGGCGCACTCCGCGAGCGCCGAGTCGCGCCGGCTGTCTTCGACGACCGCGACTACACGAAAATCAATGTGAGCTCCTCACCCGCATATTTTTGCACCGCAAGAGCACGGATAACCCCGAGCGATGCTCGGGGGCTATCTCCGCATTTTATTACAGTTGCATCACTGTTCGCCCCGGCGCCAGCCAGAGTTGGCCCGGGGGCTGGCCGCTTGGCCTGAGACGTTAGTTCCCGCAGACGGCTTAGTACCGTGCGCGGTACCAAAGGCCCACTCTTAGTCACAGACCGCAGAGCGGCTGTCCGACTAGCAAGAGTGAACGCTGGAGGCCACCCACGCGAAAAACGTCCGGGAAGAAAAACGCTTCGGGCGACCCGACCGTTTCCTTTACAAGTATCTACTCGGTTGAATCTGCTCCCAGACTCTGAGTACTGTACACTCCACTTCACGGCCCACTCTCAGCCACAGACCACAGAGCGGCTGTCCGGCGAGCGAGAGCACAAGCCAAAACGCGGAGGGAACACGAAAAAGATCAAGGGGGCTCGGACGAAACCGAGTCGGCACCCTCCGCATAACACTTGCAATGCTAAAAGCAAACATTTGATATATCTGCGTGGACTAACTTCGTCTTTTTGCATGATCATTTCCATGAACACTCGCCAAAAAACCTCCGTCCAACTTTGCCAAGTTGCCCGGAGGCTTGGGGGCTACTGTCGGATTAATTGGACACGGATACCCCGAAGACGGCGAGACGATATTTCAAGACATCGGGGCTAGCAAAGCCCTCATCCGACTTCGATCGGCTGGCCGCCGACTCTTGGCTGCTAATCGCGCCACCAGCCGATCGCCGATCGCCGATCGCACCACCAGCCGATCATTGGCTGCCGATTGCCGATCGCACCACCAGCCGATCATTGGCTGCCGACTGCGCCACCAGGCCGACTGCCGACTGCAGCCCGACGCGACCCCGACGTGACGGCCGTACCCGGCACTGTTCACGTGTCACCCCAGCCATCATATACAGTGTCACTTGTCCCTGGGCACTATTTATGAAGTGACCCAGGAGACAAGGATGACACCCCACCATGCCTACCTAGCTTACTTCCTAAGCTACCCACATAGCTTAGGAAGTAAGCTAGCCTTGCCTATATAAAGGCACATATCCATCCATCCAGGGGATGGACTCACGCATGAGCACCCACATGCATGCTCACGGCCATGAGCATGGCCGGCCACTAGCATGCCACATATGAGGCATATACAAAGCCAGATGCCCATAGCACTGAGCTCAGATACAGCTCAAGGAGCACTCTGTACCAGATATACCAGATATACTCAGACATGCAGGAGTAGGGGTGTTATCTCTCCGGAGAGCCCCGAACCTGGGTAAACTAGCGTGTGCTACTCGCATACCCGTCTCTGGATATTCCGGCAGCAGTCTTGCCCTCACACGAAGCCACCTTGTGGCATATGCCGTCTAGCACCCCCCGTGAGAATACCACGACAATAGTTGTTACTTGATCATGAGAAGCTTTATGAGATGAGCTACTGTTATGATACATAATGATGCTAGAAAAGGTGATTTGAATTATCATTGATCAAACTTGTGCACCTCCTAGCACTCACACTTCATAAATTATTTCTTTTATCATTTACCTACTCGAGGACGAGCATGAATTAAGCTTGGGGATGCTGATACGTCTCCAACGTATCTATAATTTATGGAGTATTCATGCTATTATATTATCTGTTTTGGATGTTTATGGGCTTTATTAAACACTTTTATATTTTTTTGGAACTAACCTATTAACCCAGAGCCTAGTGCCAGTTCCTGTTTTTTCCCTTCTTTCAGTGTTTCGTAGAAAAGGAATATCAAACGGAGTCCAAACGGAATGAAACCTTCGGGAAAGTTATTTTTGGGACGGGAATCCAGAAGACTTGGAATATACGTAAGGGAAGCAAAAAAGGAAGGCACGAGGCAGGGGGCGCGCCCTCCACCGTCGTGGGCCCCTTGTGGCTCCCCTGATGTATTTCTTCCGCCTATATATACCCATATACCCTAAAACCATCGGGGAACAGAATAGATCGGGAGTTCCGCCGCCGCAAGCCTCTGTAGCCACAAAAAACCAATCGGGACCCTATTCCGGCACCCTGCGGGAGGGGGGACCCCTCACCGGTGGCCATCATCATCATCCCAGTGTTCTGCATGACGAGGAGGGAGTAGTTCACCCTCGGGGCTGAGGGTATGTACCAGTAGCTATGTGTTTGATCTATTTCTCCCTCGTGTTCTGGAGATGATACGATCTTGATGTATCGCGAACTTCGCTATTATAGTTGGATCTTATGATGTTTCTCCCCCTCTACTCTCTTGTAATGGATTGAGTTTTCCCTTTGAAGTTATCTTATCGGATTGAGTCTTTAAGGATTTGAGAACACTTGATGTATGTCTTGCCGTGCTTATCTGTGGTGACAATGGGATATCACGTGATCCAATTGATGTATGTTTTGGTGATCAACTTGCGAGTTCCACCCATGAACCTATGCACAGGGGTTGGCACACATTTTCGTCTTGACTCTCCGGTAGAAACTTTGGGGCACTCTTTGAAGTTCTTTGTGTTGGTGATGAATCTGAGATTGTGTGATGCATATCGTATAATCATACCCACGGATACTTGAGGTGACATTGGAGTATCTAGGTGACATTAGGGTTTTGGTTGATTTGTGTCTTAAGGTGTTATTCTAGTACGAACTCTATGATAGATCGAATGAAAAGAATAACTTCGTGTTATTTTACTACGGACTCTTGAGTAGATCGATCCGAAAGAATAACTTTGAGGTGGTTTCGTACCCTACCATAATCTCTTCGTTTGTTCTCCGCTATTAGTGACTTTGGAGTGACTCTTTGTTGCATGTTGAGGGATAGTTATATGATCCAATTATGTTATTATTGTTGAGAGAACTTGCACTAGTGAAAGGATGAACCTTAGGTCTTGTTTCCTAGCATTGCAATACCGTTTACGCTCACTTTTATCTTTAGTTACCTTGCTGTTTTTATATTTTCAGATTACAAATACCCATATCTATCATCCATATTGCACTTGTATCACCATCTCTTCGCCGAACTAGTGCACCTATACAATTTACCATTGTATTGGGTGTGTTGGGGACACAAGAGAGTCTTTGTTATTTGGTTGCAGGGTTGTTCGAGAGAGACCATCTTCATCCTACGCCTCCCACGGATTGATAAACCTTAGGTCATCCACTTGAGGGAAATTTGCTACTGTCCTACAAACCTCTGTACTAGGAGGCCCAACAACGTCTACAAGAAGAAGGTTGCGTAGTAGACATCACACGCCGCCCCGCCCGCCCCGAAACCACTCCTCACCGCCGGTCCGCCGCCGCACCGGCCATCCCTCTAGACCCCCCCCCCCCCCGTGCCGAGCTTTTTCTCCGGCGATCCCCACCCACCGCCCAATCAACGCGCCCCCACCGCCCGCGACTGCCAACCAGAGGTCTCACAACTTCGAGTACCCACCGACCACTAATTTATTACCATTTCTGTCGTTCATATACGCGCTGACGGGTGGGCCCTATGGTAATGTGCGCTGCTGAATGTGGACCATTTGACTGGTCACTTGATTGTGTCATCAACAAATTACGGAGCTGTATGGTGAGCCAGTGACCGTATGATCACCCTAAAATGTACTCCGTATTTTATTAACACAAGTACAGACTCAAACTACCATTTCTTTCTTTCATATACAGGCTGACAGGTGGGCCCCACGGTTACGCGCCCCGATGCTGCAACACTAGTTGCTCCATGTGGAACATTTGACTGGTCAATTGATTATGTCATCAACAAAATATGGAGTTGTACGGGTGAGCCAGTGACCGTATAATCATGACATGTATTTTTTTAACACGGTACAGACGCAAGGGCTCATATATACGCGCAAGCTCTCACCGCTATAAGTGTACACACACAAACCCTACCCCTATGAGCACCTTCGAGAGAGTGGGCCAGCATATGATCTTGAGATTTTACGAAGTCACCATAGGTGCCTCGTCGTCGAGTGGAACGTCTCCTCCCACTGAACGCACATCACCGGAAAATACTGAAATTAACCCAGGATAAATGCGAGCACCTGGACTTTAACCCCGGTGGGCTCGAGAAACCACTGTCCTCCTAACCATCCAACCACATGTTGGTTAGCACGACAAAATGTATGTGGTGACCGTGATGAGCTTATTCTGAAGTCCAATGACCATATCGTGCTTTCGCTTCAAATACAATGACTGTAAGTGTCGTCAACAAAATACGGAGCACGCATCAAATGCAAAGTCCGTCAGTGTCATCAATAAAATACGGAGACGTATCGTGAGCTAGATATCGTATGATCACCACGAGAATGTATACGGTGACCTTAATGAGCATATTCTGAACTCCAATGACCGTATAGTGCTTTAGCTTGAAATACAGTGACCGTCATGCGTAAATGAGTCGTGGGCATGCATACTTTTAGAGGGCCGAGAGATAGTTTGTGTGCGTACGTGAAAGTGGTGTAGAAAGAGGGGATGTCCGGTGGAGACAAGGAGAGATATGACCTTCGTTTCTCTTTCCCGTGACTAATATTTTAGGAGAATATATAACCATTCACAATGCAGAACAAATATTTTTGGATGCACCATGCAATTAACTTTCATGTATAACATTGTACTATTGTATATGCTTATTTTCTTAGTGGCCGATTGCGTGTGTGGTGTGGTGGGCACATCATTTCTAGTTGTGATGGGTCAACATGAGGACTCATGGGTCGGTTCCATCCTGCGCCACATAGGTTGGACCGAGACGCGTTATACGAAGACCCGTGTGGAGGACTCGGCGTACAACACGAAGCTAGCTACCAGAGTCACGGAGGACTCTATCCCCACTGGTGATAAGCCGACTATATATGATTTGTAACCCTAGGCCCCCAGTATGTTATAGAAGCTTGGGGGCTAGTTCGTCGATAGTATACACACACGCACAATGCTTGGTATTCACGTGTACTTTGTACACACCCCTATCACTAATATACAGTACCAGGAGTAGGCTTTTTCCTCAACTGCAAGGGTCCTAACTAGGGTAAAACTTTGCCTCGTATTACCATCCAGCCTAACAGTCAGGGATATCCTACCGAATGATATGATGGAATCATATCTGCTAACTACTAAGAGAGAGGTGTGTCTGGGGGGGGGCAATGTGTGCGAGAGAGGCCTAAAGATAATGTGCGTGCGGGAGACACGTAGGCACATATATGTGCGTATAGAGGGCTAGTAGAGACCATGCGTGTGTATATATGCATGTGAGAGAAATAGTGTTTTCCAACTGAGATTAGTGAAAAGAGTGGTACATAGTACTCAGAAAGAGAGAGAGAGAGAGAGAGAGAGAGAGAGAGAGAGAGAGAGAGAGAGAGAGAGAGAGAGAGAGAGAGAGAGAGAGAGAGAGAGATAGAGAGATCATGTGCGTGAGATTCCCCGACACCCCGAGAGAGATTGTGAGCATGTGTGAAAGAGAAATGTTGATGCATATAAAGTGTGTGCACTTATGCGTTAGATAGAGAGATATATAGCGTGTTTGTGAGAACGGGCCGAGGCATAGTGCATCTACGTGTAAAAGGTGGTTCTACACATTAAATTAAACTAGAAATGGCATTATTATTTTTGGATGAGATCATGAATTTGGTAAATTGCGTATGGACAAGAATCGATCTATCGGACGCCCATACTCTATTGAATTCTAGCATGTGCATGTGTTTATTTCATATTATCGATCCATAGAGTGAGAGCGGTTTGAAATACAGGCAATGGATGCTTTTGCAATTCATATATAAACATTAATTAGTGCACTCCATGTTGTTAGTGTGAAGCACTTTATACATTTGTCACTTGCATGGATTCATTCCAAATTGCTAGCTATGAAATAGAATACATGTCGAATTCAACATAAAGGGGGTTTCGAAGATTCGAATTCATAGGAAGTGCATTCATCTATTTGAACCCGAGATAATGGCATTTGTAAGTCAGATGTAAAAGGGGGCATCAATCTTTGTTGTGCGTTTGAACATGCTATATATATTCATAGGCATGTCTAACTTTTTTTTGCAACCAAGGAGATTATATCTGGAACCATGCATAAACTGAGGTAAGTTGCATATTTTTTTAATATATACTCGTGTACAATGTATATTGAAATGTACCACCTCCATTCCAAAATAATCGTAGCTTTGGGATTTTCAAGAGTAAAGATTTGTGAAGTTTGACAAATCCCGAATGTTCAATTCAAGAGAACAAAAAACGTTAATGCTTCTGCTCCCAAATATTGAACGAAGCGCCAAATAGGCCTCTGGTCACCCGAAACCGCGCGAGACTAATGTTTGGTGGTAGGAAATTACTGTCCTGACTCTGGCCCGTGTAGCCTATAGATCCGATGTCCAAAGGTCTAAACCGGGGTAGGTTTGTAACTTCACCAAGACGCCAGTCTCGACCGCCTCCGAGAAGCATTCATACGCCATGGGCACCTAAACACCCATGCGCTCGGCCGAAATCTATCCCGCCCACATTTGGGACAGCTGAGATTACTGTCCTACCCCCAACCCGCAATATGTCCGAAATTTTAGATGGGGGCAAAGTTTGTAACTTTCCAAAAATTTCAAACAAGCGCGTCCCAAACCGAAACATTGTTCCCCCCTAGTTCCCCGCCTCCCTCCGTTTCCCCTTTCATACTGCGTGGGCGCCAAAACACCCTCTCCACCAGGCGCGAAACCCCAGCCTCCTCCGTCCTCCACCCCATAGCGCCCAATCCACCGCCGCCCTCCTCCATAACACCGGAGCTGGTACCACGATGTCGTTGTCCAACGCAACCGCAACCGCAACGCCCTCAAGGACTTAGCAGCTGAAGCTGATGTAGATCTGCCTCCATGACGCCGACGTGCGCCATACCAGAACTACTCTGACCACGCCGTCCTGCACCTCACTGCTGCCACTCCACTGTCGCAACCGTCCACCGTACCGGAGTTGTTCCCACTATGCCGTCGTTCGCCGCCTCGGATCTGCATCCCCACCGCCGACAAATGGCCACCGCACCGCACTCAACAACTTGGCCATGGGTTCATCCAAGGCTGCACCGTCCTCCACAACTTCTCGTTTCCAGCGAACCACAAGAAGATCGCTGGAAAACAGAAGGAGGACACAGCACTACCAGCAGAAAGATGTACTTCTCTTCCCTTATTCGTGCAAACCTTACGTCTCTGCTCACACCGTATTCATCCCACAAAAGAAACTAGTTGAGTGCTTCTTACTGCATCTTCTTCGTGATACTAAATGCACAAGGTTTCCTCCCTTTACTATTTCACCTTTGCTAGAGGTCAGTAGCCCGCCTGGATTTCAATTCAGGGTTAGTCAAACCGCAATTAAAAGAAGCGGCACCCGCTTAGGTGCGTGGAGCACCTAGTCCGCCTATTCGCCGGGGAAGCGGCGCATCGGTGTCTATCATACGGGTGTGGGGCGCACGAGCTGCTTGCGCCCAATCTAGAGGTCGGCGGGGCTTGAATGGATTGCCGGGGGGCGGTGCCAAGCACGGCGGTGCGGTGAGGTCGAGGGGAGGGCGCAGGCAGGGGACTAGGCTGGTGTAACGCCCCGGATCCGATGCGCCAGGTGTCCGCCAGTTATTCGCCTTCGTTGCCATGTCATGTGCTTGCGTGTTGCACTTTGCCATGTCATCATATGCATTATTATTGTGTCATCATGTGCATTTCATTTTGCATACATGTCCATCTCATGCATCCGAGCATTTTCCCCGTTGTCCGTTTTGCAATCCGACGCTCCTATGTCCTCCGGCGTCTCCCTCTTCTCTCTTCTCTTATGCGGGTATTAAACTTTCTCGGAATGGCCCGAGGTTTGCCAAGCGGCCTTGGTATAGCACCGGTAGACCGCCTGTCAAGTTTCGTGCCATTTGGAGGTCGTTTGGTACTCCAACGTTTAACCGGGTAACCGTAAAGCCCTCTTTGAGTTGCAGCCCAATACCCCTTCCAAAGTGGCCCAAAACCCATCTAACTCCCCTCCATGCTCTCGGTCGTTCGATCACGATCGCGTGGCCGAAAACCGCTCCTCATTTGGACACTCCTAGCTCCCTCTACCTATAAATATGTGCTCTCCCCGAAAATCCCGGTCCAAACCCTAGCTTCGTCCTCTTCCCGCAGCCGGACACGTCCGGACCCCGCCGGACATGTCCGCCCCGCTTCCCCGTCCAACCAGATCCGGCCACGTGGCCTCACCGCCGACCCACCCGCCGCCCGCATGAGCCCATCATGGGCCCGCCTGCCCGCCAGCACACACCCACCATGGGTGTGCCCAGCGTCACACCGCCCGCCGCGGCGTGCCCCGCCTCGCCGGATCGCCCGCCCCGCGCCACCTCGCTGTCGCCGCCTGCTCCGCTCTCCCACCGCCGCCCTGCTCTCTAACTGCTGCATGGGCGCGCGCCTCTCCGGCGCCGCGCCTCCCGCCGCCGCCCGCCTCCCGAGGCCTCCGCCGCCCTCCGGCGATCCCGGCCAGCCGCCATGCCATTGCTTGCCGTTGCCCCCGCCCGCCCCGCGCCCCTCCTCGCCCTGCCGCGAGAGCCACGGATCCGGCCGGCCACGGATCTGGGCTCCCCCACCCCGGATCCGCCTACTCCAACCTCCTCCGACCTTCCCCGGCCGCTCTCCGGCGAGATCCGGACGATCTCCGGCGAGCCCGGCCGTGCCTCGAAATCCGTGCCCGCGCAGGTTGACCCCCCCGATTCCTCTAAGTCCCTGTTTTCTATCATTTTCATGCCATTTTCATTGCATCACACCTCTGCACCCGTAGCTCCGTTTCGTGCGTATAATATGTCAAATTGTTCGTCTCGATGAGTACATCATTTCATTCCATTGCATCATTTTCATTTGAGTTCATCTTGATGCCCGAAATGCTGTTGGAATAAGGCTTCAGATCGTTAGTTCCAGAATCTTATCAGCTCGAGCTCTTTTGTCATTTTTGCCATGATTTATGTGTGCACCCTATGAGTATGAGCTCTACATGAATGTTGAACTTTGCCATGCCATATTTCCAGGGGTGTTGACCTTGTATTTTTGTGAGTTGTGTGCTGAGTGCATTGAGCTTGTAAAGTAGGATAGTTGCTGTTGCTGTTTTGCTAGACAGATTCTGTTATAATTTGATGCCATGTTAACATGCTTCCACTAATCATTCTATGCATAATCTGGAGATGCTCTATAAACATGTTTTGATATACATGTCATGCTCTATCGATTCATGCCCTTGGTTGCAATTATATCCTGCTGGAACATGTTCATATCTTGCTCTAAAGTTGCTTGAAAATGTTTCCTGACAGATTGTTTGCATGAGATTCAATTTTCACGAGGTCGTTGTAGTTGATCCGTGTATGCTATGACCTTGATCTTGCCATGCTTAGCTTCATAAACAAGCCTTCTTACTGTTGGTTGCCTTTCCATGCCATGTATTGCTCTGTAGTGAGTGGTTCGAGCTCACGAACATGCCTACTAATCGTTGTTTCTGCCATGTTCAAATCTGTAATATAACTTGCCATGTTTACATGGGTGCCATCATATTTTCCGTGCCTTTTTGGCTTATGGTCAGTAAGGGTCTTTTGATATATGCTTTGAGTAGAATCATGCCATGCCTTTGTTTGCCATGATAAGTTCCTGTAACATGTTGTTTGATAGCTCTAAACATTGCATCCTGATGCTATTTCTGCCAAAGTCTGAAATTGTTATTACTTGCAATATCTCCATGTGTTTTTGATCATGTTCTAGTTGTTTCTGGAGATAGCTCAGTGTTCATGTTTTTTTATGCTTCACGTGTACTTCATGCCCATGCCTTTTGTTATTATGTTGGGATGCTGTAGCATGTTGTTTTGATGCTTGTAAGATGCCTAGAAGCTGTTTTGGACAGATTGTTGCTATGACTTGTATAGTGTGCATGTGTTGAACCGTTGCTCTGTTTTGAGTGTGCTCTATATGAAACTTGCTTGTTTTTGCATGTAGTTCCATATTATCATGTTGCATCCTTGTTTGAGGTGTTTGCTTGATGTTTGGGTGCATTTTGCATCAATGCCATGTTTAACTTGTTTTGCTCATATCTTCTAGGCCGTAGCTCCGAATCTAATGAACTTTATATGTAACTTGACTAGAATTTCGTGTAGATCATCTTGGTGCATCTTAACTTGCTGTTTAACAACTTGAACATAATGTTTATTCAGTTCTGGACCAATTTCGAAATATGCATATGAGGACTTACCGGAATTGTTATATGTTGTTTCCGGCCTCATTTAAACTTGCCTTGATATGTTGTTCTTGTTTGCATCATCTTTTGCCATGAATAGCTTCATCTAGTTTTGTCATGCATCATGCTTGTTGTGCATCATGTCATGTTCATGTGTGGTGTGTTTACTATGTTGTGTGCTTCTTCTCGATAGTTCCCGTTTCGTTGCGATCGTGAGGATTCGTTCGTCTACGTTTGGTTCGGCTTCATCCGTTCATCTTCTTCATGGACTCGTTCTTCTTCCTTGCGGGATTTCAGGCAAGATGACCGCTACCCTGGATCTCACTACTACCATTGCTATGCTAGTTGCCTCGTTCTTTCGCTATGCTGCGCTACCTATTACCTGTTTGTCCAGCCATCCCATATTGCCATGAACCTCTAACCTTTGACACCTTTCCTATGCAAACCGTTGTTTGGCTATGTTACCGCTTTTGCTCAGCCCCTCTTATAGCGTTGCTAGTTGCAGGTGAAGTTGAAGATTTCTCCATGGCGGACAGGATTTTGGTTGGGATATCACAATATCTCTTATAATACTAATGCATCTATATACTTGGTAAAGGGTGGAAGGCTCGGCCTTATGCCTGGTGTTTTGTTCCACTCTTGCCGCCCTAGTTTCAGTCATACCGATGTTATGTTCCCGGATTTTATGCTCCTTACGCGATCGGGTGATTTATGGGACCCCCGACAGTTCGCTTTGAATAAAACTTGTCCAAAGAAGGCCCAACATTGACTTTTACCTTTTGCCTCACCACCACCTATCTTTTCCTTGGGAGTCGCTCTCTCGAGGGTCATCTTTATTTTAGCCCCCGGGCGGTGCTTGTCTAAGTGTTGGTCCGAATCGAGCTGCCTCACGGGCCACCTCGGGCAACTTGAGGGCTGGTTTTACTCGTAGCTAGTCTCATCCGGTGTTGCCACGAGAACGAGATATGTGCAGCTCCTATCGGGATTGTCGGCGCGTCGGGCGGCTTTGCTGGTCTTGTTTTACCATTGTCGAAATGTCTTGATGTACGGGATTCCGAGACCGATCGGGTCTTCTGGGTGAAGGTCTATTCTTCGATGATCGCGAGAGCTTGTCATGGGCTAAGTTGGGACACCCTGCAGGTATAAACTTTCGAGAGCCGTGCCCGCGGTTATGTGGCAGATGGGAATTTGTTAATGTCCGGTTGTAGACAACTTGACACTTGATCCGAATTAAAACGCATCAACCGAGTGTGTAGCCGTGATGGTCTCTTCTCGCGGAGTCCGGAAGTGAACACGGTTTCGTGTTATGTTTGACGAAGTAGGTGTTCGTGATCACCTCTTGATCATTGCTAGCTTCACGTCCGTTCCGCTTGTTCTCTTCTCGCTCTTATTTGCGTTGGTTAGCCACCATACTTGCTTAGTCGCTGCTGCAACCTCACCACTTTACCCTTCCTTTCCCATTAAGCTTTGCTAGTCTTGATACCCATGGTAATGGGATTGCTGAGTCCTCGTGACTCACCGGATACTTCAAAACCAGTTTGCGGTGCCTATGTTACCCGAAAGCAGGTGACGAATCAAGCTCAAGGAGGAGCTCGATGAAGATCTTGCCCTTTGTGTTGTTTCGTTCTAGTTGATCAAGAGTGGAGCCCGGTTGGGGTCGATCGGGGACCTTTATGTCGATTTGGGGTTCTTCTTTTATTTTGGTTCCGTAGTCGGACCTTGATTGTATCTGGATGATGTAATGCTTTATTCATGTAATTGTGTGAAGTGGCGATTGTAAGCCAACTATGTTTCTCTATCCATTATGTATTACATGGGATGTGTGAAGATTACCTCACTTGCGACATTGCTTTCAATGCGGTTATGCCTCTAAGTCGTGCTTCGACACGTGGGAGATATAGCCGCATCGAGGGCGTTACAGCTGGTGGTTGCTACCGTTTCGAGGAAGATCGTCAACACTGACTGGCTGGAGGTAGAAGAAGGCGATCTGCCCGTTCTTTGTACATCGGACAGTGCAGAAAAAATGGACTGACCTATTTGTTTTCAGTCGAATGTTATTTTCATAGAATCCTGTAGTAATTTAGTGTGCCATGCATGTTGTAGAGCTATCATATGTCTCCCGTCATTTATTTCTCACCGACCTGCTATCTGCTACCTTTACATTGTACTAATTGTGCACACACTTCACCCATACTCACACTATTGTTTTTTTATGCATGGGTATTTCAGACTCTGACGCAGTGTTGATGAATGTTGAAAAGAAAAGACAGAAGTCGCTTCAGTGTAATTCAAAGATAAGCACTAAGCATTTCAGCACTCTAAAGGATGCAGTGTCAGCAGTTGGAGACAGTAAACGTAGCTCTGCAGTTGATGATCTCAATTGCCACACACAACCATCCCAGGTGCTTGCTTTAACTTCGCGCTGTCAAATGTGATTGCATGTTGCATATGGTGTCTAGCTTGTATTGCTTCCAATTTGGTTAAATTGCATCTGCTTACTTTACACATTATACCTTTGATAATGGCATGCCTTCCTCTTTTTGATACATACTACATATGTCTATTAACCATGTTTGTACATCAAACTAATGCTCTTTTGTATCCCTCGTCAATCACTTATGATGAGACAGGCACCTGGGTGGGTTAGTGTGAGACGCCATACTCGTTTAAAGAGTGCAGTGTCATCCTCCCCACATGATTCTCAAGAAACAGCAAGGCTAAATGAAGATAGTCAACGTAGCTCTCTAGTTGATGACCGCAATTCCCCCACACCACCATCACAGGTGCTTGCTCTAACTTCGCAGTGTGATATGTGGTTGCATGTTGCATACGGTGTCTAGCTTGTAATGCTTCTAATTAGGGTAAATTGCATCTGCTTAGTTTACACATTATACCTGTGAATATGACATGCCTTCCTATTTTTGGTACACACTACATCTATGTGTTAGCCTTGTTCTTACATGAAACTACCTCTATTCTGTATCCTGCATCAATCACTTACGATGAGTCACCTTTATTTGTTGCATATTGCATATTATTTCTAGCCTATTGCCATGTATTGCTTCTAATATGGTCAAATACATTTGTTAGGGCACCCTTTTAATTTGGCAGAGTGATATTGGTTTCATCTTTCATATGGTTTCTAGCTTGCATTGCTTCCAACAAGTTCAAGCACCTTGTGCTTAGTTTACACTTTATACGTCATACATGTCAATATGTCACGCCGTCCTGTTTTTCATACATATTTCATCCTCCTATCATGCAGCTGCCTTATATGAAAGTAGTGTTCGTCAGTATCATTCATCAATGAGTTCTGAAGAGCAAATTTTATTCCTTTTTCTTGTGGGTTTGACTTGACAAGGCAAAATCAAGGAAGAGGAAGGAAAAGAGTAAGGAAGGCGATGATGGTGGTCCTATGCAGCAACATAAACGGAGCATCTATACCGTTTCTCCTTGTACTGATAGTGCATTACAAGGTCCAAGTCTCCGCTCCCCTACTGCACCATCCAAGGTGCTTGCTCTAACTTCGCAGTGTGATATCTGGTTGCATGTTGCATATGGTGTCTAGCTTGTATTGCTCCTAATTAGTGTAAACTGCATTTGCTTAGCTTACACATGATACATGTGAATATCACACGCTTTCCTGTTTTTGGTACATACTATATCTGTCTATCACACCATGTTCTTACATGAAACTACTCTTCTTGTGTATCCTACATCAGTCACTTATGATGGAACACCTTTAAGTTGGCAGTGTGATATTGGTTTACATCTTGAATATGATTCCTAGCATGTATTGCTTCTAGTTTAATGAACGCCACCTATGACGAGACAGTTTAAACTTGGCAGAGTGATATTGATTGCACCTTTCATATGGTATCTAGTTTGAAGTCCTTCTAATTTGTTGAAGTGCCTTCTGCTTAGTTACCACATCATAGATGTGAATATGTCAAGCCGTCCATTTTTTTCATACATATTCCATCCTCGTATCATGACTTTGCCTTTCATCAGAGTAGTGTTCGTCAGTATCATGCCTCAATGAGTTTTGAAGAGCAAAATTTATTCCTTTTTCTTGTGGGTTTGACTTGACAAGGCAAAATCAAGAAAGAGGAAGGAAAAGAGTAAGGATGTCGATGATGGTGGTCCTCTGCGGCAACGTAAACGGAGAATCTGTACCGATTCTCCTTGTACTGATAGTACATTACAAGGTCCAAGTCTCCACTCCCCTACTGCACCATCCAAGGTGCTTGATCTAACTTGGCAGTGTGATATCTGGTTGCATGTTGCATATGGTGTCTAGCTTGTATTGCTCCTAATTAGTGTAAACTGCATCTGCTTAGCTTACACATGATACGTGTGAATATGACACGCTTTCCTGTTTTTGGTACATACTATATATGTCTATCACACCATGTTCTTACATGAAACTAATCTTCTTGTGTATCCTGCATCAATCACTTATGATGGAACTGTTGGGGAACGTAGTAATTTCAAAAAAAATTCCTACGCACACACAGGATCATGGTGATGCATAGAAATAAGAGGGGAGAGTGTTGTCCACGTACCCTCATAGACCGAAAGCGGAAGCGTTAGCACAACACGGTTGATGTAGTCGTACGTCTTCATGATCCGACCGATCAAGTACCAAACGCACGACACCTTCGAGTTCAGCACACGTTCAACTCGATGACGTCCCTCAAACTCTGATCCAGCTGAGCTTTGAGGGAGAGTTCCGTCAGCACGATGGTGTGGTGAGGATGATGATGTTCTACCGACGCAGGGCTTCGCCTAAGCACCGCTATGATATTATCGAGGTGGATTATAGTGGAGGGGGGCACCGCACACGGCTAAGAGATAAAGAGATCAATTGTTGTGTCTATGGCGTGCCCCCTCCTCCGTATATAAAGGGGGGAGGAGGAGAGGGCCGGCCAAGGGGGTGGCGCGCCCTATGAGGGGGAAGCCTACTCCAAGTAGGTTTGCCTCTCCCTTTCCTAGTCCAAGAAGGAGGGGGAAGGAAGGAGTGGGAGAGGGGAAAGGCAAGGGGAGCGCCGCCCCCCCCCCCTTCCTTGTCCTATTCGAACTCAAGGGGAGGGGGTGCGCCTCTTACCCTAGCCGGCCCCTCTCTCTCTCTCCACTAGGGCCCAACAAGGCCCATTAGTTCCCGGGGGGTTCCGGTAACCCCCGGTACTCCGATAAATGTCTGAAACCTTCCGGAACCTTTCCGGTGTCCAAACATAGTCATCCAATATATCAATCTTTACGTCTTGACCATTTTGAGACTTCCCGTTATGTCCGTGATCACATCCGGGACTCCGAACAACCTTCGGTACATCAAAACACATAAACTCATAATATAACCGTCATCGAACTTTAAGCGTGCGGACCCTACGGGTTCGAGAACTATGTAGACATGACCGAGACACGTCTCCGGTCAATAACCAATAGCGGAAACTGGATGCTCATATTGGCTCCCACATATTCTACGAAGATCTTTATCGGTCAAACCGCATAACAACATACGTTGTTCCCTTTGTAATCGGTATGTTACTTTCCCTAGATTCGATCGTCGGTATCTCAATACCTAGTTCAATCTTGCTACCGGCAAGTCTCTTTACTCGTTCTGTAACACATCATTCCACAACTAACTCATTAATTGCAATATTTGCAAGGCTTATAGTGATGTGCATTACCGAGTGGGCCCAGAGATACCTCTCCGACAATCGGAGTGACAAATCCTAATCTCGAAATATGCCAACCCAACAAGTACGTTTGGAGACACCTGTAGAGCACCTTTATAATCACCCAGTTACGTTGTGACGTTTGGTAGAACACAAAGTGTTCCTCCGGTAAACAAGAGTTGCATAATCTCATAGTCATAGGAACATGTATAAGTCATGAAGAAAGCAATAGCAGAATACTAAACGATCGTGTGCTAAGCTAACGGAATGGGTCAAGTCAATCACATCATTCTCCTAATGATGTGATCTCGTTAATCAAATGACAACTCATGTCAATGGCTAGGAAACATAACCATCTTCGATCAACGAGCTAGTCAAGTAGAAGCATACTAGTGACACTTTGTTTGTCTATGTATTCACACAAGTATTATGTTTCCGGTTAATACAATTCTAGCATGAATAATAAACACTTATCATGATATAAGGAAATAAATAATAACTTTATTATTGCCTCGAGGGCATATTTCCTTTAGTCTCCCACTTGCACTAGAGTCAATAATCTAGATTACACAGTAATGATTCTAACATCCATGGAGCCTTGGTGCTGATCATGTTTTGATTGTGGAAGAGGCTTAGTCAACGGGCTGCAACATTCAGATCCGTATTTATGTTGCAAATTTCTATGTCTCCCACCTGGACTAGATCCCAGATGGAGTTGAAGCATCTCTTGATGTGCTTGGTTCTCTTGTGAAATCTGGATTCCTTTGCAAGGCAATTGCACCAGTATTGTCACAAAAGATTTTTATTGGACCCGATGCACTAGGTATGACACCTAGATCGGATATGAACTCCTTCATCCAGACTCCTTCATTTGCTGCTTCTAAAGCAGCTATGTACTCCGCTTCACACGTAGATCCCGCCACAACGCTTTGTTTAGAACTGCACCAACTGACAGCTCCACCGTTCAATGTAAACACGTATCCGGTTTGCGATTTAGAATCGTCCGGATTAGTGTCAAAGCTCGCATCGATGTAACCATTTACGACTAGCTCTTTTTCACCTCCATAAATGAGAAACATATCCTTAGTCCTTTTCAGGTATTTCAGGATGTTCTTGACCGATGTCCAGTGATCCACTCCTGGATTACTTTGGTACCTCCCTGCTAAACTTATAGCAAGGCACACATCAGGTCTGGTACATAGCATTGCATACATGATAGAGCCTATGGCTGAAGCATAGGGAACATCTTTCATCTTCTCTCTATCTTCTGCAGTGGTCGGGCATTGAGTCTTACTCACCTTCACACCTTGTAACACAAGCAAGAACCCTTTCTTTGCTTGATCCATTTTGAACTTTTTCAAAACTTTGTCAAGGTATGTGCTTTGTGAAAGTCCAATTAAGCGTCCTAATCTATCTCTATAGATCTTGATGCCCAATATGTATGCAGCTTCACCGAGGTCCTTCATTGAAAAACTCTTATTCAAGTATCCCTTTATGCTATCCAGAAATTAAATATCATTTCCAATCAGTAATATGTCATCCACATATAATATCAGAAATGCTACAGAGCTCCGACTCACTTTCTTGTAAATACAGGCTTCTCCAAAAGTCTGTATACAACCAAATGCTTTGATCACACTATCAAAGCATTTATTCCAACTCCAAGAGGCTTGCACCAGTCCATAAATGGATTGCTGGAGCTTGCACACTTTGTTAGCTCCCTTTGGATCGACAAAACCTTCCGGTTGCATCATATACAACTGTTCTTCCAGAAATCCATTTAGGCATGCAGTTTTTACATCCATTTGCCAAATTTCATAATCATAAAATGCGACAATTGCTAACATGATTCGAACAGACTTAAGCATCGCTACGCGTGAGAAAGTCTCATCATAGTCAATCCCTTGAACTTGTCAAAAACGTTTCGCAACAATTCGAGCTTTATAGACAGTAACATTACCGTCAGCGTCAGTCTTCTTCTTGAAGATCCATTTATTCTTAATGGCTTGCCGATCATCGGGCAAGTCAACCAAAGTCCAACTTTGTTCTCATACATGGATCCCATCACAATTTTCGTGGCCTCAAGCCATTTTGCGGAATCTGGGCTCACCATCGCTTCTTCATAGTTAATAGGTTCGTCATGGTCTAGTAACATAACTTCCAGAACAGGATTACCGTACCAGTCTGGTGCGGATCTTTCTGGTTGATCTACGAGGTTCAGTAACAACATCATCTGAAATTTCATGATCATCATCATTAACTTCCACAGTAATTGGTGTGGGTGTCACAGGAACCGGTTTCTGTGATGAACTACTTTCTAATAAGGGAGCAGGTACAGTTACCTCATCAAGTTCTACTTTCTCCCACTCACTTCTTTCGAGAGAAACTCCTTCTCTAGAAAGATTCCAAATTTAGCAACAAAAGTCTTGCCTTTGGATCTGTGATAGAATGTGTACCCAACAGTCTCTTTTGAGTATCCTATAAAGACACTTTTTTCTGATTCGGGTTCGAGCTTATCAGGTTGAAGTTTTTTCACATAAGAATCGCAGCCCCAAACTTTAAGAAACGACAACTTTGGTTTCTTGCCAAACCATAGTTCATAAGGCATCGTCTCAACAGATTTCGATGGTGCCCTATTTAACATGAATGCAGCCGTCTCTAAAGCATAACCCCAAAATGATAGCGGTAAATCAGTAAGAGACATCATAGATCGCGCCATATCTAATAAAGTACGATTACGACGTTCGGACACACCATTACGCTATGGTGTTCCGGCTGGCGTGAGTTGTGAAACTATTCCGCATTGTTTCAAATGAAGAACAAACTCGTAACTCAAATATTCTCCTCCATGATCAGAACGTAGAAACTTTATTTTCTTATTACGATGATTTTCAACTTCACTATGAAATTCTTTGAACTTTTCAAATGTTTTAGACTTATGTTTCATTAAGTAGATATACCCATATCTGCTTAAATCATCTGTGAAGGTGAGAAAATAACGATACCCGCCGCGAGCCTCAACATTCATTGGACCACATACATCTGTACATATGATTTCCAACAAATCTGTTGCCCACTCCATAGTTCAGGAGAACGGTGTTTTAGTCATCTTGCCCATGAGGCATGGTTCGCAAGTACCAAGTGATTCATAATCAAGTGGTTCCAAAAGTCCATCAGTATGGAGTTTCTTCATGCGCTTTACACCAATATGACCTAAATGGCAGTGCCACAAATAAGTTGCACTATCATTATCAACTCTGCATCTTTTGGCTTCAATATTATGAATATGTGTATCACTACTATCGAGGTTCAACAGAAATAGACCACTCTTCAAGGGTGCATGACCATAAAAGATATTACTCATATAAATAGAACAACCATTATTCTCTGATTTAAATGAATAACCGTCTCGCATCAAATAAGATCCAGATATAATGTTCATCCTCAATGCTGGCACCAAATAACAATTATTCAGGTCTAAAACTAATCTCGAAGGTAGATGTAGAGGTAGCGTGCCGACCGCGATCACATCGACTTTGGAACCATTTCCCATGCGCATCGTCACCTCATCCTTAGCCAATCTTCGCTTAATCCGTGTCCCTATTTCGAGTTGCAAATATTAGCAATAGAACCAGTATCAATACCTAGGTGCTATTGCGATCATTAGTAAGGTATACATCAATAACATGTATATCACATATACCTTTGTTCACCTTGCCATCCTTCTTATCCGCCAAATACTTGGGGCAGTTCTGCTTCCAGTGACCAGTCTGTTTGTAGTAGAAGCACTCAGTCTCAGGCTTAGGTCCAGACTTGGGTTTCTTCTCCTGAGCAGCAACTTGTTTGCTATTCTTCTTTAAGTTCCCCTTCTTCTTCCATTTGCCCTTTTTCTTGAAACTGGTGGTCTTGTTGACCATCAACACTTGATGCTCCTTCTTGATTTCTACCTCCGCAGCTTTTAGCATTGCGAAGAGCTCGGGAATCGTCTTATCCATCCCTTGCATGTTATAGTTCATCACGAAGCTCTTGTAGCTTGGTGGCAGTAATTGAAGAATCTATCAATGGCGCTATCATCCGGAAGATTAACTCCCAGTTGAATCAAGTGATTGTAATACCCAGACATTCTGAGTATATGCTCACTGATAGAACTATTCTCCTCCATCTTGTAGCTGTAGAACTTATTGGAGACTTCATATCTCTTAATCCGGGCATTTGCTTGAAATATTAACTTCAACTCCTGGAACATCTCATATGCTCCATGACGTTCAAAACGTCGTTGAAGTCCCGGTTCTAAGTCGTAAAGCATGGCACACTGAACTATCGACTAGTCATCAACTTTGCTCTGAAAGACGTTCATAACATCTGGTGTTGCTCCTGCAGTAGGTCTGGCACCTAGCGGTGCTTCCAGGATGTAATTCTTCTGTGCATCAATGAGGATAATCCTTAAGTCACGGACCCAGTCCGTGTAATTGCTACCATCATCTTTCAACTTTGCTTTCTCAAGGAACTCATTAAAATTCAACAGAACAACAGCACGGGCCATCTATCTACAACAACATAGACAAGGAAGATACTATCAGGTACTAAGTTCATGATAAATTTAAGTTCAATTAATCATATTACTTAAGAACTCCCACTTAGATAGACATCCCTCTAATCTTCTAAGTGATCACATGATCCATATCAAATAACCATGTCCGATCATCACGTGAGATGGAGTAGATTCAATGGTGAACATCACTATGTTGATCATATCTACTACATGATTCACGCTCGACCTTTCGGTCTCAGTGTTCCGAGGCCATATATGTTATATGCTAGGCTCGTCAAGTTTAACCTGAGTACTCCGCGTGTGCAACTCTTTTGCACCCGTTGTATTTGAACATAGAGCCTATTACACCCGATCATCACGTGGTGTCTCACCATGAAGAACTTTCGCAATGGTGCATACTCAGGGAGATCACTTATACCTTGATAATTTAGTGAGAGATCATCTTATAATGCTACTGTCAATAAAAGCAAGATAAGATGCATAAAAGATAAACATCACATGCAATCAATATAAGTGATATGATATGGCCATCATCATCTTGTGCTTGTGATCTCAATCTCCGTAGCACCGTCATGATCACCATCGTCACCGGCGCGACACCTTGATCTCCATCGTAACATCGTTGTCGTCTCGCCAACTTATGCTTCTACGACTATCTCTACCGCTTAGTGATAAAGTAAAGCATTACAGGGCGTTTGCATGGCATACAATGAAGTGACAACCATATGGCTCCTGCCAGTTGCCGATAACTCGGTTACAAAACATGATCATCTCATAGAATAAAATATAGCATCATGCATTGACCATATCACATCACAACATGCCATGCAAAAAAAAGTTAGACGTCCTCTACTTTGTTGTTGCAAGTTTTACGTTGCTGCTACGGGCTGAGCAAGAACCGTTCTTACCTACGCATCAAAACCACAATGATAGTTTGTCAAGTTGGTACTGTTTTAACCTTCGGAAGGACCGGGCGTAGCCACACTCGGTTCAACTAAAGTTGGAGAAACTGACACCCGCTAGTCATTTGTGTGCATAGCACGATGGTAAAACCAGTCTCGCATCAGCGTACGCGTAATGTCGGTCCGAGCCACTTCATCCAACAATACCGCCGAACCAAAGTATGACATGCTCGTAAGCAGTATGACTTGTATCTCCCACAACTCACTTGTGTTCTACTCGTGCATATAACATCTACGCATAAAACCCGGCTCGGATGCCACTGTTGGGGAACATAGTAATTTCAAAAAAATTCCTACGCACACACAGGATCATGGTGATGCATAGCAATGAGAGGGGAGAGTGTTGTCCACGTACCCTCATAGACCGAAAGCAGAAGCATTAGCACAATGCGGTTGATGTAGTCGTACGTCTTCACGATCCGATCGATCAAGTACCAAACGCACGGCACCTCCGAGTTCAGCACACGTTCCGCTCGATGACGTCCCTCGAACTCCGATCCAGCCGAGCTTTGAGGGAGAGTTCCGTCAGCACTATGGTGTGGTGACGATGATGATGTTCTACCGACGCAGGGCTTCGCCTAAGCACCACTACAATATTATCGAGGTGGATTATAGTGGAGGGGGGCACCGCACACGGCTAAGAGATCAAAAGATCAATTGTTGTGTCTACGGGGTGCACCCTCCTCCGTATATTAAGGGGGGGAGAAGGTGAGGGCCGGCCAAGGGGGTGGCGCGCCCTAGGAGGAGGAAACCTACTCCAGTAGGTTTGCCTCTCCCTTTCCTAGTCCAAGAAGGAGGGGGAGGAAGGAATGGGAGAGGGGAAAGGCAAGGGGGGTGCCGCCCCCCCCTCTTCCTTGTCCTACTCGGACTCAAGGGGAAGGGCGCGCCTCTTGCCCTGGCCGGCCCCTCTCTCTCTCAACTAGGGCCCAACAAGGCCCATTAGTTCCCGGGGGGTCTGGTAACCCCCGGTACTCCGATAAATGTCTGAAACATTCCGGAACCTTTTCGGTGTCCAAACATAGTCGTCCAATATATCGATCTTTATGTCTCGACCATTTCGAGACTCCTCGTTATGTCCGTGATCACGTCTGGGACACTGAACAACCTTCGGTATATCAAAACACATAAACTCATAATATAACCGTCATCAAACTTTAAGCGTCCGGACCCTACGGGTTCGAGAACTATGTAGACATGACCAAGACACGTCTCCGGTCATTAACCAATAGCGGAACCTGGATGCTCATATTGGCTCCCACATATTCTACGAAGATCTTTATCGGTCAAACCGCATAACAACATACGTTGTTCCCTTTGTCATCGGTATGTTACTTGCCCGAGATTCAATCGTCGGTATCTCAATACCTAGTTCAATCTGGTTACCGGCAAGTCTCTTTACTCGTTCTGTAATACATCATTCCGCAACTAACTCATTAGTTGCAATGCTTGCAAGGCTTATAGTGATGTGCATTACCGAGTGGGCCCAGAGATACCTCTCCGACAATCGGAGTGACAAATCCTAATCTCAAATACGCCAACCCAACAAGTACCTTTGGAGACACCAGAGAGCACCTTTATAATCACCCGATTCGTTGTGACGTTTGGTAGCACACAAAGTGTTCCTCCGGTAAACGGGAGTTGCATAATCTCATAGTCATAGGAACATGTATAAGTCATGAAGAAAGCAATAGCAGAATACTAAATGATCGTGTGCTAAGCTAACGGAATGGGTCAAGTAAACCACATCATTCTCCTAATGATGTGATCCAGTTAATCAAATGACAACTCATGTCAATGGCTTGGAAACATAACCATCTTCGATCAATGAGCTAGTCAAGTAGAGGCATACTAGTGACACTTTGTTTGTCTATGTATTCACACAAGTATTATGTTTCCGGTTAACACAATTCTAGCATGAATAATAAACATTTATCATTATATAAGGAAATAAACAATAACTTTATTATTGCTTCTAGGGCATATTTCCTTCAGGAACACCTTTATGTTGGCAGTGTGATATTGGTTTGCGTCTTCAATATGATTTCTAGCATGTATTGCTTCTAGTTTGATGAACGCCACCTATGAAGAGATAGTTTAAACTTGGCAGAGTGATATTGATTGCACCTTTCATATGGTGTCTAGTTTGCAGTGCTTCTAATTTGTTGAAGTGTCTTCTGCTTAGTTACCACATCATAGGTGTGAATATGTCAAGTTGTCTATTTTTTCGTACATATTCCATCCTCGTATCATGACTTTGACTTTCATCAGAGTAGTGTTCGTCAGTATCATGCATGAATGAGTTCTGAAGAGCAAATTATGTTCCTTTTTCTTGTCGGTTTGACCTCACAATGCAAAATCAATCAAGCTGAAGGAAATTGGCAAGGCATTGGATGATGGTGGTCCTTCCGAGCAACTGAAACGGAGGTTCTCTAGATATTCTACTCTGCCATCCTCCCAACAAGATTCGCAAGACAACGCAAGGCTAGACAGTCAACGTAGCTGTGTAGATGATGAGCACATCTCCCCTACTCCACCATCACAGGTGCTTGCTCTAACTTGGCACTATTATATGTTGTTGCATGTTGCGTATGATGTCTAGCTTGTATTGCTTCTAACTTTGTTGAATTGCATCCGCCACTTTACACATTATGCTGTGAATATGACACGTGTTCTGTTTCTAGAACATACGTGTACATGATGAGCACATCTCCCCTACTCCACCATCACAGGTGCTTGCTCTAACTTGGAACTGTTATATGTGGTTGTGTTTTCCGTATGATGTCTAGTTTATATTGCTTCTGATTATGTTGAATTGCATCTGCGTAGCTTACAACTTATACCTGCAACGATCACTACCCATAAGACACATTTAACTTGGGACTGTGATGTAGGTTGCATCTCGCATTGTCTTCTAGCTTGTACTGCATCTAATTTCTTGAAATGGCACTTACGACGAGACACTTTTTACCTGATAGAGTGATATTGGTTGCATGTTCATATGGTTCCTAGCTTTCATTTCTTCTAGTTTTGTTGAAATGCCTTCCGCTTACTATTTTTTTCATACATATTCCATCCTCCTATCGTACGTGTGAATATGTAACGTTGTCTTTTTTTGTATATATTCCATCCTCCTATCTTGCGCTTGCCTTACATCAAAGTAGTGTTCGTCTGTATCATGCATCAACCAGTTATGCAGAGCTAATTTTATTCATCTTCTTGTGGTTTTGACTTCATAAGGCAATATTAGAAAATAGGAAGGAAAAGAGTAAGTTAGGGGATGTTGGTGGTCCTTCGCACCGACGCAAACAGAAACTCTCTAGATTTGCCACTGCTACTGCTAATGAAGTTGAAGTCCCAAGTCTACATGATGAGTTCATCTCCCGTACTCCATCGCAGGTGCTTGCTCTAAGTTGACAGTGTGATAATTGGTTTCATGTTGCATATGTTGTCTAGCCTGTATTTCTTCTATTTTGATTAAATTGCACCTGCTGAGTTCATACGTTATACATGTGCATATGACATGGCGTTCTGTGTCTAGGATACACTGCATCTATATATCATACCATGTTCTTACATCAAAGTACTGCTGTTGTGTATCCCGCATCAGTCACTCATGATTGGACACTTTTAACATGGCAGTTTGATAGTGGTTGCATCTTGCATTGATTTGTACGTTGTAATGCTTCTAATTTTTTGAATTTCCACTTATGACAAGACACTTTTAACTTGGTAGAGTAATATTGGTTGCATCTTTCATATGGTGTCTAGCTTGCATCACTTCTATTTTCTTGAAAATCCTTCTGCTTAGTTTACACATCGTAGCTATGAATATGTCATGCCGTCCTGTTTTCCTTACATATTCCATCCTCATACGGTTGTCTTACATCAAAGTATTGCTTGTCTGTATCACGCATCAATGAGTTCTGAAGAGCGATTTTATTCTTTTGTGTTGTGGGTACGGCTTGACATGGCAAAGTCAAAATAGAGCAAGGAAAATAATATAGTAGGGAGTGGTGTTACTTGTCGGGTGAAACGGAAAAGGATCGGCCGTCCAGATTCTGCTGGTACTTATAGTGCACTAGAAGGTCTGAGTCCACCGGCTAAATCTACAAACACATTATCACCTGCTCCACCAGCTGCAGCATCCGCTTCAACTGTACCAGCATCTCAACGAGTTACTCATTCGTTTGCTCTGGAAGTGGCCAGTTCCCAAGCTGCCTTCACACCTAACACTACTTCAAGCATCACGACACAACAGACTTGGCAAGATCAGATGAACCTCATGAGCATCAACACCAAGAAGGTACCTGACCGAGTCAAATTGCAGTTGCATGCTCCTTTATATGTACTCTCACAGTTTGATGTACACTAACACTTTCCATATTCATTGTTCAACTAGCACCACGACGCAAGTGGAAACAGACATCAGGGATAATGCTTGACAGATTAACAAAATCTAAAGGAGGAAGAATGGAGATCCATTTTGAGGCAGGTTTAAAAAGGCCACGTGATGCTACAGAGTCAGCCAAGTTAGTATCAGAGGTAGCCGTTGCCTTTAGGTGTCATGCAAGTATCCTCCCAACGTGGATCCAGTATAGGAATGAGAAAGACAATACCCAGTTTAACACCTTCCTTGACCATTTATCCGTAAGTAATGTTATTCATCGCAATTAGTAATATTGTCTTGCTCTGTCCCATACTTTCTAGCTTCCTCCTAATAAGACTCACATTCTTTTTTCAACAGATGAGGTTCAAGTTGGATTCGAAAGATTATGCAACTAAACAAGCATGCACTCATGTTGTTTAGTCTGCTCTGCGACAGTATCAGTACCACCTTAGAAAATCTCACTTTGAAGGCAAGTCTAACAATGAAATCGCCCAAACATCTCCAGTGGAATATATTACAGATGAATACTGGATAGCCCTCGTTAAACACTGGTCTGATCCAAAGTATCAGGTAGGCTATATGTATTTGATCATAACACATATTGAACTTGTATTTATGTATGTGCCTTACAAGTGTATCTTCTTCTAGGCTAACTGTTTGAAGAACAAGACCAACCGTTCTAAAGTGAAATTCCAACAGACAACGGGATCTCGTTGCTATATTGCACACTGCGAGGCTCTTGTAAATAGCTGCTACTTCCTTCTTTTTCTGTGCCATATTATCGTATCTATATTGACTTGTTCCAAATACAGAGGAAAGCTCATGCGGACCAAAAGAACTCGAACCAATGCAAGTGCAAATCTTCAAGGATTGCCACACCAGCAAGATGAAGGGCATGAGCACACCAGTTCAAGCCGTTGTTGTAAGTCCTTACTCCTCCTGCCTTTGAACTGATTGGTACTGTGATGTGTTCATTTAACTACTTGGTTTGCAGCCCATGTCAGTTACTCTGTTCACTTTTATACACAGTTGTCTTAACGCATCATTTCACCTTACATGGTTTAAAAGAGATGAAGGATATTATTTTGGTCTTGATCTGTATTCTAGTAGTTATGTTCACGTGCGCACACAATGATAAAATAGCCTGTTTGTTTTATATCTGTTTGCCCATGATATAAATGATGTCATAATATGTTCATCCTACTTTAAACCATGTCTCTTTATCCTTAGATGTCAACGAATGTGAGGAAATTGACAATGCAGTAGGCATGCTACATGGACATATGTTCTGAAAGTGATTTTATTATGTAGTTGGCACTACAATACATGCTAACGTATTACAGTAGTTCACCAAAATAAGTTATGTATAAATGTGTAACCTACTTTGTTTGTTTTTGTATCATTAGTAACTTATCTGGTACACTAATCTACAAGTTCAAACTTTCAGGAAGCTATGGAAAAAATGATTGAACAGAACAACCACCTGAGGTGACGAGGCTACCACAGGCACAATGTCACCTCTTGCTACAGTGCATCAGTATCTCTCCACTAATAGTGCAAAAAGCACCTTCCTGCGTAATTCTGGGTTGGTTGTCAACGTAACCTCGTCCAAATCGCCTATTGAACAAAATCTTCCTGCTAGACAAAGTGATATATCTGTGTTCCAGACACAAGTCCAATCCCTAAGGGCATCTCTAGCCGCGCCCCCAGGAGCCCGATTTTCGCCGGCTTGGGCCGAAAACAGCTTCGGCGGACCCAGCCTGAACCCGGCGTCTTTGGGGCTGCCGAAGCGCCGGGGAAGCTGTTTTAGCGTGAAAGACGCTGGCCAGCAGCCACGGCGACTTCGGCGCCTCGTCTTCCCCCAACGGCCTCGGTTCCCGCGGGGAAACAATGGCAAGGCTGCCGCCGGTCAGCCTTGCCATTGATTCCTCACGGGTGGCGCTTCACGGGACGGCGCGCCGACGCCTCCCCTCCCTCGCACGCGTACACACGGGCACGGCCCGGCTATAAAAGCCGGCGGCCTCCACTCGCCTGTGCCCACACCAGCCTCGCCCCTCGCCGCCGTCCAGCCCCTCCCTCTCCCTGCCTCTCCCGAGCACCGCCGCCCAGCCCCTCCCTCTAGCTCTCCCGAGCCCGCCCAGCCCTGCCGTCGCCATGGCAGAACGCTTCCCCGGAGACAAGGCGGCGGCCAACGGCTTCGGCCGTCGTTCGCTCCGCGAATAGGAGTCCTGGCTCCTGTTCCAGGCGAACATCCCGGCGCCACCGGACATGCGCGCCGGGCCAACGGGGTGGAGACTCAGCGCCGGGGGAGTGCCCATTCCCCCGTTGCCCGATGCCGTGGCGAAGCCGAGGTACTTCACCGAGGAGGTCGAGATCGTGCGCGCGTCCCTCACCGACGCCCAACTCTCCCTCCCCCAGTACACCGCCGACAACCACACGGCCTGGGCGGTGTATTTCGAGCGCCGCCAGCAGCAGCGATTGGCGTTCACCAATGGCGCGCCGGTGGTCGGCGGCCGGCAGAACAGCGAGGGGCGCCACCTGTGGTGGGGCGTCCCCGGCCGCACACTCAAGGGCGTGCTCACGTACCTCGAGGGCGGCAACGACCCGCCGTTGGCGTACCCGGCGAGGGTGGCCACCCCGGCGCAGCACCGACGCGTCGGGCCATGGGCGCCAAGGAGGTTCGGGTCCTCCTCCTCTTCTTCCTCTTCATCGCACTCCTCCGGTACTCTGGCCCTGCTCGGCGTCAAGGCCAAGCCCGCGGCGGAGATGCCGCTCGGCCGGCGCACTCGCAGCGCCGGCATCGTCATCAATGAGGGCGGCCGGCGCGCCTCCTCCTCCGCGCTTCGTCAAGCCAAAGACGGAGCCGGGGCTCGCGCCGGTGAAGACGGAGCCAGGGCTCGCGCCGGTGAAGGAGCCGGCCGCGACGGTGAAGACGACGGAGCTCGACGACGATGACGCGGCCCTGGAATGGGCGCGCAGGGACTCCATAGCGATGGAGAAGGAGCGCCTGGAGAAGGCGAAGGAGCGCCAGTGCGCTGCCATGCTTCGCTTCGCGGAGCGTCGACGCGGCCGCGACGAAGGCGGAGTCATCGTCATCTGCGACAGCGATGACGACGACGACGATGCGCCGCCACCAGTCCGCCATGGCGACGCGGGGTAGGGGTCCAGCAGGGGCTCCCGCGTCAAGGAGGAGAAGGCCGACGACGACGATGGCGGCGACAGCGCCGACTTCAGCCAGTTTTTTCTTTAGATTAGTTTATATATATGTGCTATGTAATGAAAATCCGCGAACTTCGCCGAAATGTGCCGAAATTTATCGTGTTTAAGCCGAACTTCGCCGAACTGTGCCGAACTTCTTTTATTTTAAAACGTGCCTGGGGGCGGCCCTGGGGCCGGCGGCTGGAGACCAACTCGCCCCCAGGCCCAATTTTTGCGCCGGCTCACCCCCAGGCGGCACTTTTAGACGCCCCCTGGGGGGCCAACGGCTAGAGATGCCCTAATGGACGTTCTTTTGGAAAAAAGAATAGTGGTTGACAAATGTCGTCAAGATATGAATGGTTTTGAAACCAGACTATCAGACATTCGCTTCGGTGTTCAAGAGCAATGGCGGAAAAAAGGTGAAGATCGTGCTACTCCATCAGATTCTACAACCTAAAACATTAGCACTCAGGTCAAATGGTCTGTGCTTCTATACATCTGATGGTGCTTTTATCTGCAAGGACTGTAAACTTTATGCCAACAGGCCTTTTGTTGTGATACATCATTTATGCTGCTGCCAAAGGCTGCAATAATTACGACGCTATTTTTGTATAGTGTAGGTTTATCTTAGTAATGTATTCGGCCGAAAGCTTCATAGGAGCCCAATATGCCAACATTCGTCGGGCCCATTCCAATTGGGCTAAAAACGATTATGGCCCGAAATTTGCATGTAGCCCACTAAAAATATCTGGGCCTAAATCAGCATAAGATTTCATATTTTTCTGGTAGGCATGTGCCCATAGTGGGCCTTTAACAGGCCTAAACATAATTTGGGCCCTCAGTAGTAATAGGCCGTTTACAGGTGTAAATATCTCGAGCCCATAAAAACATGGGCCTTTAGAAGACCGAAAGTGAGATTGGGCCCATTTACGATGCAGATCTTTCACAAGCCGAAATTCGGACGGGCCGTAATTGCGCCGACCTAATACACGGGCCTTTAACAGGCTGGAAGTTTGGTCGGGCTAGATTATCGTCATTTTTATATGGGCCGTTAATGGGCCCGATGTGACGTTGGGCCACATATGGCCCATGGATTTCGTCCGACGTTAACAGGCCAAAAATCACAACAGGCCGAAAGTGTCCCATATCTATGGCAGGCAGCTAACAGGCCGAATGTCAGACATGGCCGAATATGACCCAAATCCTTCATGGTCGTTTATGGCCGAAAGTTTCAATGGCCTGTAAATGGGCCCAAATGAAGCAGGACCTTTAACAGGCCGGAAATACACTGGGCCGTAATTCGTCCCATATACTTAGCGGACTGTTAACGGGCCAGAAGTGATCATGGGCCGCGATGATGACAAGTTTAGGACAGGCCGTTGACGGTCCGATTTGACACTAGCCGTACGGGCCTTAACTGAGAATGTTGGGCCTTTATCTGGGCCGGCCATTATGGTCCGCAAAATCTCGCGGGCCTTTAGCTGGGCCAACCCATTATGGCCTGCAAAATCTCATGGGCCTTTAGCTGGGCCGGCCAATTATGATACGAAAAATCTCGTGGGCCTTTTGCTGGGCTGGCCCATTATGGACCGCAAAATCTTGTGGGCCCTTAGTTGGGCCGGCCCATTTAAACTTTATGGGCCACTTTTGGGCCAATCCACGTGTCAGCATATCATAGGCGCATCTCGCCCATTGGATGAGTGACACATGTGCCAACGCGGAGTTGACACGTGTTTCTGTCAGCCTATCAGAATTTTACACATGGAAAATCCCCATTGGTCCTGGCTATTAACGGGTTATCGGATCCAAAACCTGACCCGATAGCTTAACGGCGTTCCGTTACGGTGGATGCCACGTGTCAGTCACCCTTGACGAAAGCACTTCTGTGACGCGCGATTTATCGTCATGGAAGTGGAAACTTCTGTGATGATAATTTTGGTAATGTCATGGAACACTTCTACGAAAGCACATGTATGACTATCTTGATTCTGTCATAAATTTTTCATGGATGTACATGCATGACAGAAAACGTGACCTACTGTGACAAACACGTATCATCACGGAAGCGTCTTTTTTTGTAGTGTAAGGCCCCCCCCAACAATTCCAGACTCCAATACCCTCCGTCCAATATATTGATCTTCACCTCCGGACCATTCCGGAGTTCCTCGTCATGTCCGGGATCTCATCCAGGACTCCGAACAACCTTCGGTAACCACATACTATTTCCCATAACAACTCTAGCGTCACCGAACCTTAAGTGTCTAGACCCTACGGGTTCGGGAACCATGCAGACATGAATGAGACATCTCTCCGGCTAATAACCAATAGCGGGATCTGGATACCCATGTTGGCTCCCACATGTTCCACGATGATCTCATCGGATGAACCACGATGTTGGGGATTCAATCAATCCCGTATTCAATTCCCTTTGTCTATCGGTATGTTACTTGCCCGAGATTCGATCGTCGGTATCCCCATACCTCGTTCAATCTCGTTACCGGCAAGTCTCTTTACTCGTTCCGTAACGCATGATCCCGTGGCTAACTCCTTAGTCACATTGGTGCTCATTATGATGATGCATTACTGAGTGGGCCCAGAGATACCTCTCCATCATACGGAGTGACAAATCCCAGTCTCGATTCGTACCAACCCAACAGACACTTTCGGAGATACCTATAGTGCACCTTTATAGCCACCCAGTTACGTTGTGACGTTTGGTACACCCAAAGCATTCCTACGGTATCCGGGAGTTGCACAATCTCATGGTCTAAGGAAATGATACTAGACATTAGAAAAGCTTTAGCAAACGAACTACACGATCTTGTGCTATGCTTAAGATTGGGTCTTGTCCATCACATCATTCTCCCAATGATGTGATCCCGTTATCAACGACATCCAATGTCCATGGTCAGGAAACCACGACCATCCATTATCAACGAGCTAGTCAACTAGGGGCTTACTAGGGACATATTACGATCTATGTATTCACACATGTATTACGGTTTCCGGTTAATACAATTATAACATGAACAATAGACAATTATCATGAACAAGGAAATATAATAATAAGCATTTTATTATTGCCTCTAGGACATATTTCCAACAGTCTCCCACTTGCACTAGAGTCAATAATCTAGTTACATCGTGATGAATCGAACACCCATAGTTCAGATTGCCATGTGACTAACACCCAAAGAGTTTACTAGAGTCAATAATCTAGTTCACATCACCATGTGATTAAGGCTCAATGAGTTCTGGGGTTTGATCATGTTATGCTTGTGAGAGAGGTTTTAGTCAATGGGTCTGCAACATTCAGATACGTATGTCCTTCGCAAATCTCTATGTTATATCGTAGATGCTGCTTCCACGCTCCACTTGGAGCTATCCCAAATGGTTGTTCCACTATACATATCCATTTTGCTACTCAGAGTCATCCGGATAGGTGTTAAATCTTGCGTCGACATAACCCTATACGCCGAACTCTTTATCACCTCCAAAACCGAGAAACATTTGCTTATTCCTCTAAGGACAATTTTGACCACTATCTAATGATCCATTCCTGGTTCACTTTTGTACCCCCTTACCAAACTCGTGGCAAGACACATATCAGGTGCAATACACAGCATGGCATATCGAATAGAGCCTATGGCTAAGGCATAGGGGACGACCTTCGTCCTTTCTCTTTCTTTTGCAGTGGTCGAGCTTTAAGTCTTAACTTCACACCTTGCAACTCAGGCAAGAACTCCTTCTTTGACTGATCCATTTTGAACTCCTTCAAAATCACGTCAAGGTATGTGCTCTGTGAAAGTCTTATCAGGCGTCTTGATCTATCCCTATAGATCTTGATACCCAATATGTAAGCAGTTTTACCCAGGTCTTCCTTTGAAAAACTTCATTCGAACAACCCTTTATGCTTTCCGAAAATTCTACATCATTTTTTATCAACAATATGCCATCCACATATACTTATCAAAAATGTTGTAGTGCTCCCACTCACTTTCTTGCAAACTTTGTATAAACCCAAATGCTTTGATCACCTCATCAAAGCGTATGTTCCAACTCCGAGATGCTTGCTCCAGTCCATAGAAGGGCCACTGGAGTTTGCATACCTTTTAGCATCCTTAGGATCAACAAAACATTCTGGTTGTATCACATACAGCCTTTCCTCACGGAAACCATCAAGGAAACTTTGTTTTGACATCCATCTGCCAGATTTCGTAAATGAAAATGCAGCAACTGCTAAGATAAATCTAACAGACTTTAGCATCACTATGATTGAGAAAGTCTCATCACAGTCAACTCCTTGAACTTGTCAGAAACTTCTTTGAGACAAGTCGAGCTTCATGAATGGTGACATTACCATCAGCGTCTGTCTTCTTCTTAAAGATCCATTTATTCTAAATGGCTTGCCGATCATCGGGCAAGTCCACCAAAGTCCATACTTTGTTTTTATACATGGATCCTATCTTGGATTTCATGGCTCCTTGCCATTTGTTGGAATCCGGGCCCACCATCGCTTCTTCATATCTCATAGGTTCATCGTTGTCCAACAACATGACCTTTAAGACAGGGTTACCACCTAGAAGTGGTACACACCCTTGTCGACCTACGAGGTTCGATAGTAACTTGATCTGAAGCTCCATGATCATCATTAGCTTTCTCTTCAACGGAGGTAGGTGCCATAGAAACATCTTTTTGTGCTGCTCTACTCTCCGGTTGAAGTAAAGGTTCAACAACCCCATCAAGTTCTATCTTCCTCCCACTTAATTCTTTCGAGAGAAACTCTTTCTTGAGAAAGGACCTGTTCATAGCGACAAACACTTTGCCCTCAGATCTGAGATAGAAGGTATACCCAATCATCTTGTTTGGGTATTCTATGAAGACCCTATTTTCCACTTCGGGTTCGAGCTTTTCTGGCCGAAGCCTACCAACATAAGCATCGTAGCCCCAAACCTTAAGAAACAACAACTTAGGTTTCTTGCCAAACCATAATTCATACGGTGTCGTCTCCACGGACTTAGATGGTGCCCTATTTAAAGTTAATGTAATCGTCTCTAATGCATAACCCCAAAATGATAGCGGTAGATCGGTAAGAGACATCATAGATCGCACCATATCCAATAGGGTGCGATTGTGATGTTTGGACACATCATTACACTATTGTGTTCTAGGTGGCGTCAACTGTGAAACAATTCCACCTTATCTTTAGTGATTGCCAAACTCATAACTCAGATACTCTCCCCTTGAGCAAATCGTAGGAACTTGATCTTCTTGTTATGATGATTCTCAACTTCACTCTGAAATTGCATGAACTTTTCAAACGTCTCAGACTTATGCTTCATTAAGTAAATATACCCATATCTACTCAATTCATCGGTGAAGGTGAGAAAATAATGATATCCACTGTGTGCGTCAACACTCATCGGACCGCACACATCAGCATGTGTGATTTCCAACAAGTCACTTGCCCATTCCATTGTTCCAGAAAACGGGTTTTTAGTCATCTTGCCTATGAGGCATGGTTCGCATGTGTCAGGTGATTCAAAGTCAAGTGACTCCAAAAGTCCATTAGCATGGAGGTTCTTCATGCGCTTTACACCAATATGACCTAAGCCGCAGTGCCACAAGAAAGTGGTACTATCATTATCAACTCTACATCTTTTGGCATCAATGTTATCAACTTGTGTATCACTACTACCGAGATTCAATAAACCATTCACATTAGGTGCATGACCATAGAAGGTATTATTCATGTAAACAGAATAACCATTATTCTCTGACTTAAATGAATAGCCGTATTGCAATAAACATGATCTAATCATGTTCATGCTCAACACAGACACCAATGCAAACAACATTTATCAACACTAATCCCAAAGGTAGAGGGAGCGGCGATGGTGATCACATCAACCTTGAAACACTTCCAACACACACACATCGTCTCCTCGCCCTTAGCTAGTCTCCGTTTACTCCTTAGCTTTTGTTTCGAGTTACCAATATTAGCAACTGAACCGGTATCTAATACCCATGTGCTACTAGGACTACTAGTAAGGTACACATCAATAACACATATATCAAATATACATTTGTTGAAGTTGCCAGCCTTCTTATCTACCAAGTATTTGAGGCAGTTCCGCTACCAGTGACAGTTCCCCTAATAGAAGCACTTCGTCTCGGGTTTGGGTTCTTGGGTCTCTTCACTGGAGCGGCAACTGGCTTGCCATTCATGAAGTTTCCCTTCTTGCCCTTTCCCTTCTTTGAAACCAGTGGTCTTGTTAACCATCAACACTTGATGCTCCTTCTTGACTTCTACCTTAACGGCCTTAAGCACGATGAACAGCTCCGGGATCAACTTCCCTTGCATGTTATAGTTCATCACGAAGCTCTAGTTAGCTTGGTGATAGTGACTGGAGAACTTTTGTCAATCACTTCTCTTATCTCGAGGATTAACTCCCACTTGATTCAAGTGATTGAAGTACCCAGACATTCTGAGCAGATGCTCACTGGCTGAGCTATTCTCCTCCATCTGGTAGGCAAAGATCTTGTCAGAGGTCTCAAACCTCTCAACACGGGCATGAGCCTGAAATACCAATTTTAGCTCTTGGAACATCTCATATGTTCCATGGTGTTCAAAACGCATTTGGAGCCCCGACTCTAAGCCGCAAAGCATGGCGCACTAAACTATCAGGTAGTCAACAAAACGTGTCTGCCAGATGTTCACAACATCCACAGACGACGCCAGAGGGGTTGGCACACCGATCGGTGCATCAAGGACAGAAGCCTTCTGTGTAGCAGTGAGGACAATCCTCAGACTACGGCCCTAGACCGCACAATTGCTTACGATATCTTTCAATTTAGTTTTTCTCTAGGAACGTATTAAAATAGGGAGCTAAAGCGTGAACTATTAATCTACAACATATTTGCAAAGACAATTTTAGACTATGTTCATGATAATTAAGTTCATCAAATTATTAATGAACTCCCACTTAGATAGACATCCCTCTAGTCATCTAAGTGATACATGATCCGAATCGACTAGGCCGTGTCCGATCATCACATGAGACAGAGTAGTCATCAACGGTGAACATCTCCATGTTGATCGCATCTGTTATACGACTCATGTTTAACCTTTTGGTATCTTGTGTTCCGAGGCCATGTCTGTACATGCTAGGCTCGTCAAGTCAACCTAAGTGTTTCGCATGTGTAAATCTCGCTTACACCCGTTGTATGTGAACGTTAGAATCTATCACATCCGATCATCACGTGGGGCTTCGAAACAACGAACCTTCGCAACGGTACATAGTTAGGGGGGAACACATTTCTTGAAATTTTAGTGAGGGATCATCTTATTTATGCTACCGTCGTTCTAAGCAAATAAGATGTAAACATGACAAACATCACATGCAAATCATAAAGTGACATGATATGGCCAATATCATCTTGCGCCTTTGATCTCCATCTTCGAGGCGTGACATGATCACCTTCGAGGCGCGGCATGATCACCTTCGTCACCGGCATGACACCATGATCTCCATCATCGTGTCTTCATGAAGTTGTCTCGCCAACTATTACTTCGACTACTATGGCTAACAGTTAGCAATAAAGTAAAGTAATTACATGGCGCTTTCAATGACACGCAGGTCATACAATAAATTAAGACAACTCCTATGGCTCCTGCCGGTTGTCATACTCATCGACATGCAAGTTGTGATTCCTATTACAAGAACATGATCAATCTCATACATCACATATATCATTCATCACATCCTTTTGGCCATATCACATCACATAGCATACCCTGCAAAAACAAGTTAGACGTGCTCTAATTGTTGTTGCATGTTTTACGTGGCTGCTATGGGTTTCTAGCAAGAACATTTCTTACCTACACAAAACCACAACGGTGATATGCCAATTTCTATTTACCCTTCACAAGGACTCTTTTCATCGAATCCGATCCGACTAAAGTGGGAGAGACAGACACCCGCTAGCCACCTTATGCATCAAGTGCATGTCAGTCGGTGAAACCTGTCTCACGTAAGCGTACGTGTAAGGTCGGTCTGGGCCGCTTCATCCCACAATGCTGCCGACTTAAGATAAGACTAGTAACGACAAGCAAATTAACCAAATCATCAGCCACAACTACTTTGTGTTCTACTCATGCATAGAATCTACGCATAGACCTATCTCATGATGCCACTGTTGGGGAACGTAGCAATAATTCAAAATTTTCCTACGTGTCACCAAGATCAATCTAGGAGATGCTAGCAACGAGAGAGAGGGAGTGCATCTTCATACCCTTGAATATTGCTAAGCGGAAGCGTTACAAGAACGCGGTTGATGGAGTCGTACTTGCGGCGATTCAAATCGCAGAAGATCCGATCTAGCGCCGAACGGGCGGCGCCTCCGCGTTCAACACACGTACAGCCCGGGGACATATCCTCCTTCTTGATCCAGCGAGGGGAGAGGAGAAGTTGAGGGAGAACTCCAGCAGCACGACGACATGGTGGCGATGGAGCTCGTGGTTCTCCGGCAGAGCTTCGCTAAGCACTACGGAGGAGGAGGAGTTGGAGGAGGAGAGGGTTGCGCCAGGGAAAGAGTGCGGCTGCCCTCGCTCTCCTTCACTATATATAGGGGGAAGGGGGGAGGAAGAGGCGCCATAGGGTTTCCCTAGGGGAGGGGCGGCGTCCACAGGGGAACCCTAGATGGGTTTGGGCGCCCCCACCCCTAGGAAACTTGCCCCCAAGCCGGGAGGGGTGGCTGCCCTAGGGGAGGCGCCCCCACCTCTCTAGGTTACGTGAGATGGGGTGGGAGAGGCGCACAGCCCCTTAGTGGGCTGATGTGCCCCCTCCCCTTGGCCCATAAGGCCCCCCAACGCTGGCCGGGGCCTCCAAAACCCCTTTCGGACACGCTGGTCATCACCTGGTAGCCCCGGAACAATTCTGGACTCCAATACCCTTCGTCCAATATATTGATCTTCACCTCCAGACCATTCCGGAGTTCCTTGTCATGTCCAGGATCTCATCCGGGACTCCAAACAACCTTCGGGAACCACATACTATTTCCCATAACAACTCTAGCGTCACCGAACCTTAAGTGTGTAGACCCTACGGGTTCAGGAACCATGCAGACATGACCGAGACATCTCTCCGGCTAATAACCAACAGCAGGATCTGGATACCCATGTTGGCTCCCACATGATCCACGATCATCTCATCGGATGAACCATGATGTCGGGGATTCAATCAATCCCGTATTCAATTCCCTTTGTCTATCAGTATGTTACTTGCCCGAGATTCGATCGTCGGTATCCCCATACCTCGTTCAATCTCATTACCGGTAAGTCTCTTTACTCGTTCCATAACGCATGATCCCGTGGCTAACTCCTTAGTCACATTGAGCTCATTATGATGATGCATTACTGAGTGGGCCCGGAGATACCTCTCCGTCATATGGAGTGACAAATCCCAGTCTCGATTCGTACCAACCCAACAGACACTTTCGGAGATACCTATAGTGCTCCTTTATAGCCACCCAGTTACGTTGTGATGTTTGGTACACCCAAAGCATTCCTACAGTATCCGGGAGTTACACAATCTCATGGTCTAAGGAAATGATACTTGACACTAGAAAAGCTTTAGCAAACGAACTACACGATCTTGTGCTATGCTTAAGATTGGGTCTTGTCCATCACATCATTCTCCCAATGATGTGATCCCGTTATCAACGACATCCAATGTCCATGGTCAGGAAACCACGACCATCCGTTGATCAACGAGCTAGTCAACTAGAGTCTTAGTAGGGACATATTACGATCTATGTATTCACACATGTATTACGGTTTCCGGTTAATACAATTATAGCATGAACAATAGACAATTACATGAACAAGGAAATATAATAATAACCATTTTATTATTGCCTCTAGGGAATATTTCCAACATGTTGTTATGCGGTTTGACCGATAAAGATGTTCATAGAATATGTAGGAACCAATATGAGCATCCAGGTTCCGCTATTGGTTATTGACCGGAAGTGAGTCTCGGTCATGTCTACATAGTCCTCGAACCCATAGGGTACGCACGCTTAACGTTCGATGATGATCCGTATTATGAGTTTATGTGTTTTGATGTACCGAAGGTTGTTCGAAGTCCCGGATGTGATCATGGACATGACGACGAGTCTTGAAATGGCCGAGACATAAAGATTGATATATTGGATGATGTTATTCTGACATCGGATGAGTTCCAGGGGTCACCGGATAAATATTAGAGTGCCGGGGGGTTATCGGAACCCCCGGGGGAACTAATGGGCCTCTATGGGCCTTAGTGGGAAGAGAGGAAAGGCCAGGAGGGGCTGGCCGCGCCCCCCTTGGGTCCGAATTGGACTAGGGGAAGGGGGCGGCGCCCCCCTTTCCTTCCCTCCCCCCTCTTCCTTCCTTCCCCCTCTTTCCCACTTGGTGGATTCCTACTAGGACTTGGAGTCCTAGTAGGATTCCCCCTCTTGGAGCCGCGCCCTAGGGGCCGCTGGCCTTTCCCTTGCTCCTTTATATACGGGGGCAGGGGGCACCATAGAACACACAAGTTGACAGTTGTCTTAGCCGTGTGCGGTGCCCCCCTCCACAGATTTCCACCTCGGTCATATCGTTGTAGTGGTTAGGCGAAGCCCTGGGTCGGTAACTTCATCAACACCATCGTCACGCCGTCATGTTGAGAAACTCTCCCTCGACCTCAGCTAGATCTAAAGTTCGTGGGACGTCACCGAGCTGAACATGTGCAGATCGCGGAGGTGTCGTACCTTTGGTGCTAGGACCGGTCGGATCATGAAGACGTACAACTACATCAACCACGTTGTCATAACGCTTTCGCTTTCGGTCTACGAGGGTAAGTAGACAACACTCTCCCCTCTCGTTGCTATGCATCACCTAGATAGATCTTGCGTGTGCGTAGGAATTTTTTGAAATTACTGCGTTCCCCAACAGTGGTATCAGAGCCAAGTCTATGCGTAGATGTTATATGCATGAGTAGAACACAAAGAGTGGTGAGCGATAATAGTCATACTGCTTACCAGCATGTCATACTTTGATTCGCGGTATTGTTGGATGAAGCGGCCTGGACCGACATTACGCGTACGCTTACGCGAGACTGGTTCTACCGACGTGCTTCGCACATAGGTGGCTAGTGGGTGTTTGTTTCTCCAACTTTAGTTTAATTGAATTTGACTACGCCCGGACCTTGTTGAAGGTTAAAACAACACACTTGACAAAAAACGTTGTGGTTTTGATGCGTAGGTAAGAACGGTTCTTGCTAGAAGCCCGTAGCAGCCACGTAAAACTTGCAACAATAAAGTAGAGGACGTCTAACTTGTTTTCGCAGGGCTTACTGTGATGTGATATGGTCAAGACGTGATGATATATAAATTTTTGTATGAGATGATCATGTTTTGTAACAGTTATCGGCAACTGGCAGGAGCCTTATGGCTATCGCTTTATTGTGTGCAATGCAGTCGCCATGTAATTGCTTTACTTTATCACTAAGCAGTAGCGATAGTCGTGATAGAAATAGTTGGCGAGACGACAACGATGCTTCGATGGAGATCAAGGTGTCAAGCCGGTGACGATAGTGATCATGACGGTGCTTTGGAGATGGAGATCAAAGTCACAAGATGATGATGGCCATATCATATCACTTATATTGATTGCATGTTATGTTTATCCTTTATGGATCTTATTATGCTTAGTTCGGCGGTAGCATTATAAGACGATCTCTCACTAAATTTCAAGGTACAGGTGTTCTCCCTAAGTATGCACCGTTGCGAAAGTTCGTCGTGCCGAGACACCACGTGATGATCGGGTGTGATAAGCTCTACGTTCACATACAACGGGTACAAGCCAGTTTTGCACACGCGGATACTCGGGTTAAACTTGACGAGCCTAGCATATGCAGATATGGCCTTGGAACACTGAGACCGAAAGGTCGAGCGTGCATCATATAGTAGATATGATCAACAAAGTGATGTTCACCATTGAAAACTACTCCATCGCATGTGATGATCGGACATGGTTTAGTTGATTTGGATCACGTAATCACTTAGATGATTAGAGGGATGTCAATCTAAGTGGGAGTTCTTAAGTAATATGATTAATTGAACTTGAATTTATCATGAACTTAGTACCTGATAGTATTTTGCATGTCTATGTTGTTGTAGATAAATGGCCCGTGCTACTGTTCCATTGAATTTTAATGCGTTCCTAGAGAAAGCTAAGTTGAAAGATGATGGTAGCAACTACACGGACTGGGTCCGTAACTTGAGGATTATCCTCATTGTTGCACAGAAGAATTACATCCTGGAAGCACCGCTAGGGGCTAGGCCTGCTGCAGATGCTACTGATGACGTTAAGAACGTCTGGTAGACAAAGCTGACGACTACTCGATAGTTCGATGTGCCATGCTTTACGGCTTAGAACCGGGACTTCAACGATGTTTTGAGCGTCATGGAGCATATGAGATGTTCCAGAGTTGAAGTTAATATTTCAAGCAAATGCCCGGATTGAGAGATATGAAGTCTCCAATAAGTTCTATAGCTGCAAGATGGAGGAGAATAGTTACATCGGTGAACATATACTCGTAATGTCCGGGTACCATAACCACTTGACTCAACTGGGAGTTAATCTTCCTGATGATAGTGTCATTGACAGAGTTCTTCAATCACTGCCACCAAGCTACAAAAGCTTCGTGATGAACTATAATATGAAAGGGATGGATAAGACAATTCCCGAGCTCTTCGCGATGCTAAAATCTGCGGAGGTAGAAATCAAGGAGCATCAAGTGTTGATGGTCAACAAGACCACCAGTTTCAAGAAGAAGGGCAAAGGGAAGAAGGGGAACTTCAAGAATTTCGGCAAGCAAGTTGCTGCTCAAGTGAAGAAGCCCAAGTCTAGACCTAAGCCTGAGACTGAGTGCTACTACTGCAATGGGACTGGTCACTGGAAGCGGAACTGCCCCAAGTATTTGGCGGATAAGAAAGATGGCAAAGTGAAAGGTATATTTGATATACATGTTATTGATGTGTACTTAACTAATGCTTGCAGTAGCGCCTGGGTATTTGATACTGGTTCTGTTGCTCATATTTGCAACTCGAAACAGGGGCTATGGATTAAGCAAAGATTGTCTAAGGATGAGGTGACGATGCGCGTATGAAATGCTTCCAAAGTCGATGTGATCGCGGTCAGCACGCTACCTCTACATCTAACTTCGGGATTAGTTTTAGACCTGGATAATTGTTATTTGATGCCAACGTTGAGCATGAACATTATATCTGCATTTTGTTTGATGCAAGACGATTATTCATTTAAATGAGAGAATAATGGTTGTTCTATTTATATGAGTAATATCTTTTATGGTCATGCACCCTTGATGAGTGGTCTATTTTTGTTGAATCTCAATAGTTGCAATACACATATTCATAGTATTGAAGCCAAAAGATATAAGTTCAATAATGATAGTGCAACTTATTTGTGGCACTGCCGTTTAGGTCATATTGGTGTAAAGCGCATGAAGAAACTCCATGCTGATGGGCTTTTGGAATCACTTGATTATGAATCACTTGATACTTGCGAACCATGCCTCATGGGCAAGATGACTAAGACTCTGTTCTCTGGAACAATGGAGCGAGCAACAGACTTGTTGGAAATAATACATACTGATGTATGCGGTCCGATGAGTGTTGACGCTCGCGGCGGGTATCGTTATTTTCTGACCATCATAGATGATTTGAGCTGATATGGGTATATCTACTTGATGAAACATAAATCTGAAACATTTGGAAAGTTCAAAGAATTTTAGAGAGAAGTGGAAAATCGTCTTAACAAGAAAATAAAGTTTCTATGATCTAATCGTGGAGGAGAATATGTGAGTTACGAGTTTGGTCTTCATTTGAAACAATGTGGAATAGTTTGGCAACTTACACCACCTGGAACACCATAGCGTAATGGTGTGTCCGAACGTCGTAACCGCACTTTATTAGATATGGTGCGATCTATGATGTCTCTTACTGATTTACCTCTGTCGTTTTGGGGTTATGCTTTAGAGACGGCTGCATTCACGTTAAATAGGGCACCATCTAAATCCGTTCAGACGACACCTATTGAATTGCGGTTTGGCAAGAAATCCAAGTTGTCGTTTGATAACCCACAAGTATAGGGGATCAATAGTAGACTCTTTCGATAAGTAAGAGTGTCGAACCCAACGAGGAGCTAAAGGTAGAACAAATATTCCCTCAAGTTCTATCGACCACCGATACAACTCTACGCACGCTTAACGTTCGCTTTACCTATAACAAGTATGAAACTAGAAGTACTTTGTAGGTGTCGTTGGATAAGTTTGCAAGATAATAAAGAGCGCGTAAATAAAATCTAGGGGCTGTTTAGATAAAGACAAAACTAAGTTAGTTTTAGTAGAGAGCTTGTTGTCACACAAGAGAGTTATTTGTCCCTAGGCAATCGATAATTAGACCGGTAATCATTATTGCAATTTTATTTGAGGGAGAGGCATAAGCTAACATACTTTCTCTTCTTGGATCATATGCACTTATGATTGGAACTCTAGCAAGCATCTGGAACTACTAAAGATCATTAAGGTAAAACCCAACCATAGCATTAAAGCATCAAGTCCCCTTTATCCCATACGCAACAACCCCTTACTCGGGTTTATGCTTCTGTCACTCAAGCAACCCACTATAAGCGAATCATGAATATATTGCAACACCCTACAGCGGGAATCCCTCACGCTTGCGCGGAACGGAGAGCACCATAGGACAGCACCAATAATAAAACATGCAACTCAAACCAATCACGATCATCAATTAACCCATAGGACAAAACAGATCTACTCAAACATCATAGAATAGGCATACATCATTGGGAAATAATATATAGCATTGAGCACCATGTTTAACTAGAGATTACAGCGGGTAAAAGAGGAGTTACACCGCTGCATAGAGGTGGGAGAGTTGGTGATGACGGCGGTGAAGTTGTTGGTGTAGATTGCGGTGACGATGATGGCCCCGGCGGTGTTCCGGCGCCCCCGGAAGAGAGGGGGAGAGAGCCCCCCTTCTTCTTCTTCTTCTTCTTCTTCTTCCTTGACCTTCTCCCTAGATGGGAGAAGGGTTTCCCCTCTGGTCCTTGGTCTCCATGGCATGGGAGGGGCGAGAGCCCCTCCGAGATTGGATCTGTCTCTCTGTCCCACTCTGTTTTTGCGCTCCCTGATCTGGCCTTTCACCGTTTCTTATATTCCCGGAGATCCGTAACTCCGATTGGATTGAAATTTGAACATGATTTTTATCCGGATATTAGCTTTCTTGCGGCAAAAGAAGGCCAACAACCGCCTTACAGGGTGTCCAGGAGGGTCAGGGGCGCGCCTGCCCCCCTGGGGCGTGCCCCCTGCCTCGTGGCCCCCTCGGGCATCGTCTCGCGTTGATTCCACTTCCCAAAATTCACATATATTCAGTTTTTATCCCGTTTGGACTCCATTTGATATGGATTTTCTGCGAAACAAAAAACATGCAACAAACAGGAACTGGCACTCGGCACTGGATCAATATGTTAGTCGCAAAAATAGTATAAAAAGTTACCAAAAGTATGTAAAAGTTGTAGAATATTGGCATGGAACAATCAAAAGTTATAGATACGGCGGAGACGTATCATCGTTTCTGAAAGTTTGGGGCTCCGATGCTTATGTGAAAATTCTTCAACCTGATAAGCTCGAACCCAAATCGGAGAAATGTGTCTTCATAGATACCCAAAGGAGACTATTGGGTACACCTTCTATCACAGATCTGAAGGCAAGATATTCGTTGCTAAGAATTGATCCTTTCTAGAAAAGGAGTTTCTCTCGAAAGAAGTGAGTGGGAGGAAAGTAGGACTTGATGAGGTAATTGTACATTCTCCCAAATTGGAAAGTAGTTCATCACAGAAATCAGTTCCAGTGATTCCTACACCAATTAGTGAGGAAGCTAATGATAGTGATCATGAAACTTCAGACCAAGTTACTACTGAACCTCGTAGGTCAACCAGAGTAAGATCCGCTCCAGAGTGGTACGGTAATCCTGTTCTGGACGTCATGTTACTAGACCATAACTAACCTACGAAGTACGTGGAAGCGATGATGAGCCCAGATTCCGCAAAATGGCTTGAGGCCATGAAATCTGAGATGGAATCCATGTATGAGAACAAAGTGTGGACTTTTGTTGACTTTCGCGATGATCGGCAAGCCATCGAGAATAAATGGATCTTCAAGAAGAAGACTGATGCTGACGGTAATTTTACTGTCTACAAAGCTCGACTTGTTGCGAAAGGTTTTCGACAAGTTCAAGGAGTTCACTACGATGAGACTTTCTCACATTATATGATTATGAAATTTCAAGGAGTTCAAGAAGTTCAAGAAGGACTACAAGGAGTTCAAGAAGTTCAAGAAGGACTACAAGGACTAGAAGGAGTTCAAGAAGTTCAAGAAGGACTACAAGGAGTTCAAGAAGTTCAAGGAGTTGACTACGATGAGACTTTCTTGCACACTTGTTGCTTAAGTCTGTCTGAATCATGTTAGCAATTGCCACATTATATGATTATGAAATTTGGCAAATGGATGTCAAAACTGCATTCCTAAATGGATTTCTGGAAGAAGAGTTGTATATGATGCAACCAGAAGGTTTTGTCGATCCAAAGGATGCTAACAAAGTGTGCAAGCTCCAGCGATCCATTTATGGACTGGTCCAAGCCTCTCGGAATTGGAATAAATGTTTTGATAGTGTGATCAAAGCATATGGTTTTATACAGACTTTTGGAGAAGCCTGTATTTACAAGAAAGTGAGTGGGAGCTCTGTAGCATTTCTAATATTATATGTGGATAAGAATTTTTCAATGGAAGACCTCGGTGAAACTGCTTATATATTGGGCATCAAGATCTATAGAGATAGATCAAGACGGTTAATTGGACTTTCACAAAGCACATACCTTGATAAGATTTTTAAGAAGTTCAAAATGGACCAGTGAAAGAAAGGGTTCTTGCCTGTGTTACGAGGTGTGAAGTTGAGTGAGACTCAATGCCCGACCACTGCAGAAGATAGAGAGAAAATTAAAGTCATTCCCTATGCTTCAGCCATAGGTTCTATCATGTATGCAATGTTGTGTACCAGACCTGATGTGTGCCTTTCTATAAGTATAGTAGGGAGGTACCAAAGTAATCCAGGAGTGGATCAATAGACAGCGGTCAAGAACATCCTGAAATACCTGAAAAGGACTAAGGATATGTTTCTCGTTTATGGAGGTGATAAAGAGCTCGTCGTAAAAGGTTACGTCGATGCAAGCTTTGACACTGATCCGGATGATTCTAAGTCACAAACCAGATACGTGTTTATATTGAACGGTGGAGCTGTCAGTTGGTGCAGTTCTAAGCAGAGCATCATGGCGGGATCTACGTGTTAAGCGGAATATATAGCTGCTTCGGAAGCAGCAAATGAAGGAGTCTGGATGAAGGAGTTCATATCCGATCTAGGTGTCATACCTAGTGCATCGAGTCCAACAAAAATCTTTTGTGACAATACTGGAGAAATTGCCTTGGCGAAGGAATCCAGCTTTCACAAGAGAACCAAGCACATCAAGAGACACTTAAATTCCATCTGTCATCAAGTGTCGGAAGGGGACATAGAGATTCGCAAGATACATATGGACCTGAATGTTGTAGACTCGTTGACTAAGCCTCTCTCACGAGAAAAACATGATCAGCACCAAGACTCCATGGGTGTTAGAATCATTACAATGTAATCTATATTATTGACTCTAGTGCAAGTGGGGGACTGAAGGAAATATGCCCTAGAGGCAATAATAAAGTTGTTATTTATATTTCCGTATATCATGATAAAAGTTTATTATTCATGCTAGAATTGTATTAACCAGAAACTTAGTACATGTGTGAATACATAGACAAACAGAGTGTCACTAGTATGCCTCTACTTGACTAGCTCGTTGATCAAAGATGGTTAAGATTCCTAGCCATTGACATGAGTTGTCATTTGATTAACGGGATCACATCATTAGAGAATGATGAGATTGACTTGACCCATCAGTTAGCTTAGCACTATGATCGTTTAGTTTATTGGTATTGCTTTCTTCATGACTTATACATGTTCCTATGACTATGAGATTATGCAACTCCCGGATACCGGAGGAACACTTATTGTGCTATCAAACATCACAACGTAACTGGGTGATCATAAAGATGCTCTACAGGTGTCTCCGATGGTGTTTGTTGGGTTGGCATAGATCGAGATTAGGATTTGTCACTCCATGTTTCGGAGAGGTATCTCTGGGCCCTCTCGGTAATGCACATCACTATAAGCCTTGCAAGCAATGTGACTAATGAGTTAGTTGCGGGATGATGCATTACGGAATGAGTAAAGAGACTTGCCGGTAATGAGATTGAACTAGGTATTGAGATACCGACGATCGAATCTCGGGCAAGTAACATACCGATGACAAAGGGAACAACGTATGTTGTTATGCGGTTTGACCGATAAAGATGTTCGTAGAATATGTAGGAACCAATATGAGCATCCAGGTTCCGTTATTTGTTATTGACCGGAAGTGAGTCTCAGTCATGTCTACATAGTTCTCGAACCAGTAGGGTCCGCACGCTTAATGTTCGATGACGATCGGTATTATGAGTTTATGTGTTTTGATGTACCGAAGGTTGTTCGGAGTCCCGGATGTGATCACAGACATGACGAGCAGTCTCGAAATGGTCGAGACATAAAGATTGATATATTGGACGATGTTATTCGGACATCGGATGAGTTTCGGGGTCAACGGATAAATATCAAAGTGTCGGGGGGTTATCGGAACCCCCGGGGGAACTAATGGGCCTCTATGGGCCTTAGTGGGAAGAGAGGAAAGGCCAGGAGGGGCTGGCGCCCCTGGGTCCGAATTGGACTACGGAAAGGGGGCGGTACCCCCCTTTCCTTCCCTTCCCCCTCTTCCTCCCTTCCCCCTCTCTCCCTCTTAGTAGATTCCTACTAGGACTTGGAGTCCTAGTAGGATTCCCCTCTTGGGGGCGCGCCCTAGGGGCCGGCCGGCCTCCCCTTTGCTCCTTTATATACGGGGCAGGGGCACCCTAGAACACATAAGTTGACAGTTGTCTTAGCCGTGTGCGGTGCCCCCCTCCACAGATTTCCACCTCGGTCATATCCTTGTAGTGCTTAGGCGAAGCCCTGCGGCAACTTCATCACGCCGTCGTGCTGACGAAACTCTCCCTCAACCTCAGCTGGATCTAGAGTTCGTGGGACGTCACCAGCTGAACGTGTGCAGATCGCGGAGGTGTCGTACCTTCGATGCTAGGATCGGTCGGATTGTGAAGACGTACGACTACATCAACCGCGTTGTCATAACGCTTCCGCTTTCGGTCTACGAGGGTATGTAGACAACACTCTCCCCTCTCGTTGCTATGCATCACCTACATAGATCTTACATGTGCGTAGGATTTTTTTTGCAATTACTGCGTTCCCCAACAGAAAGGGGGGGGGCGCCACCCCTTGTGGGCTGGGGTGCTCCCCTCCTATGGCCCATAAGGCCCATTAATCCCTCAGGGGGTTCCGGTAACCCCCCGGTACTCCGATATGTACCCGGTACACCCCGAAACACTTCCGGTGTCCGAATATCATCATCCTATATATGAATCTTTACCTCTCGACCATTTCGAGACTCCTCTCAATATCCGTGATCTCATCCGGGACTCCGAACAACATTCGGTCACCAAATCACATAACTCATATAATACATAATCGTCATCGAACGCTAAGCGTGCGGACCCTACGGGTTTGAGAACTATGTAGACATGATCGAGACACCTCTCCGGTCAATAACCAACAGCGGAACTTGGATTCTCATATTGGTTCCCACATATTCTATGAAGATCTTTATCGGTCGTACCGTAATGACAACATACGTTATTCTCTTTGTCATCGGTATGTTAGTTGCCCAAGATTCGATCATCGATATCTTCATACCTAGTTCAATCTTGTTACCGGCAAGTATCTTTACTCATTACATAATACATCACCCTGCAACTAATTCAATAGTCACGTTGCTCGCAAGGCTTCTTATGATGTGTATTACCGAGAGGGCCCAGAGATACCTCTCCGATACTTGGAGTGACAAATCCTAATCTCGATCTATGCTAACCCAACAAACACCTTCAGAGATACCTGTAGAGCATCTTTATAATCACCCAGTTACGTTGTGACGTTTGATAGCACACAAGGTATTCCTCTGGTATCCGGGAGTTGCATAATCTCATAGTCGAAGGAATATGTATTTGACATGAAGAAAGCAATAACAATAAAACTGAAGGATCAATATGCTAAGCTAACGGATGGGTCTTGTCCATCACATCATTCTCCTAATGATGTGATCCCGTTCATCAAATGACAAGACATGTCTATGGTTAGAAAACTTAACCATCTTTGATTAACGAGCTAGTCTAGTAGAGGCTTACTAGGGGCACGGTGTTTTGTCTATGTATCCACACATGTATCAAGTTTCCGGTTAATACAATTCTAGCATGAATAATAAACATTTATCATGATATAAGGAAATGTAAAATAACAACTTTATTATTGCCTCTAGGGCATATTTCCTTCACACACACACGCATCTCATGGTGCCCAACACCCACTTGGTCACCCATGGTTGCCACCCACGCACTTTGAGCCGCACGTCGGCGCACTCCATTGAGCTCACCACCTCCCCTACCTCGACGAGTGCACATGGCCTGTTGCTCGGGCAACCCCAATGAGGCCTTGATAATCTATATTGCAAAAGCGGCGAAAGTGCACGGGCAACCCCAGGTACCTCATGGGGAAGGAAGAAATCTTGGCGGCGAATTCAGAGAGGCTGTCATGTAGATCCATGTCATGGCAACGAATGGGGAAGATCTCAGTCATTGATAGGTTAGTGACTAGAGCACTCGCGTCGCCAAGTGCCAAAAGGACGGAGGAGGTCGCACGGAGCTCCTCCTTGCTCGGGTTGGCAAAAATACCAACATCGTTCGTGAATAGGGAAATCTAGCAAGATACGGTCCATGCACAAATGGGTTTCAGATCCCCCCTCACAAAAGCCAACTTCAAAATATTCTGTAAGGGGTCGATGGCGAGGAGGAAGAGCACCGAGAATAGCAGCCCCCCTGGCGCAAACCACGAGCGCGGCGGAAGGGTAGTCCCAGGTTTCATTGAGAAGGACCCTGGAGGAGGATGACGTGGGACATGCAGATCCAGTCCTGCCACCGCTGGCCGAACACCAAGAGATGTAACACCTCGAGCAAGTAGGCCCAATTGTTAGAGTCGAAAGCTTTCGAGATGTCCAACTTGAGGAAGAGTGTGGGAGCATTCCTGCGATTCAGGGTGGACGACACGAGCGGTCTTTCGGACCGGCTCGTGGCCCGCTCGGTCCGGGCCAGCTCGGTCCTAGCCCGATGGAAAAAAGAGCCGGTCCGAGCTGCAGAATCTGGCCCGAAAGTTTGTCGGTCCGGTCCGGGCTTTCACCGAGCCAGCTCGCGGACCGAGAAATGTAGCATCGGCATGGCGGGGCGTGGCGGGAGCATGGCGGCGGCATGGTGAGCATCGAGTGGGCGTGGCTGGGCGTCGGCGGCATGGCGGTGGCGTGGCGAGGCGTGGCGGGGCTGTGGCGAGTCGCGTGGCGACCAGCGTGGAGGCGCAAAAATGTCGCCATTCATGTCCGCCGCCGCGAGGCCGTCGTCCACGTGGCCACACGACTCGCTGGCCTCGAAACTATGTCCATGGGCGCGCGCCACTCGGATCGTCGTATGCACCAACAAAAGCGGCGTGGGAGGACTGCATCGCCGCGCCGGGCATCGTCTTTCTCATCTCCGTCCACCGCCGTCGTGCCAAATTAAATGCGCCGATGAGCTCGCTCTGGTGATCTTCTTGGCTCCTCTAGCTCCCTATGACTCTTCCAAAGCTGCTTGGACATCTCCACGTCGAGCTCCGCTGCCTCCATTGCCTCTCCCGTCGCCATGCTCCGCGCGTGCTCGGATGAACTCCGGCGGTCCAAACGAGCCGCTTCGGTCCGGCTCGGGCTTCGTCCCTGCCGGTCCGTCCGGGAAACAGGACCGCGACGCTGCTCGGTCCGGTCCGGTCCGGACCGCCGACGGCCGGTCCAAAGGACAGCTCGGTCAGGGACCGGACCGGCCCGGACCGTGTCCACCCTGACCTGCGATGGAGATCCTTAATGAGGCTCTGGACGTGCATGAAATTGTCATGGATGCAAAACTTGCGAACAAAAGCACTCTGACACTTGGAGACGATCGTCGAGAGGATCAAAGCAAGCCTATTTGCCAGGATCTTCAAGAATATCTTCGACAAGCTATGGATCAGACTGATCGACCTGCAATCGCCCACACGGGCCATGTCTGGCATTTTGGGCAGGAGGATGATGTTGGCGGAGTTGATGAGGCCATTGCAATCCTCCCTCACCACAATGTCCAGCTTGATAATGTCCTAACTCCTAACATGACCTGAAAAAGGCTCCAATGAAGTCGTCAGGTCCTGGAGCGTTGACAGAGAGAGGGAGAACACCGCATCCTTGATCTCCTGCTCATAAAAATAGACTTCAAGGTTTGAGTGGTCATGGAACGGGATGGCCAAGATGTCCTAGTTCAGGCCAACCTTCCTCCCAAAGGTCTGATGTGGTGTAGATAGATAGATTTTCCATGTATGGTTGTGAATCCATGGGCTGCTGGAGACAATTTTTGATTGATGATAGATTTGTTTTTATGGCACTGGATCACATGAGTGCGTCCTAAGAAAGAAAGAAGATGTGACTGAATCATCACTTGCCGAACTCGGTGGGGTTGTGGTTGGTAAAAACAATTAGAGAATCGTGGGAAGATCCTTCAATTGGTGGGGCCATGGGAGGGAGACGAACGACTTACAAACTCCTCTTTAATAGTAGAGATAACTGTAGAATTACTTAAGTACACAAGCGTCGTCGTGAGTTTCGTGATATAATCAATTGTTCCAAAGTTCACTTGCCAGATCAGCTTCCCGTTTGCTTCGGAGCCGAGATGAATAATTGTCCGATCGCTTCCAGCGGAGAGACGTCCCAACTCTCTGCGTGCCTAACGACCTGAAACGTAGTGCAACCTTTGAAATCTGAATGATAGTGCGAAATAAGGGATGGATGAATGAGTTTACATGGTTTATTTTATCTCCCTTAATTACTACCTTATATTCTTCATCTAAATCGTATGTTGTGTTCCCTCTTATGGCGATGAGGGGCCTCCACGGGAGCTTCAAATACGTCCTGAAGGTAGTGCAGAAACATTAGTCTCAAAAGCCAAAGGGAAGAAACAACGGTCATGATCAGAAGAAACAAAGACATATCTAGTAATGTATTCAGTGATGGATCATGATGTGATGTCGATGAGGCACCTTAACGTCCATGTTGCTATGATAAACTTTGTGTCAACCCTCAAACCCTGCATTCATGATATTCAGGAGTGCAGAGAGTAACGAAAAAGCGCGTGCTAAACAAACTTTGGTGTAAGCCACATACCATGAGAAACTTCACAAATGCCAACATTAACAAAACAAGAAGATGGTTTTATGTTTATAGTTTAGCACAAATGAGAAGTACTTAAAAAACGAGACACATATCTGATACTCCCTCCGTAAACTAATATAGTTTACAGAGAGAGTACATCACAATTCCTTTTGCAGTTTAGTAACTGGTACTACCTCTGTTCCTATCGAACTACAACAACGTCTTATATTTAGAAGCAGAGAATGTACAATATAATTAGGCAAAGCAAAACTGCATGGGAAGGCAAAAAAAAAATGCTTACCTTGTCTATATTTTCAAGTTGGAGCGAAGGGCTGTCGAAGAAGGGCACTAACAAATCCAGATTCTGGGAGTATCTAGACCTTCCTACGGAGTACAAGGGTGGGCTTAATTAGCATCACAAAAGCTGAATCCTTCTTGGCAGATAACATGCATCGATCTAGGTATTACTCTAGTGTTATTTGTTGCGTACCACGGAACTTTATCGTCGGGTCTTCAAACAAGCAATCTTCAGCATATATGCCCAACGTGAAGTTCCCTGAAATCGATAGTCTTGAGCACATCGGCTACTCAAATGCCACAAAAATCAAAAGACAATTGCTCTGAATGTGTAAATTAACTTTCTTCAGTTTCCTTTGCTTGATTTTCCAACGCACTAAGTAGAACAAAATCTGCTAATGCAAATCATCAATGTCCATACCGCAAAGCACATACCAGTAAGGAAATAAGCACGCCGGTAGTCGGCTTCAAGAACGGCAACCACGTCGTCGGCGCTGCGAGGCGACTCCAACTCTGCGTCGACGGCTTCGACAGCTTGCCTTGGCTTCTTGGGAGAGAAGGCCCTGAGGAGCTCAGTGACGGCGCTGACCGCCGCCCTGACGACCAGCGGTGCGCCGTCATCGCCGCTTCCCGGCGAGCCGGAGCCGGAGCTGCACCTGACGCCGAGGAGGAGGCGATGGCTCTGCAGGAAGACGGTGAGGGGGAGGAGAGGATAAAACCAGGAGGGAATCAAGCAAAGGACGCAGAACGAGTGCTTGAGAGAGGTTCAGTGCTGATCACCTTGGCCCCGGAGAGGCGAGGGGAGGGAAGGGGGGACGGTCTGGCAGTCAGGCTCGGCGCCATTAGCGGCTCACAAGGATTGTCGCATGATCACATCCGGTTGTGTGAGGCCTTCCAAGTGACACGCCACTTGGCATTCTTTGCTCTGTTGTCTCCGTCAGTGTTCCATTTCCTGGTAAGCAGCCGCCGCACACATCTTTTGGAGATACTCCCTCCGTCCCCAAATCGGCTTCTTTGATTCAAATGATTCTCAGAGGAATTTTGGACGATTCTAATCCTTAGGAATTTTTCCTATGTAGGTTGATTGATTCGTAGGATTGTAAACCATAGGAATTTTTTCATAGGATTCATTTGCACTAGATTTCATAGGAATTTATCCACTCAAATCTCTTTGAAAGAATCCTATGTTTTTCCTATGCACAATCAAACACGTATACAATCCTGTAGAATTCAAGATGACATGCCACTTTAATCCACGTTTTTCCAATTCCTGCATTTTGAAAATCCTATGAATCAAAGAGGCTAAGTGTCGTTGATTTAGTTCAACCACAAAAAATCTCGTGGGAACCACTCAATGCTCCACTTCTACTTCTCGCTCCGGTTCCAGCCCCTTACGCAAACTCTGGGCGATAAAAAACCGTCTGTAGAAGAGTTCGGTCATGTTCAGAGTGTTTCAACTATAAGTATGTGTTCTATTCATCAACAAAATATGAGTTAATTACGGTAGCTTCCTAATATTATGACACTCATGACACGATTTGAACTTCATTTCAAACATCATGACACAAGTTAGCACATAGATGTGAACCTAGTTAAGCGACATGAAGTGACATAGTTCAATAATTCAACAACTCATATGACATCACAAAACAGTTCAACAAAAGCATCATCAAAGTCCAAAGGAATCACTTCTCTACTTCCCCTTGAACAAGGCAAGCCACCGCTTAGAGCATCTACAGTAGAACTCCCCAAATGCTCCCTATACATCCGGGCAGACGACCCGGTTAGTGACCGGTCACAATAACTCGATCCAGCTGCACCCCTCATACGGGCCCTATACGTCCCGGCTAACCAGCACCCATCATATTCGGCCCATATCTGGGGCGGATATTGGGAGGCCCTGGACGCATCCGCCACGTCGGACCAGCCCACTATGGCCCACGTCGTCCCCATCCCTGTGTCCACAAATACTCGAAGTCGGACAGCCAAATCCTAGTCACCTCTCCGCCCCACTTCATTTCCATCTCCCCCTTCGTAGGGCGGCGGGTGAGCTCAACCTCGAACCAAACAAGCAATAGATCTCTCTCCGCCCTATCCCATCCCCTCCGCCATGGTCGGGAACGTATCAGGCGGCGACTCTGACTCCATCGTCTGGGAAAAGCTTGTGTCGGTCTCCTCGAGCTCGTCCGCGCCGAACGGCAAGGAGCTAGCGCTCTGCATTGCCCTCCGCCACTCGCGGATGGACCGGGGCGGGAGCTACTCATCCACTCGTAGAGCTCATGGAAATTTCTTCAAGGAAAGCTCAATGTGTAGCTGAAAAAATAAGACTTGAAAGTAACCATGCATGCGATGCTGTGTGTTTTTCTTCCGCACGTTAATTGGTCTCTCCGGCCTAATACAGGAGGGCGTGCGCGGCTCTGTCCTTCATAGTTCACTCGATCTGTTCCATCCTAATCACTACCGCGCAGAGAAAATGACGAGCATGGCGGCGCCCGGCGAGGTCAGCATTGAGATGCCACCGGCCGGTGCTCTGCAGCGGGGCAACGACGAGCAGTGGAGAGCAACGGCGAGCAGCGGGACATTCTTTGTGCATGGTCTTCTTCGAATGGGCGGGAGATGCTACGGACACGCTGGCGTTTCTTTGGGTGATGGTGGTTGTCCTTGGTGGGTTCTGCACACTACTGAAGCCGGGCGATTTGGATGTACAATCAGTGGCGGAGCTTGAGCAAAATTTTAAGAGGGGGTCATGACTCAAGGGGAATAAATTAGTAGGTCAGGAGGAGCTAATCACTCCTTGAAACACTAATTAGGGGGGGAGGGGGGCATGGCCCCCCTTGTTCTACACTAAGCTCTGCCAGTGTGTACAACCACCATCATTTTCATTGAGGCCTTCAGGTAGGTAACCTGATTTTTTTGTTTATCCTAGATTTTAATAGAGCTCCGCACTCAAAATTTGAACGTACTACTATTTTTTTGCAAAGTATCCAAAGTTCTACGATATCTCCCACTCAATTTAGTCTGAATTTTTAGGTGACTATGTGATAATGGTGCACATTTGTGAGAATTCACTTAAATAATATCTATCATTCAATTTAGTCTGAATTTTGAGCTTTCTATTGATAAAAGCAATATAAAAATTACTAAAAATATCGCCTCATAGCATATTATTGTCTGGTGGTATGAATTGATTAACTCGACGCCAGTGACTAAACCGCTGCTATGTAAGGTTACCAACACGTACATGCATGCCAATGTTACTTCATTTGCCATGCCTCTCTTTCTGTCTGGTTTATATATTTTTGCCGCTTTTTTAGTAATAATAATAATAATAATAATAAAGTACATTAGCTAATAATTTGTCTCAACAGAATGTTTACACAGGGCAATACATTGACCAGCTCCTTCTTTGAGACTATGGGGGCCATCAACTCCGTGCCAGTGTCCATACGACGCTGGTTACTCCAGGATCGGACGGTGTTTTATACTCCCTCCGTCCCAAAATAAGTGTCTCAACTTTGTACTAACTTTAGTACAAAATTGTACTAAGGTCAAGACACTTATTTTGGGACGGAGGAAGTAGTACATCGGTTCTTACCTGCTTATCCGAGAGGATCATAACCTACTATCCGAGAGGAGGCGATGGTTGTGCAGGAAGACGATGAGGGGGCATGAGAGGATGCTACGTACCAGGAGAGAATCAAGCAAAGGATTGACAACAGCTTGAGAGAGGTTCGGTGTTAATCACCTTGGCGCTGGAGAGTCGAGGAGAGGGAAGGGGGGCCAGTCAGCCAGTCAGGCTCCGCGCCATTAGTGTAGGAAGAAGATCGGCCGACCATTTCCATGCGGCTCACGAGGCTTCCATTGTCGCATGATCACATCCGGTTGTGTGCGGCCTTCCGTGACACGCCAGTTGGCATCCTTTGCTCGGTTGTCTCAGTCAGTGTTCCATCTCCTGGTAAACAGCTGACGCACACATCATTTTTGAGATATTCCTGAAAAAATAAACATCCTTTTGAAATATAACACCAAAAATCTCGTTGTAAACAGTCAATATCTCACTACTTCTCGCTCCGGTTCCTCTTTTCTCACGTCAACTCTAGTGGTCAAAAAACCGTCCAGGGACTCAGTTTCTGCATTCTGCAACATAGCAAAATGAAAAGACCGGCCATTTCGTAGTACATCAGATTGCACATATTTTTCCATAAACCTTGAGTATAATATCATGGCCAATCACAAATTATTTATTATGGAAAAGAGCATAAGATTTGCTAAAAAACTGGTCATAATAGCCAAACAAAGTATAAGATCACTCGTAACTGTGTGGGTATATTCCCACACAAAACTCGTACATTTCTAGTTTCGATGTGGAGTGGGCTTCCACCCCACATTGTGCTTCACTGAACTCCTCATCCAGGCGGTCAAGTACCCTTAGGACTCCCCAAAAGAGGAAGGTGTTCCACTAGAGGGCGAAAGGGAGTCCGAGTCGTTTAAAAGTAGGAGAACAGAATAACAGAAAGGGAAATCAACCAAGACCTACTATATGTACCCCAAGACCAGGACGAGGAGGGTGCTACTGATAAAACATGTTTAGATTAATATGGTCATGTTTTAGAGTATTTCAACTATAAGTATTTGTTCTACTCATTAACAAAATACGAGTTACATACGATAGCTTCCTAATATTATGACACTCATGGCATTTGAACTACATTTCAAACATCATGACAGAGTAAAAGACACTCACACATTCACACATAGTAGTAAACTTGATTAAGTGACATGACATGACATAGTTCAACAACTCACATGACATCAGTACACAATTCGAGAAAAAGCATCATCAAAGCCCAAAGGAACCATTTCTCTGTTTCCCCCTGAACGAGTCAAGGCACCGCTTATACTCCCCTGACCGTGCAAGTTGATCACCCATGTACCGACGATCTACCTATGGACCACGAGGGGATGTCCCAACGTGAAGGCCCAACCTCGGGGACAAGGGTGGGGGCAGGAGAGGAGGACATCTTCGTATCGGCATCGTCGATGGCCATGTTCACATCCTTGTCGTCGAATGAGGACATCTTTACAGCCGCGCATGGATCCTCGTTGGAGGACTTCTTCACTTCGGCAGGGGAGATGGCCATGACCGCGTTCAAGTACTGCTCCATGTAATCACCTACATCCAATTGGCATAACAAAATTGGCATAGCACAATTATTGACAATGACATAGATGGACATATTAAATTTGCATTTGCATTGATATAGAACAATTTACAAAACATTGACAAATTGATATCTACAAATTGTCATTCCAACAAATTAAAACAATTCACCTTCCATGACGGTGGTCGTAGCGGGCATGGGACGGAGATTGTCGTGGCGGCAGGAGGAAGGGTGCCCGAGAATGGAGGCGGCAGTCCATGGCGATGCGCAGCGAACGATGAGATGGGTAGGAGTATACCTGGCCATGGGAAGCCTGGCCCGACCCGGCCCGAAAAAGTCGACCCGGCCTGGCCCGGCGCTGCCCCCGGGCCGGGCTCGGGCCTAGTTTTGAGCCCGAAGGCCGGGCGGGGCCGGGCTCGGGCCCGTCATTTTTGCGCTTTCCTGAAGGTCGGGCCGGGCCGGCCCGGAGCCCGACGGGCTTTTAGGTGTTCGGGCCAGGCTTGGGCCCAGAAAATAGGCCCGATGGTCGGGCCGGGCCGGGCCCAGGCCTAGAAAACAGGCCCGATGGTCGGGCCGGGCCGGGCCCAGGCTTGGGTTTTTTGCGTCGGGCTTGGCTAGGCCCGGCCTGAAGCCCGACCCGGGCCGAGGTATGGCCAGGTATAGGTAGGAGTGCGCGATGGGCATAATAGCAATATGTATCATGCGGAGGAGGACGATGCGGGAGGAATGAGCAGGTAGGGGAAAAGGTAGGCAGGCACTACAAAGAATATGCCAAATGAGAATTGCCAGTGCTAAACAGGGCAGGCTGATCGAGCATTGAACAGTGTGCCACCCGAGGATGGCCATTTAACCAATCACTAACAGATTATTGAATGCCTATTTAATGGTGACAACTTACAACAATTGTGTCTGTATCATCGCAGACAATTAGTGATGATGGAGGTTCGATTAGGATTTTAGGCTCGTCAATGGTGGACCGATCAGTGTAGCATATTTTGTAGCGTCAATTTAATTTATTATGATAGGCGGACAATTAATGACAATGGAGTTTGGCTCCTCGGTCAGTGGTGGACCGATTAGTGTATCATGTTTTGTTGTAGTGTCACCTTAATTTATTGCGAGAATAAACAAGGTGGGCTGGATAAATAGTATACACCAATAAAGCAGAAATTGCTAAGGCTAGTCATAGTGGGAGTAACTTAGCTAGTAACATAGCGCACTTCAAGAATTTTTTGCTTATGTGGCAAGTATTTAATATGAGGTGGTAACATAATATGTTACTGTAACATAGCGCGTCCCAAGACAAGATGAGTCTACAAGCTAATAAATGAAGCCATCTATGACACTACTATCATGTTACTTTGCATTATGAAGGTAGTAACTTAGACTAGTGTCATGCATATGACACTAGTCTAAGTTACTCTCCACTATGACCAGCCTAATGTAGCTCGAGCTCCATGGGGTCCTAAATTTTAAAAATTAAAAAAAATATAGGTTTAAAAAACGCACATACCCATGGATCTATAGAATCTATACTACTTTCCTATAAAGTTTCATGGACAAATAGATTTTATGCAAGCTACACAAAAATAACAAAATCATGTATTTCTAGCACATGTATTGTTTATTATAGAACTACATTTTTTTTACAGCTCACATCAATCCGTATTTCGTAATGAAATTTTACACGCATATATTATACATGTATAAGTACTATGTATTTATTTCAGAATATTTTGTAACTTAAAAGGTTCATTTTTGAATTTTTGCAAATCTCAAGATCCATGGAATCCGAGAGACAAAAAAGGCTCGCTCCCTATAAAACTACTCCCCCCATTCCTAAATATAAGTCTTTTTAGAGATTCCACTATCGACTACATACCGATGTATATAGACATATTTTAGTGTGTAGATTCACTCAATTTGCTCCATATGTAGTCCCTTATTGGAATCTCTAAAAAGACTTGCATTTAGGAACGGAGGGAGTAATACTTTAACTTTTTTTCTTTTGATGAGGGGGCAAATGAATAGTTTGACAGGACCGATTGGTGTAGCATTTATAAGTTTGACTCTCAGGAGTGCCCCGACTGGGCTGGCCCATTTGCGTGGAACTTTAGCAAGCAATTTTTTTTAGCTTCTATTTTTGTTTTCATTCGTGTAGGGGATTTTGGTCTATTATCAGGAATTTTAGATTTTTTTGTATAACAGGTAGTTTATAGTGTTTAGGGGATTCAACAAAGATTGAAAGAAGCATCTGCGCTGAAGAAACCGTGAGGAACTCCCTGGGTGATGTCATTCAGTTCTTGTATGGAGAATATGGCATGGATGCTGTTTGGATTGAACCGCGGAAATTGGACAACCTGGGGGGAAAAGGCTGAGTTTGACAATGTAACTGGATGGTGAGAAGTGAGAACTGGAGGCCATTTACATGCCACCTAGACATGTTGATAATTTGAAGACTATTCGTGAATTCAGAGATGTTTGTGGCAGAGTTTCAGAAATTAGAAGCTGACAGATTACATGGCCTATGCCTGTCAACCACAAGCGGCCTATCTGGAATGCTCAAAAGACTCTTTTTTTTAGAACAAAGACGCAGGGAGCGTCCGGCTTTAAATTAATAAAGCCCACCAACAGGCAGCATCCAGCATACAAGACAGACGAAAACAAAAGAAAGTCACGGCCGAAGCCTTAGTTTGAAACATGCAACCGACCTATGCTCAAAAGACTTTCAAGATTGATTTGAGAAGACCTTCTGACATCAACCCGATGCAGATTGTGGAAGCAATAGATAAGTTGCAGAAAAGACACCTCTACACCAGGAGTGACCAAGGAGAGAAATTCACCTGACCGTAGGATAGCCGTAGCCTGTTGAGGCTTGCAGTCGTTGAAGATTCGATGTGTTTGTACCTCAGTTTCACCGGGACTTGAATTTCTACTCTGAAAATGAACCATGATATCTGCATCTCTGACTTCCTTCAAAGGACAGCTAAAGTACAGTAGCAATTGAGTATATTTCCCAACACACCCTGAGCTCAGGTACAGAACCACATGTTGATGTCGTTCTTGCCTTCTCAGGCAAAGAACCACGTGTGGATTTCTTTCTTGCTTTCACATTATTTCCTCTAGACTGCTAGACGTCACTGACTACACTCCTCCAAGCACCCCCGTTGTATTATTTCCCAACTCTTCCTGAACTCGGGCAAAGACAACCAAGTGCAAGTTCTTCCAATGCGAACCTAGTAAACATCAATTACCAAACCCTCTAATTAACCTCTACACTCGAAGAACACCCTCCTCCAAGCACTCGCGTTATTCGGCAGATACACTGCCTTCTTTATTTGAGGTACGCATATATCACTGCAGTTATGATTACCACTCCCTTCCAAGTGTAGTTCAGGATCAGTCAACACCCTGGTAGTGAAAAATACAGTATTAGGGAACTCGTGAACCATCCCACTTGCTTGCATCTGCTATACTTGCTTGTATCTCTTGTCCCGCAAATTGCAGGTTAATGGCATTCTCCGCGGAAGAAGTTACCCACATCTTTCTGGAGAATTGTTT